>JAKOOJ010000021.1:4592500-5015000 GCA_022577455.1 Arizona elegans | reverse complement strand
GTGGAGATGTACAGCTGAGTATCATCAGCGTACTGATGGTACTTCACCCCGAAACCACGGATGATCTCACCCAGCGGCTTCACATAAATATTGAACAGAAGGGGCGAGAGGACCGACCCTTGTGGCACCCCACATACAAGGGGCCTCGGGGTTGACCTCTGCCCCCCTGTCAACACGTACTGTGACCGGTCAGAGAGAAAGGAGGAGAACCGCCATAGGACGGTGCCCCCCACCCCTAACTCCTCTAGCCGGTGCAGCATGATACCATGGTCGATGGTATCAAAAGCCGCTGAGAGGTCTAATAGGACCAGGACAGAGGAACAACCTCTGTCCCGAGCCCTCCAGAGATCATCAACCAATGTGATGAATGCCGTTTCCGTGCTGTACCCAGGACTGAAGCCTGACTGGAACGGATCCAGATATGACGATTCATCCAGGTGCTGGGGAAACTGTTGTGCTACCACACTCTCAACAACCTTCACAATGAAGCGAAGGTTGGAGACTGGGCGATACTTTGCCAACACTGCCGGGTCCAGGGAAGGCTTCTTGAGGAGAGACCTCACTACCGCCTCTTTCAAGGTGGCAGGGAAGACACCCTCACTCAAGGAAGCATTTATAATCCCCTGGAGCCAGCCTCATGTAACCTCCCAAGAGGCTAGCACCAACCAGGAGGGACACGGGTCCAGTAAACATGTGGCTGCGCTCAGTCTGCCCAGTATCCTGTCCACGTCTTCGGGCATCACAGAATCAAACTCTTCCCAGATAATACTCACAAGACCTGTCTCTGTCCTCCCCGCTGAATCTATCCAGTTAGAGTCCAGGTGTTCCCGAATCTGAGTGATTGAGTTATGGATGGTCCCCATTTATTAACTACATAAATAAACTCTTCAATTTCAGTGATCTTGTAAATGCAACAGGGAAAGGTGAGAGACTAAGGAACACCTATCCATGACAATCAGTGACTCAGCTGACTTTCAGAGCTAAGGTGTGTTTAGAATTTACCATCCCCTGCTTTTTAGCCTGGTGGGCCAAAACTAGGCCAAACTGGCTCTCTA
Source organism: Arizona elegans (assembly GCA_022577455.1). Taxonomy (NCBI): domain Eukaryota; kingdom Metazoa; phylum Chordata; class Lepidosauria; order Squamata; family Colubridae; genus Arizona; species Arizona elegans. The sequence continues at coordinate 5,013,945 of JAKOOJ010000021.1, read as the reverse complement.
ACTGCCTCTATTCACCTTGTTGCTGGTTGTCACTTCTTCTCCCATTGCCATCATTAAAGCCTACCTCAGACAGTTAGGCTTTGGCAGAATGTGTCCAAAATATGATAATTTGAGTTTGGTCATTTGTATCCTGAATGAGAACTCTTGGCTTATTTGTTCAATGATTTAACAAATATTTTTCAAACCTGAAAACTATGATCCACCGAGATGTATTTTGCTTTGTAGAACCTGGCATTTTATCTTGTTTCTGTTTCCATTTTAAAAACAATCTGAAAAGCCTTCCCTTTTTTTTTAAAAAAAATGCTTTTATTGTGGTAAAGGAACATGGTAGTTTTATATAGTGCTAATTGTATTATTTTTACTGTCAATCACTTTAGTAATTCAATTTAGAAATGTGAAATAGATATGTGCAGAGCATAGGATTTGATCTCCCAAAGTGTCTTTGGGTGTGCAGAAACACAAATGAATCTCCTCTCTGTGTCATCTTAAAGGGATGATATCAGTGGTGGGTTACCCCTGGTTTGGACTGGTTCAGAAGAACCGGTAATAAAACTGGCAGGGGGCTCTGCCCACTCACCCGGATGTCATCAAAGTTGATTTGCGCATGCGCAGAAAAGCGTGCGGGCGTGATGCGAACTGGTAATAAAGGTAAGAACCCACCCCTGGATGATATGACTGCTTGTAAATTTTGCAGGTGGGTATTATGTTGGTGCCCATGTGCATTATGAAGCTGTTGTTAGAGGTTTAGTATCTGTACAGCTTGAATTTCAAATATCTCAGCATCCCATATTTGACATTATGTGAGCCACCCAGAAAACATAAATAAATAGAGATCTTTCACAATGTGAGAAAACAGTGTTGAGATCTGTAGTCATAACAGATACTGCAGCTATCAACTATATACAGTATAAAAAAGATTTGGCTGCATAGGAAAGAATATCTACAAACTTATGAATCACCACTCACCTATGAGATTGGAAATCTTCCCTTCAGGACAGTGAAGACAATCATAACAACAAAATGGCTTCCCTTCTATTTTGGTCTTAGCGAAACCCAAAGAGCAATAGTTATTACACACAGAAAGTGGCTGGACCTATACATAAAGGAAATGTAAAAAAAATGTTTTGCTTTTTTTCATTGATTGGTAGTAATAGTTATTGTCTACTAAGCTTCACAACGTATCATGTTTGGTGAGAAGTGTTGTGAATGATGTCAATGAAAAGAGGCAAGAGGAGGAAAATAGTATGGGATTTAGAGAGCAAGCACTCCGACTCTTTGCCATGTATTTTAAATGAAACTAAGATAAAAACCTCCTTGAGTTAAGCTCATCGTCTGCTTATACAAGAATATGTCCATGTAGGCTTTTTGGCACCTGAATGGAGGTTACTTTCCTCTGTCTGGGTGGAAGTTTTTTTAAAGCTTCTGTGGGGTCCTTGGTGCTCTCTGAGTTTGGTGGTTTTCTTACAGATGTTTCATGATCAAAGTACATAACCTCATCAGTTTATTTAACTTCTTGCGGCCTTTAAATTTTCTAGAATTCTGGTAACTAAATACTAAGCCAAGCCTAGCTTGTCTCTCCATGAACCAATGTCTGTTAGATGCTGACCTTTTCTGTGATTTTAATGGTTATAATAAATTATATACTTTAAATGTTATCAGAGAAAAGCAGGTAGGAGTTATTTGTCCTGATTTTTGGATCTATATTGATTATAACATATGGGATTGGTGCAGTGTATCTGAGGAGTCCTCTTGCCACAATGGAACCTGCCCATCCAATGTGCTCCAGCAGAAAGGGCCTGCTGTGGATCTTTCTTCTGAGAAGGAATTCCAGTTGGTGGGGGTCAAGAGAAAAGCCTTTCCCACTGTGACCCATAAACTGTGGAACACTCTCTGCCAGAGATGAGATACACTCTTACCTTCTTGACCTTCTGGAAGGACATTAAAATATTTTTTCCCAGTTGGCTTGGAGCCCCGAAGGTGGAACTCTCCAATGGAGGTGGTTGACAGGAGGAGGAGGAGGAGGAGGAGGAGGAGGCCTCATTGCCATCTTGGTTTTAGTTTTATATAATTTTTCTTGATTGTAATTTTTTTGTATGTGTATCTTTTTACTATTGGTAAGCTACCCAGTCACCATAGCATTGAGATGGACAGAATATAAGAAAGAAAGAAAGAAAGAAAGAAAGAAAGAAAGAAAGAAAGAAAGAAAGAAAGAAAGAAAGAAGAAAAGAGAAGAAACTCCCTTTTCAGCATTACATGACTATATAAAACCTTTATTCACATGGTCATGTTATTATGTCACTTTATTTAACTTGAAGGGAATATTGCCAACTAAGCCTCCCTTCCTATAACATTAGTTTCCCTAACTTGTCTCTTAGTACTTCAGACAGAAGGCAGGAAAAATCACCAGAAGTATTCCACAGCTCATATTTATTCAATTAAATATACAGTAAATAACATGATCCAGACACAAATTTTGGTCCTACCTGGTTAAACCTGCTTGGCCAAATGATGGCTTCCTCGTGGATGACTAATATGTCCTCTTGGGAAGTCACAGATCCTATTCCACCAATTTTGACTTTCAAAAAGGACTTGTTTGGGAATGTCACCCAATTGATGACATCATATCCATTGTCTAGTTCTCCATTTTGGTTGAAAGATATTGTTTCTCCTGCAGTATTATTGAATGAGATCCTTCTTACAATTTCATTGAGCTACAAAAATACAAAATCATACATACAAGAAAACAAAAATAGAAAATGAAGAGAAAAGAAGAACTAAACATTTCATCAGGTTCTACACAATGGTGAAGGCTTCACTCCACTTCAGGAATATGAGGGAAAAAAACTTTTTCATTTGTAGCTTATCTCTTAATGAAGGAAAAAAGCAATGTTTACCAAAATTTTAAAGACCTATAGACTTACTTGAGTTGATATTTGCAGCCACAAACAAGGGATCCAACAGTAGATCAATTTGTATGACCCTGTTTGGACGAAGAGAGGATGCAAGACGGCTCAAGCTACTTACAGTTGTTCTTCACAAACAACAACAAAATAACCATGTGAGCAATTTATAATGAGGTTCAAACATTATCTTTGAGGAGCTGCCCCAGATCATGCATTGGAATTTGACTCAGTTATGTTAACTATATTGTGTCCTCTTAAGAACATGCTGTTCCCAGCAAAATATGTTACAAAACAAGATATACAATAAAATTTTCTTGATAAAAACAAATGAGACTCTGAACAAGAACTTCTTGTCAGATATAAAGAAAAGCTTGATTGAGGCTTTGAAAATTTAGAAGGCAATAAAAATGACCTTTCTACAGAACAGTTAGAATAATTTCTTTTTGTTAGATTTACAAAAGAGACTGTTTAACATGCTGAAGAAATCTGTAAGGATTAGTATCAGAATGAATTACAGATTCTTTCCTTACATAAATAAAATTTATGTAAAATTTATGAGCCTTGGTGGTGCAGCGGACGAAAGTGCTGTTAAGTAGCACTTAGCTGCCAGCTGCCTGCAATTACTGCGAGTTCAAATCTCACCAGGCTCAAGGTTGACTCAGCCTTCCATCCTTCCGAGGTAGGTAAAATGAGGACCCGGATTGAGGGGGCAATAAGCTGACTTTGTATAAAAAAGAACACCGCTTAGGGGGAGGCGAAAGCCCTACTAAGCAGGTATATACAAAAGTATGAAGGCTATTGCTTAACGCATTGTAAGCCACCCTGAGTCTCCAGAGAAGGGCGGCATATAAATCGAACCAATAAATAAATAAATAAATAAAATGAAAACAAAGTTGTGGGGTGAAATGAGACATTTTTTTTGGATTTGCCTGTACCTCATTTGCCTGGATTTGCTCACATTTAACAGAAAGGTTTTAGTTCTTTCCATCTATAGGTGTTTTATGTGTCCTAACTATGTGGTATTGAAACAGTAGCTTTCTACCTACTGCCTTTTTGCTCAAAGTATGGAAGTCTGGTGAATTATTTCTCTGAATTATTTCACAGTGGCTCAGTGGCTAAGATTCTGAGCTTGTTGATGAAAAGGTCGGCAGTTCAACGGTTAGAATCCCTAGTGCCGCATAACAGGGTGAGCTCCCGTTACTTGTCCCAGCTTCTGCCAATCTAGCAGTTTGAAAGCATGTAAAAAATGCAAGTAGAAAAATAGGGACCACCTTTGGAGGGAGGGTAACAGCATTTCGTGCGCCTTTGGCATTTAGTCATGCTGGCTACATAACCACGGAGATGTCTTTGGACAGTGCTGGCTCTTCAGCTTTGAAACGGAGATGAGCACCTCCCCCTAGAGTTGGGAATGACTAGCACATATGTATGAGGGGAACCTTTATCTTTACCTATGGAAGTCTGGTGAATTATTTTTCATTGTTATGTTAAATTTTAGTCTTTTATTCATGTCAGAATATTGGCATTACTTTATATTTGCAAAATGTGGATGTGTCACAGTTGAGAGTTAAGATATGGAATGTTTCTTTCAATGGGATAAGTTTTTGTTTGGAAAGGTTTTCTTTGGAATTGTTTATATTTGGAATGAGAAAAAGGTTGTGTGTTAGAAGGGTTTTTTTTTTTTTCCTAATGGAGAAGTGGTTTCTTTTCATCACACTAAATTTTATTTTCTTTTATTTTGTTTACATTATGATACCAGGACTAGTTTATGTATTTAAATGGGATTTTGTTTACTTTTAAAAAGTTGAGATGACGGTGTTGAATTTTATATATATTAATACTGAATTTTATATATAGTAATACATTAAATATTTATTATTTAATTAAAATTAATATATTAATATTATACTAATATGAATATATTAATTCCATATATATTAATACTATATATTAATTATGTTAAATAATATAATTAATACAATCATATATCAATGTCAGTTTTAGAGCGCTGTTTGGATCCTTTGTTAATGACTAGATTGGAAAACATATCATTATCATTTTTAATCTACTAATTGTTAAAAATCACTGGAGAAAGTAATTATATTTGGAAGATTTAGCAGTAAATGGAAACCAGGCTATCAAAGAATGTGATGGCTGGACACCATCAACGCTGATGGTGAGAAAAAAAAAATTCTTTGAGAAAAACTCAAAGAGATAGATCGGAAGATGTGGATCGTAGAATTGCCAAGAGTCAGACACAGCTGAATGTAGGGGTGGAATTCAGCCTATTTGGACTGGTTCAGGCAAACCAGTAGCTCCGACGATCAGCTGAGAGCAAACCGGTTTACTCCGATGGTCGCCTGCCTGCCCCTGCACTATACTGTACTATAAATATATATACTATATATATTTCGTTTGTTTGAAGCCCAGCTGATCCTTGTGGCAGAGCGGTTTGCCGCGTCTCAGCTGTTTTACTCACCGGAGCTGCAGTAGAAGGTAAGTTTTAGAGCTTACCTTCTACTGCACCACATGCATGCACCAGATGCAGAGTGTGGTGCATGTGCTCAGCAAACCAGTTGTTACACTAGTTGAATCCCACCACTGGCTGAATGGATAACATCATGGTCATCATGATTGTTATGAGAAGGGTTATGGGATGAAGAATTTCAAATCTGGTAATGAAGAAGAGGTGAAGTGATAGTGAAATAGTTCACACTTGTCATGATGAGGATGAGAAGTTGCTTTCTTGGTGGAGGGGGAGAGGGGATTTGGCAATTTAAGTCATACAGTATTTTCCAATCTCTTCTTAAGTTAGAAGCAAGGAGAGGGGATATTTACAGATAAAGGGGGAAGAAAGAAATTGAACTGCTTTGCTAGATGATTCTTGCAGGCCGCCATTTGAACCCTTCTGAAAAATCTCACTCTCCCATAAGAAAGCTAAAAAGAGAAAATAATAATACCTAATTTTTTATATGGCTCCAGGCACACAATTGATTATGATGAGGGTGACAATGATGATAATGCAATCACTAATTAGGATTTAATTAGTAATTTAATACTTAAAATCAGTTTTAAAAAATATTCCAAAACCCATTAAAAAAGGAAATGGAAATATTAGAAAATATCAGGCTGTATTTCTGCAGTTCCAGTGTGTCTGAGATATATTAACATAAATAGAGAGAAGGGAAACATCTGGAAAGACAATCTGTTGGGTTTTTTTCTTGATACTCTCCCTTTATAAAAACGTTATTTAAGGCTTTTAGAGAAGGAGAAATACACTACATCCAAAAGCAAAATGATATTGAAGTAAACATTTAATTTAGCTGTTGGACGACATGGGAAAAATCTACCTACTTGACACTTGTCAGAGTCCTTGAGACATTACCTTCCATGGGTGAAGTTTGAGAAATTCAACAACTCTTACTTTGCCTATTTTTATTCTATGTTTGAAGGAAGTTGAATGAGCAACATGTATTGCCTGTGCCAAAATATAGATTGCATTGTAGATGCTATAGCTGTGGCCAGTCATGTCCATTTCAAACACAGATGCTGGGAGATTCTCTAACTTCTCCTCCTCAGTGCAGATTGGTTGACGGTCCATCACAGAGTTGTGTTTCTCATCCATCATGGAGCCTGAGAAAATGCACCCAAAAGCCTCCTTCCAGAAAACTCTAATAAAACCATCTTCTTGGTTGAAATTTGGTTTTTTCATCTGAAGAAATTCCCGAAACCCTAGGACTTCTCTTGAATGAACTGCAAAGGAAAGAGCACCATGGAGAAAATCTAGATCTTCCCACCTCTGAAAAGGAAGAGATGTGAAATCCATCTGGGCTGTCATAATCCAGATTTTAGCATTTTCTCGTAATGATATCTCTTCTAATTTTGACATACTAGGAAACATTCTCAAAATTATCATTATAAAAATTTCGCCTTGAACTAACACTGAATTGACAGTGCTGTTCATGACCACACTGTACATTTTTATCCCTTCTTTCACGATATTGAAAATGTCAGTGGAATAAGAAATTAAGGGAAATATTTCAATGAAGTCAAAGCAGATTCCACTCTGGGCAAACATGGGAACCACATTTTGTACAAACTTCTCCCCATTCCCATTATTCACAGATAAGACCCCAATCCATGTCCACATAAAATACTGCAGTAGCAGAAGAATTCCCTTATATTGATGGTCCATATTTGGAAACATTTGGTGATAGAAACCAGCCTGTTTGTCCTCATCTGTCATTGGAGCAGAGCCATATGTCAACTATAAAAAAGTACAGAAAGATTCAGAAAGGAGACAATAGGCTTTGATTTTTTTTTTAATAAAGTGTATTGATATACTTTTCAAAGTAAAGTTAAAGGTTCCCCTTGCACATATGTGCTAGTTGTTCCTGACTCTAGTGGGCGGTGCTCTGTTTCAAAGCTGAAGAGCCAGTGCTTTCCAAAGACATCTCCGTGGTCATGTGGCTGGCATGACTAAACACCAAAGGTGCAGGGAACGCTGTTACCTTCCCATCAAAGGTGGTCCCTATTTTTCTACTTGCATTTTTTACATGCTTTTGAACTGCTAGGTTGGCAGAAGCTGGGACAAGTAACAGGAGCTCATGCCATTACGTGGCACTAGGGATTCGAACCACTGAACTGCCAACCTTTCAATCGACAAGCTCAGCGTCTGAGCTGCCACATCCCTTTTCAAACTGGTAGTGCACAAGTAAAAGTTTAGCTCCATTTCATATTACCAGTTTTATATTTGACAGTAATATTCCTTCATCTATCATAGGAGTTTAATGATAACTTTACACAATTTATCAAGCTTTGTTAGTCTTAAAATTGCTTACATTTCTTTGTCTCTTCCTATGCTTTACAATTCCAGACATTTTGTGAACTCAGAAAAAGGGTTATCTTAGTTCTTAAATAGGCTCTGAATGGGGCCAGTAACATTTAGTGCCGCATGAGCTTTTGAGGTGCTGTTAAGGAGCAAGAGATTCTCAAGCCATATATTATTATTATTATTATTATTATTATTATTATTATTATTATTATTATTATTATTATTATTATTATTATTGAGCCATGGTGGCACAGTGGTCAGAGTGCAGTACTACAGTCTACTTCTGCTGACTGCTGGTTGCCTGCAATTTGGCAGTTCAAATCTCACCAGGCTCAAAGTTGACTCAGCCTTCCATCCTTCCAAGGTGGGTAAAATGAGGACCCAAATTGTTGGGGGCAATAGGCTGAGTCTGTAAACTACTTAGAGAGGGCTGTAAAGCACTGTGAAGTGGTATATAAGTCCAAGAGCTATTGCTATTGCTATTATTACCCATGCAATCGAAGAAGGAACTATCATTAATAAGTGCATTTCATAGATTTCAAAAAAGGTTGAAAGAAAAATGTCCTCCATGATCTCACTGAGTTATTTGCTTTATCCCAGGGATCAAGTTTTATTGCAAAGGAATGTTATATTTAACCAGATTTTATATGTACTCCACATACATGGTTACCTGAGGAAACTTGTAAATGTGCAGAATGATGGCCACATGAAGACATGCATCACTGTCAGGTCCTCCAATTATTGCTACTGGATATTTCTGGATGACACAGTTGTAATTAGGGATTAATTTGCCTTTAGACGAAAGGAGCTCCATTGAGGCATGGTAAATCCATTTTGAAGTAAAATGGCTATTATAGATTTTGAAGCCAAGTGTAACATTGGGTAAAATCTGGGGGTTAGTATTGATTTCCTTAACAGCAAATACTAAAGCCAGGATATGCTGGTAAATCTGAGTCATGATTCTGAAGAGAGAGGTACATGAACTGCTACAATACATTTAACACGGAATATGGTAACTATTTCAGCCTTTTTTTCAAGTATAATGTGTGGAATTGGTCCACTCTCTCTCTACTGTATATATAATAGGTCTGATTCACACCTCTTATTTAAACAAGTCAGCAACTAAACTAATCAAAGCAATTTATCAGAAAGAACTGGCAACGGTCAAATCAATCAGATTCCCCCCCCCCCACTTCATCCCTGCTTCGTATTCTACCTTTTTCTTCTACGACTATATTAGAAAAGATTTAGTATGTCAGTAGTGCCTTGACTACTGACCTGGGAGGTTACTGTAAACAGCAAGCTGTGAAGCATACATTTTATGGTTATTGCTAATGGGATCGGTGGTGAAGTTCTTTGTCATTCCATCTTTCTTCAATTCCATCTTTTCTCTGGAAAGGTTTACATGGCAAGACTAAGATACTACTCCATGCTAGATTAGATTATGATGTTCATCAAAAGATGTTAGTATCAATCAGAATAGAGCTGGAAGAGACCTTAGAAGTCTTCTAGCCCAACCCCCATGCTCAAACAGGAGATCCTATACCACTTCAGATAGGTGGCTGTCTAATCTTCTCTTAAAAACCTCCAGTGATGAAGCACCTACAACTTCTGAAGGCAAACTGTTCCACTGGTTAATTGTTCTCACTGTTAGAAAGTTTCTCTTTAATTCCAGGTTGATTCTCTCCTTGGTTTAGTTTCCATCCATTGTTTCATCTGTTGCCTTCTGGAGCTTTGGAAAATAAATTAACCCTGTCCACATCTTAGTGGCTCTCCCTTGCATTTTTTTCCCAAAGTCTCAAGATCTTTTTTGTAATGTGGTGACTAAAACTGAATGATACTAGGGAGGGAACCTTGGCTCCAGCTCCCTTCATACAGCTTTTGTGTTGTACAGAGGGAGCACTATTTGAATATTTATGGTTGAACAATAATATAATTAAATTAAGTATATGGTACAGTATCTCCAAAGAAAAAAATCTGATTTCTACAGACTGAATCTACCAATGCTGACATTTTGGGAAAGCAGAGAGACAGTTGGACAAAACTAAATATCCATTCACTAAAATTCTTTCTTTGGCATTTGGTGATACCAGATTAATGAAACAGGTAAATGCAACAAATATGTTGAAAGTGTAAATAGAAAATAGAAAGTGTAAATACCATAAATCTTTATGTGCATGTAAAGGCAGTAAACATATGAATATATTGCACAAATAACCAGCATTTTTTTTTTTTTTTTTTGCTCTACAAATGCTGCAAGACCAAATGACACACTCTATATCTTGGCATTTATAAACATTCAAACAATGCTCTTAACACTCACTCAAATTCAGTCTATTTTAAAGATATCCCTCTGGCCATCTCTCTCTGAATACTTACATACTATCCTCAAAGAGGTCACTAGAAGGAGGTGTCTTGAAGTCCATCATCATTTGAAACAGGTAGAGCTGAGAAATGATGCCACCAATGTTGATGTTCCCTGACTGATATTGTTTGTGAAGGATAGGCAGAGGATCCGAGGTGCTGCATTTACTATGAGCAATGGTACATATTACTTGTGACCAAAGCATTGATAGGAATGCTATGGGGACACCATATAGAAGGAACCAATTCATTCTGAGACTTGTATCACTTATCTCTACATTTTCTTGTCCTTCTAGATTCTTAGCTAAAGACCTAAAGAACTATTTGGAGTTTGTTCTTGTGTGTTTGTGTGAAAAGGATGGAAAGTTCAGACTTTTAAGATAAAAACTGTAGGTTTACTTTAACTGCAAATGGGAACCTTGCAAAGGCTATTGACAGTCCTCAATCCACTTGAAGTGTGCCCCTTGACAATCAATGTTATTATTGTCATTATATTTGTTATTATTCATTTGAGATAATCACCAATTTAGAATAGCAGGCTCCATGGTTGTAAACTAATCAAAGAGAGAAGCAACCTGGGGGATTAAGGAGAAACTTCCCAACAGTGAGGACAATTAACCAGTGGAACAGCTTGCCTTCAGAAATCGTGGATGCTCCATCTCTGAAAGTTTTAATGAAGAGCCTAGACAGTCATTTATCTGAAATGGTACAGGTTCTCCTGCTTGCTCAGGGGGCTGCACTAGAAGGCAATTAATCAGTGGAACAACTTGCCTCCAGAATTTGTAAATGCTCCAACAGTAAAAGTTTTTAAGAAGAGATTAGGTAACCATTTTTCTGAAGTGGTGTAGGGTTTTCTGCCTAAGCAGGGGGTTGAACTAGAAGACCTCCAAGGTCCCTTCCATCTCTGTTATTCTAAGACCTCCACGGTCCCTTCCAGCTCTGCTCTGCTCTACTCTGCTCTGCTCTATTCTGTTCTGTTCTGTTCCGTTCTGTTCCGTTCTGTTCCACTCCACTCCACTCCATATTTTCCATTCTATTCTATTCTATTCTATTCTATTCTATTCTATTCTATTCTATTCTATTCTGTTCTGTTCTGTTCTGTTCTGTTCTGTTCTGTTCTGTTCTGTTCTGTTCCGTTCCCTTCCATTTTCTATCCTCTCCTCTCCTCTCCTCTCCTCTCCTCTCCTCTCCTCTCCTCTCCTCTCCTCTCCTCTCCTCTCCTATCCTATCCTATCCTATCCTATCCTATCCTATCCACAAGTAAGAAAATGTTGCTTGTCATCTCTCAGAAGAAGTAAATCTTAGAACAGCAAAAGGGTTAACTAGCTTTGCACCAGTTGACTTGCAGTGTTCAGAGGATGTCAGGTCATATGGTTGTCCTTCCTCCAATCTCATCTTGCATCCGAGCAGGTTCGGTGTTGGCTCTTGCTTCCATACAAAATGCTGCTATCTTTTCCCACCAGAGTGGTATCTATTGATCTACTTGCATTTTTAGGTTGTTTTGAACTCCTATGTGTGCAGGAGCTAGGGGCAAATGATAGGAGCTCACTCCACCATCTGGTTCTAGTTCACCCCTGTGGTTTGCCCTAGATAACACACATGCATAAACAAAGTGAACTGGCAAATCTTAGACTGCCAGAACTACTGGTGAAAAGCATTGTAGCTTTCCCTGGCTATATGTGCTTAAATAAAAAAAATAAGACCCTTTACTTTCTTTTTTCCCTTTTTAAATTCCATTTTGTATATTACTTTATTTTTCTTTCTGAGAAAATTTTCAATAATATTGTAAAAATGGTAATATCAATTAATGAAAATAGATAAAAATAAATAATAATTATTTATTTAATAATAACTAATAAAAACAAACAGAAGGAATAATGTACACCCATAACAAAGGATACATATATCATGAAGGAAGAGGAAACAATTGTTCAGTGCCAACCTACCATAAGCAGAAGTGGGTTTCAATTTTATTTGCTACTGGTTCACTTGTGGGTGCTCGTGTGCTCGCAACGCTTCTGCGTGCACACAGAAGCTTCTGCGCAGAGGACAGAGACATCCGGGCGGGTGAGCAGAGAGCCTACCACTACTACCGCTACCGGTTCGCCCAATCCGGGATGAACTGATAGCAACACACCACTGACTATAAGGCCTTGGAAAACTGTGTTTTTAATGATTTGTGGGCTAACATAAGGATCAGATCCTTATATACATTCCAATCAGTGGCCATGTTTGACCAAGGAAACCAGAATCAAACCCATTCTGCTTGATCTTATTAGATAGGCAGAAAGTACTACAGATGGCTTATAAATTATAAATCAGACCCTATAAATTAGAGGACTTTATAGGTAAAATCAACATGTTGAATTGCACTTGAAAGCCAAAGAGCCTTGGTAGTACAGTGGTCTAAAGCACCCTGTTATTAAGAACAGCTGCCTGCAATTACTGCAGATTCGAATCTCGCCAAGGCTCAAGGTTGACTCAGCCTTCCATCCTTTCTAAGGTAGGTAAATTGAGGACCCAGTTGTGGGGGCAATAAGCTGACTTTGTATAAATATACAAAAGAATGAAGGCTATTGCTTAGCGCATTGTAAGCCGCCCTGAGTCTCCGGAGAAGGGCGGCATATAAATCAAATTTAAAAAATAAATAAATTGGAAAGCAAGTTTTTAAAGCATTGAGACACGTGGGCATAATGTAGCAGACCCATCACTATCTACACTGCTATATTCTGAACCACTTCCAATTATTGAGTGGTCTTCAGTGAATATATCAGTATAGGTAATCCTCATTTAGTGACCACAATTAGGACCAATAATTTGACTGTTCACTGTACAAAGCAATTGTGTTTGGAAGAGTTAGTGATAAAACGAAACCAGGCCATCAAGGAAAATGATTTCTGGACACTATCAAAGCTGACACCAGCCAGAGCATAGAAAATAAAGAAATAGTGCAAGATCAGAAGATGTGGGAAGACCCATAGAATCACCAAAAGTCAGATTCAACTTAATGGGTAATATCTTCATCAATTTGACTGTTAAGTGTAGCAGTCACTAATTGAAAGCATGACTATTAGAGGTAGTCCTCGACTTACAACAGTTTGTTTAGTGATCATTCAAAGTTACAACGGCATTGAAAAATGTGACTTATGACCTTTTTTCACAGTTACAATCTTTGTAGCATCCTCATAATCATGTGATCAAAATTCAGATGCTTGGCAATTAGTTCATATTTAGGACAGTTGCTGTGCCCTAAGATCGTGTGATCTTCTTTTGCGACCTTCTGACAAGCAAAGTCAATGGGGAAGCCAGATTCACTTAACAACCGGGTTACTAAATTATCAACTGAAGTGATTTACTTAACAACTAAGGAAAGTAAAGTCATAAAATGGGGCAAAACTCACTTAACAAATGTCTCACTTACCAATAGAAATTTTAGGCTCAGTTGTGGTAGTAAGTCAAGAATCACCTGTAGTTATGATCTTACTTCAGCTTTCCTTTGCTTTACAGACCTGCAGAGGTTGTAGATTACTCACAAATATTTTTTTTATCACCATCATAACTAGGAATGGCCAGTTGCTGACTAAGGCAGCTTTTTGGAGTATAAGATGGACTCCCCCACAAAAAAAGTGGGTGAAAGTTATGGTGAGTCTTATACACTGAATGTTGCCAAAAGCCCGCCCACCTGCCAGTCCCCACCCTTCGACCATTTTCAGGCCAAAAATGCAATGCACAGAGGCCGAAAAACAGGGAGCGGAGGTGGCAATCGGTGGCAATGTGCTGTGGCAATACCCGCAGCCTGGAAAAGGTCTAAAAGAAGGCATGGAGAGGCCGAAAATGCGATGTGCGGAGGCGGCAATGGGCTGTGGTAAACCCTGCAACCTGGAACAGGTCTAAAAGAAGACATGAAGCAGCTGAAAATGCGATGTGTGGAGGTGGCAATGGGCTGTGGTAAACCCTGCAACCTGAAACAGGTCTAAAAGAAGGCATGGAGAGGCCAAAAATGCGATGTGCGGAGGCGGCATTCGGCTGTGATAATCCCTGCAGCCTGAATCATCTTTTTTTTTTTTTGAATTTTTTTTTTTAAACAAAACAAAACATAAAACAACCATCATCCATTACAATTATAGATAGTGTGTCGATCAGTTACAATTCTTTTGTGCTTAATCCCATATCCAAAATTAACAGGTTATTTAATTTCTCTTATTTGACAATTTATTATATCCCTTTATGGTATTATTCTCATTTAACAATTATTTAACAATGGCTTGTCTCCCATAAAAAAACGCTTCATATATTTTATTATTACATTTATTTCATATTTCATACTTCATTTCCATGCTTTATTATCTAGCCATTGATAAAATAAATCCCATATCATATAATATTGTTTATCTTCCTGTTCTTTAATTTCAAATATCAGTTTACTCATTTCAGCACATTCCATAACTTTCTTAATAACTTCATCTTCAGTAGGTATTTTCTCCTTTTTCCAATTTTTACCAAATACAATTCTAGCCACTGTTAAAACATTCACTATTAAATATCTCAGTTCTTTATTATATGTTTCTGGTAAAATCCCTAATAAAAATATCTCAGGTTAAAAGTCAATGTGTTTCTTCGTCATTTTTTCCAACCATGTGTGGATTTTAGTCCAATATCTTTTAGCTTCTACACATGTCCACCACATATGGTAATATGAGCCTGGAGTCTGATGATATTTCCAACATTTCTCTGATTTGTTCTTGAACATTCTGGCTATTCTCGTCGGGGGTAAATGCCACCTGTAAAACATCTTATACAAATTCTCCTTATATGCTGTTGACATTGTCATTTTATAATTTTGCAACCACAATTTTTGCCATTTTTCTAAATCAATCCCATGACCCAAATTTTTCCCCCATGCAATCATTGTTTCTTTAACTTGTTCTTCCAATTTTCTTTCTAATAAATAACCATACAATTTTTTAATTAGATAGTCATCAGAACCTGTTAAAATTTTATCTAAATTAGTCAAGTTACTGTAAAAACCCTGTGTCTTTATCTTTATCTTTATCATATCTAGACTGTATTTGCATATATGAAAACCAATCCATTTTTATCTCTTGTTCTTCTAATTCTTGCTTCGATTTAAGTTCACCCTTTTCATTCAATAATTCACTATATCTAACAATATGTTCCTTTCTAAATGTTATTGAATATGAGAATGCTTCAATGGTGGATAACCAGATTGGAATTTTTAAATAATGATGTCTTTTAATCTTCTCCCAATTTGATAACAAAGACTCTTGTATAACATGTCTTCTAAAATACCTCTGTGTTTTTGTACTCTTGTACCATAAGAAAGCATGCCAACCCAGCAGCAAGTCATGTCCTTCTAAAGTCAACAATCTAATATTTCTTAACATTATCCATTCTTTAATCCATATCAAATTACTAACTTGGTAATATAATTCTCAGTCCGGTAAACCAAAACCTCCTCTTAGCCTGGAACATCTTATTGATGGTATTCTGGGAGGCCAATCCAACCGCCAATCAGCTGCTCGGGCTGAATCAGGCTGCAATAACATACTGAAGCTGACCGGGCTTTTTGCTGTTTGCTGCAAGGATGCTATCCAGATGAATACTGATGGATGCTGGTAGGCAGAGGCAGATTTTTTTTCTTCTTTTCCCCTCCCAAAAACGAATATGCTTTTTATACTCCAGAGTGTCTTAAATTGTGAAAAATATGGGTATATCATTCATAATATACCATTCATTGTTTCTTGCCTTTCAGTAACTGCCTCTTATTGTTCAGATCAGGCCTCAGAAGAAGAATAAAACATTTGGGAAAACAGATGCAACCCAATAACCCTGCACTAGAAGATAATATGGAAAAGATCTCCACAGCCACCATGTATTTTCCCTTGGTACTCAGATATGTTGGAAAAAAGGACATCCAGACACTACAAAAACACAAGAGGCTGAAGAAGATAAACTTGGTCTCATTAAAACTGTTTGGTAAATGCCGGGATAGAAAAGCCACACTGAAACCAACAATAGCAAGGAAAAGAAGGTAGAGTAAGACACAATAAAACATGAGAGTAGAGCCTTCATTACATCCCAGAATGATTTTATCTGCCACTAAATTCATATCAGCATCTGGATATGGGGGTGAGGTTATAAGCCATACAGTACAGACAAGGACTTGAATGAGGGAACAAGAAACAACAATGTAATTATCTAATTGTTTGCCCAGCCATCTCTTCATCTTGGATCCTGGCATTGAAGCCATGAAAACGATCACCACGATGATGGTTTTGGCCAATATACAAGAAATGGCTACTGAGAAGACAATCCCAAAAGCAGGTTGTTGGAAAAGGCAGGTGACCTTTTCAGGTTGTCCAATGAATAATAAACTGCAAAGGAATGAGAGCACAAGGGAGATGAGAAGAAGGTAGGTGATATTCCGGTTGTTGGCCTTGACTATGGGAGTGTCCTGGTATTTGATGAAGATCCCAAGTACCACAGTAGCAATGCAAGCAAAGACAATTGCTGTAATGGCCAAACTGATCCCTAATGGGTCTTCATAAGACAGGAAAGTTATGTGTTTTGGAAGGCACAAGTCATGCTTGTTATTTGGATACTGTTCTTCTGGGCATGATAAACAATCATCCATGTCTGCAAAAGAAAATGCTATTGTTGCAGTGTGGAAGATTCTACATGAATCAAGGCATGGTTAATATTGACTGAAGAGAGATGTTTAGCAAAATGGTTAATGCTTAATGCTTTAATGGGAGGCTCTCTAAGAATTATTTTTATTATTTTATTTATTGAATTTCTACACTATCCATCTCACCTAAATGATTCTGGGCAAATTATAACCTAATAAAATAAAATATAATGTTATATATGTAAAGAAAGGAGCAAACATCCTGCGAGCTCCGGAACTTAAGATTTAAAAATTTAAAAATAATTAAAATTTTATTTAACTAAGCTTTCGTCAGCCATCTGCTGACATCGTCACAGTATTAAACTACCATTACAGACATCTCTGCATTTATATGCCATTAATCAATTTGACCCTTGCGCATGTAATAGGCCCTTCCAGCTGTCTCCCACTTGTAATCAGCTGTGTTGTTTTTGCTGTCGTTATGCTGGATGATGGAGGCTTAATTCCTACTGTTTCCTCCTTCCTAGCTTGCTTATCAGTGGGGGATGATGTTAGTCTGTCAGCCACTGCAATTTGCTGCCTTGTCCAGAAATGTCTGTAATGGTAGTTTAATACTCTGACAATGTCAGCAGATGGCTGACGAAAGCTTAGTTAAATAAAATTTTAATTATTTTAAAATTTTAAAATCTTAAATTCTGGAGCTCGCAGGACGTATGCTTCTTTCTTTACTAATATACCTGGAACTCATATTTTTAGAATAGCTTGTAATGTTATATATATAAAGTTATTGACTTTAAATTGGCTAAAGGTGTAAAGCTATTGGGAAATTCTTTAACATAGTGATTGAAAGTGCATAGAATTGACTGAATTCAAATTGACCTTTACTTTTTTCCCTTTCTGATTAATCTGAATAGTCAAAGTGATTCAAAATTGGATCAATGTAATTTTGCAATTGTCATAATACATCATAAATTTCAGCAGATTAAATTAGGGTTGTGTTTACACCCATAGATATGGGGAAAGTAGAAGTATGCAGATAAGAATATATATATATATATATATATATATATATATATATATATATATATATATATATATATATATATATATATATATATATATATATATATATATATATATATGTATGTTTTTCTTCTAGCCAGGTTTTCCCTACGTAGCCAAGGTTTTTTTGTAGCTCCAGCTCAGTAAAAAAACCTGGCTAGAAGAAAAACACACATAAACCCTACGAAGAAGTAAGAAAATTTATGTGTGTGTGTGTGTGTGTGTGTGTGTGTGTGTCATTGGAAAGAGCCAATATCCAAACAAATAATTTGATTGAGTATAGAAACACATCAACCTTAATTCTCATAGCCTGTTGTGGCCCCGCCCTCTGAGCCTGTCCCATCGGAGGAAGAAAGCTCTGAGCATGAGGAAGAGGAGTCAGCCAGGCCTCCCTCTCCAGGCCCCTCCCCTCTGGCATTGTCTCAGGTGCCGGCCGAGGGAGAGGAGATCAGCAGGGAGACAGCTGATTCGGACCAGAGTGACGAAGAAACATCATTCCTGGACGCACGCCTCCGAAGGCGTGATAAACGATTGCAGCAGCTTAGGAGGCGTGCTAGGGATTAGAACTGAGTCACTGGACCACACCCCAGAGACTATATAATAGAGGGTAGTGGTCAGGGATCCTTGTGACGAACAAAAGCAAACCTTGGATAGTCACTAAAGCCTCATCCGGAACTGCTGAGAGAAAGATTTATAGTGTCGGACATTTGGACTCTTGAGTATTTATCTTTCTGGTTTACTGAGAAAATAAAGTCACTTGGCAGACGGTGTGTCTATCGCTGCCAAGTGGGAGATAAGACCTGGGTGCGTTCCAAAGTGTTTCCTTAACCCTCGGCTGGCTGTGTTTGTGTGTGTGTGTGGACGGGGACAGATCATAGCCCAGGGATGGCTAACCTTTTTGATGTTGCGTGCCAAAAGCGGGGGGAGGGCAGGGGGGTTGTGCGCACACATGCCCAAACCCATAATTCAATGCGTGCACAACCCCCCAACCCTCACCCCCGCTTTTGGTACGCGATGGCACAGTGGGCCCAGTAGGCCCGTTGTTTGCCCTTCCGAGGCTCCCGAGGCTTTCTTGGCCTGGGGAGGGCAAAAATGGCCTTCCCCAACCCCCGTGGAAGCCCTCCAGAGGCCGGAAACAGCCCTTTTCCCGACTTACAGTGGGCCTGGAAGGCCCAAAAAATAGCTGGCCAACCTGCACATGCGCTCTGAAGCTGAGCTAGGGCAATGCTCACGTGCCCACAGATATGGCTCTGTGTGCCACCTGTGGCACACGTGCCATAGCTTTGCCAACACGGTCATAGCCTGTGCTTTCTCATAGGGTCTTGACTTAGTTTTATCACTATCTATTTGGCCAATATCTATTTTGTGGCTTAGAGTACAAAGTTCCTTGTTTCTCAAATTCCTGGGAGGATATTAAGGAAGAAGAGAGGAAGTTTTGTTTTATTTCACTCATCTAAACTTTTTCCCCCTTAAATAATTACAACACTTTCTCTTGAATACCATTCTACCCTCCTTTTTATGGACCAATTAATCCTTTAAAGACAATACAACTTACTTTTATGATTTGTAATCCTTCCTTCTGGACATGGAAGGCACTCGTAGCAACAATATGGCTTTCCTTCTATTTTGGCCCTACTAGAACCAGGATTGCAATTATCATTACACACAGAAAGAGGTCTTTCCTGAATGAAAGAGAAGAACAGAATTGGTTTGGAGCTATTGGCATGCTATGATTGATTGTTTTTTGTCAATAAGACATATATGCCATGAAGGAATTGCTCTAGACTAGCCAAACCCAAATCCTGCAACCATTGTTCACATGTTTTAGTCTCCAGACCTTAGTTGCTCTTATACATCTTCAAATATATGAAAATGATATACCAGCAATTCTTCAAGCTACATTGGTCGCTCTGGTGAATGATCTGGCAGGCCTGGAATGGGGGTTATTCCTCCATCCTAGTCCTACTTGACCTCTCAGTGGCTTTTGATACCATTGACCATGGTATCCTATTGCTATGACTTGGGGGGTTGGGGGGTGGGGGGTACTGTTTTGCAGTGGTTCTCCTCCTACCTCTCAGGTCTACACAGTTTGTCTGGGCAGGGGGACAGAGATCCTCCCTGAAGCCCCTCACTTGTGGGGTGCCTCAGGGGTTGGTTCTCTCTCCCTTGCTCTTTAACATCTATATGAAGCTGCTGGGTGAGATCATTCCAGTTTTGGGATGAGGTATCATCAGTATGCTGATGATATCCAGCTTTACATCTCCACCCCAGACCAACCCAGATATGCCCTTTCTGTGATGATTAAGTGCCTGGAGGTGGTATGGGTCTGGATGGGTAGGAACAGGCTCAGACTCAACCCCTCCAAGAGTTTGAGGCTGTGGTTGCCAGCATCTCATGGTCTAGTGGCCCCATCACTCTTGATGGGAGGGAGTTGCTTTTTCCCTCTGAAAGGGTTCGCATTCTAGGCGTCGTCCTGGATTCATGGCTGTCCTCAGTGGACCATCTGACGGCCGTGATCAGGGGGGCTTTTGCACAGGTTCGCCTGGTGTGCCAGTTACGCCCTTTCCTAGACAGGGATGCCCCCATAGAGTCACCCAAGCTCTTGATATCTCTCATTTGGACTATTGCAATGTCCTCTACATGGGGCTGCCCTTGGGGTGTACCTGGAGGCTCCAGCTGGTCCCGAATGTGGCCGCGCAGGTTGTTACGGGAGCTTCCTGTTACTCCCGTGTTACACCTCTCCTGCACAAGCTGCACTGGTTACCAGTGGTCCTTCAGATCTGCTTCAAAGTACTGGTACTTACCTATGAAGCCCTACATGGCATGGGCCCGGAGTACTTTTAGGACCACCTTCTGCCTGCCTCCCACTGTCCTGTGCACTCACATAAGACTGCCCTCCTCCAGGTGCCATCGGCCAGACAATGTTGGCTGGTGGCGCCCAGGATGAGGGCGTCCTCTGTGGGCACACCAACCCTCTGGAATGGGTTACCTAAGGGGCTCCGGACGGCCGCCAACCTCTGCTCTTTCCGCTGTGACCTGAAGACATGGCTTTTCCAACAAATGTGCTGATCTGATGGGTGATTTTTAATTGGGAGATTTTAATTGATTATTTTAGTAGCTATTTTTATTGTTTTTATCATTTTAATTTCTGTGAGCCGCCCCGAGTCCTTTGGGAGAAGGGCGGCATATAAGTATAAGAAAAATAAATAAAAAAATAAATAAAATACATATTCAGCACATTTCTGTAGTTAAATTTTGAATTGATATGGGCAAGAATAACCATCTGAAGGATTTACCAGTTATGGATAGGCACAACTGATGCACAAGATGAACTTTTGTAAACCCTCCTGGCCACTGCGGCTACATGTTCTTCAATCAGTAAAATGTCCAAAGATGGATACTAGTCTCTACACAAAATATATACTGTACCTGGTTAAATCTCGTGGGCCATGTAATGGAACCCTCCTGCATGTTGAATGTTTTGGAAGAGAAAGAATTTGGGTCCACCCATCCAACTTTGACTTTTGTAAATGTGTTATTTGAGTAAGTGACCCAGTTGAAGATATCAAATCCTCCATTAATATGCCCATTGTCATCAAAGGAAATATTTTCTCCAACACTGTTTTTAAATAAAGTATTTCTCAAAAATTTATGGAGCTAAATTGGGGACAAGGTAGAGAGAAAATGAAGTCATGTCTAGTCAAAAAAAAAAAAAAGTAAAATCATTTCACATTTGTATGGATGGTACCTGCCATGGCTGTTCATGTAGTCCTTCTTGCCTTATCTCTTTTATCTTTGCTCTCTGTTTTGACTTGGATGAAGTTACTGAATGCAAAGCATGTGCCATAATGTAAACTGCATTGTAGATGCTGTAACTGTGGCCAGACATGCTTGTGTCAAACACGGTCCCAGGCAGAGTCTCCAGCTTTTCCTCCCCAGTGCAGATATCCCCATCTCTCTCCTCTACAGTGGAGTTTGAGAAATCACAATTAAAAGCATCTTTCCAGAAGATCCTGATAAACCCATCCCTATTTTCCGAGAGAGGGTTTCTTTCCTTCAGAAATTTCTGGAATCCACTAGGATAGTTTGTGTGAACAGCAAATGATAGAGCCCCATGGAGGAAATGTAGGTCCCAATCTCTGATAAAACCAGGAGATGCAAAATCCATCTGTGCTGTCATAATCCACACTCGACTTTCAAATGATACACCATAAAATTGTGCAAAAATGAACATTGACCTTAAGATACTAATAGTATGTATTTCACCTTGTATAATAACAGTATTGGCAGTACTTCCTGTGACCATATGTGAAGTCCCAAACCATTCCATTGATGTTTCAGCAACATGACTTGAAAAGGATATTTGGGGTATTTTTTCTAAGAAATCTACACAGATTCCCTTCTGAGAGTAGATGGGAAGTATATTCTGTACAAATAAATCTCCATTATCATCATTTGAAACAATCACACCAATCCAGGTCCACTTGAAATGCAGGAGTAATTCAAGAATGCCCATATAGTGATGGGTCACACTTGGAAACATCTGGTGGAAGAAATCTTTGGTTTTCTCATTTACTACTGGAGAAGATCCATAAATGATCTTAGGATAGAAATACATGGGAAAAGGTGAGGCATCGTGACAATCAGTCTTGTGATAGATTCCGCTGAAAGAGAAGGCATTGGAAAAAAGGTTTTCTCGCCATTCCTCTCTGTTACATTTAGCTCAGTTTAGTCTATTTCTTATTGTAAAAGAGAGTAAAATATGCCTTTCCCAAAAATCTATTTTGAATACTAGAATGGCAAGGAATAATATGGTTTTCAAAGTCCTTCAAAAAATATTTTGCAGCACATGAGTTCCTGGGATAAGAGTATGGATTGACTTACATATGAGAAGATATGGAATGACCTCATTTATTACCTTCTGATCCTTCACACTACAATGATAGATTAAACAACCATCAAATCGTTACAAGAAAAAAAAAGTCAGAAACTTTCCATTTTCTAATAGTCAGGCCCAAAATTATACTTAAGTGTAAGGAATCTTGTTCTTCCTCATGGTATTTCAATGCATACAACTCACCTGTGGAATTTTATAAGCACTTAAGATGTTTGTCATGTGGAGGCAAACTTGAGAATTAGGTCCCCCAATGACTCCCACAATGTTATTTTGAATATCACATTTGTAGTTGGGGATGAATTTGTCCTTTGTGGATAGAAGTTCCATTGAGGCAAGGTAGGTCCATTTTGCAAAAAAGTGGCTATTTAAAATGTGGAAGCCTAAACTCACATTGGGTAAGAGTTGGGTATTCTCACTGATTTCCTTCACAGCAAATACCAAGGCGAGAATGTGCTGGTAATTCTGAATGAATAGCCTATATCAAAGAAAGAGCTTCAGGCTAGGGTTTTTTTCTATATGGTAACACTCATTCTACCTAGACACAGCACTATGAAAATTGACCTACTAAAAATAAGGCACTTCAAGTCAACTTCATGGAACTAAGTAGAAATCTCCTAACAGTTTGAGCAATCAACCAATGGAATGACTTGCCTTCTGAAATTGTGGGTGCTCCATCACTGAAGGCTTTCAAAAAGACAATCACTTATCTGAAACAGCTTGAAATGGGGGTTGGACAAGAAGACCTCAAAGATACTTCCAACTTTATTATTCTATGTTCTAGGTTTTAGAAATTATGATATTTTGACACACAGAGCTAGATTCCAAAAATATTTTGTTCTTAAATACCAATGTTCAGTTGTATATAAAAGACAACAGTGGCCAAAATTGTGGAAACCTTTTGGGAAAAGTGTATTTTCAAAAAATTAGTTAATAACACCACTTTTTTTTTTGAATAGTACTATAAAATTATATATCAATGGAAAGATAATTGAATCAAGAATGTAATGCAATAACTTTTATGAAGGATTTGCTATTAAAATAGCAGTTACAGTATAAAGAAGAAAAGTGAAACACGTAGAAAAAAAATGAGCTATACAAAAATTATCACCATAGAGAAAACAATATATACAAAAATTATCACGTCAGTTAATACATAGATGGGTAACCTTTAGCATGAATTACAGCCTTACAATGTCTTCCCATGGAGTGAACCAAGTCTTTTAGTTCTGCAGCTGTTATAATGTGAAACCAAGATTGAATGATTGCTTCTATTAACTGGGTTTTATTGCTGGGTCGCTTCTGACTAACAAGTTTCTTTAGTTGGCTCCATAGATTTTCAATTGGGTTAAGGTCTGAGCTATTCCCAGGCCATTCCAGCAGTTGAATATGATTATCTTGAAACTCAGAAGAAAAAAAAAAGTTGTGCTATTAGCCATCAAACCTCAAAAACCTACACTTTTTGCAAAAGGTTTCCACAGTTTTGGCCACTACTGTCTTGAAAAGATATCATATTTAGAGATAGTACGGGGCTCCTGATTGAAAACCTGCCTCATGGTTTCTTTGAGGTCTTTCACTTTTTCAATGTTTCAAAATAATTGAGCAATCAACCTCATTTACTGTAGAAAGGTTCTGTAATGAAGGGCAGTATGGTGTCCTTGCACTTCAGTTAGATGAAAACTGTGTCTTACCATTCGTGGTGCTATCATGTCTCCCATAATCTACAGCTTTTTTTATCCTCCAATTGAATTCATTGAATTTAATGAACTTGGCAGCTATTGCTACCAATATTAGAACTCTATTAAAACTATCTAATAGTTCTGACAATGACCAAATCAGGTTCCAACCAAAAAATTCAGAAAATTTTTAAATCTCGTCATGAACACATATTCAGGTGGTGATCAAAAATGGCCACGGCCAATTTCCCACTCCGCACCATTTTTTTTGTAAGCGCCAAACAACAGTGACCTTGTCTGGCTGCTGTATTAATTTTGGTTAAGTTTGGTTCACTACCAAATCATATTGCAAGAAAAGTTATGGAATGAATTATGGTTGTCACCAGAGCGTCTACTGTACTTACTCAACTACTTACACAAGGTCATCAAAACTTTCCTCTGAAGGCCGCTTCTGAAAACTGATTGGGCTCAAAAAAATGTAGATCTGAGAGAAAATGCCTGCAATGATGAAATCACCTGGCTGGTAATACTTGTGGAGGATAGAAAGAGGTTCACCAACAGGACACTTAGCAATAGAAACCTTACTTGAAGCATGAGGAAGAGTCACAATAACTATGATCAGGACCACAAATAACACCACTTTGTCTGAGAGATTTCCTGCGTTGTTCCAAATTGTCTGCTCCATCATTCAAATGTGAATGTTGGAAATCAAAAGGCAACATTCATCTTCTCCAAGAATGTTGCTAGAACTCTGCAACCTTGACCAACAATGATCACAGTGGTGAAATTCTACCTGCTTCTACTATCACTTCTGTATCAGCATTAGTATGATGCGGTTGTGTATGGATAACTGTTGAATTATCCTATTGTCCATAGGGAATATTTAAAGGCCTGTAAAAATAACATTAATTATGGTTATTTCATAATTGTAGTGGAATGGAGAAATAAATACCATGGAATTGGAATTATGAGATCTAAAATAAGTCCAGATTTCATCATGTTTATGTTTCTCACAACTCATCTGGCATCTTCCCAATTTTATTCATTGAAATAATAAGAGACAGGTCAAGGGATGAAATCCAAAATTTTTCACTACAGGTTCTGTGGGCATGGCTTGGTGGGCATGGCAGGAGAAGGATACTGGCATGTGAAAACTAGGGGGTTGAAGGGTCTTTTACTCAAATTTTTAGTTAAATTTTTAAGAGGTTCTAAGGAAGGGGAGGGTTTGATTGGAATGCGGGTTGTGGGCATGGGGGATAGCCCACTAAGGGGAGGGGCAGGCCTGGCAAGAAAGCATGGCGTGGGAGGTGGGGATCCCGGGGTCGAGGGGGGAGTCAGAGTTTGTCCGGATAGTGCTTTGAACATCACTACCGTGAGTGGGAGGGGTAGATATGGTGGGAGCAGGGGGCCATATCGAGTCAGGGAAGTGCACACCCGCTCTTTACGAGCGGTGGTGCGCTCCGGCCCCCAAGGCTCCACCCATTCCCCAGGTTGCACAGACCCTCAGGGCCCGGCCCTCAGGCTGATGCTGTGCAATGCCAGATCAGTAGTAAATAAAGCCCCCCTCATCTGTGACTTAATTGGTGAGGGGGGAGGGTATTATGGAGACCTGGTTGGGCTAGGAGGGGGGGTTTCCCTCATGGAAATGTGCCCACCAGGTTTCCTTGCATTCCATTGGCTGAGGTCACAGGGCAGGGGCGGGGGAGTAGCGGTTATTATTAAAGAAGGTCTGAGACCGAGGGAGGCCACTGTTCCTCAGACGGCCGACTGTGAGTCCCTCCTTGTGAAGTGGGGTCATGGGGTTCAGATGGGCTTGCTGATCAAGTACCTGGCTCCCTGCCACGTGGCAGCAGCTGTGTCCAAGCTCCTCGATGTTATCACCGCAGTGGCGGTTGATACCATGGTATGGGGGATTTCAACCTGCCATCTGTGGGTGAGACATCAGAGGTGGCTTGGGAGTTTATGGCTTCCATGACAGCTATGGACCTGACCCAGTTAATTCATGGCCCTACCTGGACCTGATTTTTGTCTCTGGACAGTGGTTGAGTGATCTTGAGATAGGGGATATAGTCACCGAGCTCTTGTCATGGTCAGATCACTCTCTCCTTAGCCTGGACCTTCGAACCACTATACCCCATCTCTGGGAGGCGGAGCCAGTAAGATGATTCCACCCAGGCGCCTGATGGAACCTGATAGATTCCAGATGGAGCTTGGGCCATTTCCTGAGGCTCTGGCACACGCCTCGACTAGGGATCTAGTGGCCGCCTGGGATAGGGCGGCCGCTGGAGCTCTGGATCCGGTCATGCCTTTGCGGCCTCTGACCCGACGCCGATCTCACCTAGCTCCTTGGTTCACTGAGGAGCTGTGGGAGATGAAGCGCCAGAAAAGACACCTAGAGAGTAGTTGGAGGGCCAGTCTTTCTGAATCTGACTGGACACTGGTAAGATCTCATATTAAGAATTACTTAGTGGCAATAAAAGTAGCAAAATGTACATATTTTGCTGCTCTTATTGAGTCATCAGATAATCGCCCGGCTGCTCTGTTTAGGGTGACCCGCTCCCAGCTCCACCAGGAAGCATGGGAGGACCCCTTGGAGGATAGAGCCGAGGATTTTGTTCAATATCTGTATGACAAAATCACTCAGATTCGGGAAGATCTGGACTCTGACTGGGTAATTCCAGGGGGGTTGACTGAGGCAGGTCTTGAGAATGTTATCTGGGATGAGTTTGATCCTGTGACCCCCGATAACGTGGACAGGATTCTGGGTGGATTGAATGTGACCACATGTTTATTGGACCCGTGCCCCTCCTGGTTAGTGCTGGCTTCCCGGGAGGTGACGCAAGGCTGGCTCCAGGGGATTATAAATGCTTTGTTGGGTGAGGGTGACTTCCCCGCCGCCTTGAAAGAGGTGGTGGTGAGGCCTCTTCTCAAGAAGTCTTCCCTGGACCCGGCAGTGTTGGCTAACTATCGTCTGGTCTCCAACCTTTGCTTTGTGGCGAAGGTTGTTGAGAGTGTGGTTGCGCGACAGCTCCTCCAGTACCTGGATGAAATGACGTATCTGGATCCGTTACAGTTGGGGTTCAGGCCTGGGTACAGCACGGAAACAGCATTGGTCGCATTGGTTGATGATCTCTGGAGGGCTCGGGACAGGGGCTGCTCCTCTGTCCTGGTCCTACTAGACCTCTCAGTGGCTTTTGATACCATTGACCATGGTATCATGCTGCACCGGTTGGAAGAGTTAGGGGTGGGGGGCACTGTATTATGGTGGTTCTCCTCCTTTCTCTCCGACCGGTTGCAGTCTGTGTTGGCGGGGGGGCAGAGGTCGACCCCGAGGCCCCTCATATGTGGGGTGCCACAAGGGTCGGTCCTCTCGCCCCTTTTATTCTACATTTATGTAAAGCCACTGGGCGAGATCATCTGTCGTTTCGGGGTGAAGTACCATCAGTACGCTGATGACACCCAGCTGTACATTTCCACCCCGGACCACCCCAACGATGCCCTTGAAGTGATGTCCCGGTGTCTGGAGGCCGTGCGGATCTGGATGGGGAGGAACAGGCGCAGGCTCAACCCATCCAAGACCGAGTGGCTATGATTTCCGACGTCCCGATATAGTCAGTTGACACCATCGCTGACTATTGGGGGCAAATCGCTGGCCCCCATGGAGAGGGCTCGCAACTTGGGTGTCCTCCTGGATTCACGGCTGTCTTTAGAAGAGCACTTGACGGCCGTGACCGGGAGGAATTTTCATCAGGTTTGCCTGATTCTCCAGTTGTGTCCGTTTCTGGATCGGGACTCCCTACACACAGTCACTCATGCCCTCATCACTTCCCGCCTGGACTACTGCAACACTCTCTACATGGGGCTCCCCTTGAAGAGCACCCAGAGGCTCCAACTGGCGCAGAGTGTGGCTGTGCGGGTGGTTATGAGAGCAACATGGTGCTCCCATGTGACACCTCTCCTGCGCGAGCTGCACTGGCTCCCGGTGGTCTTCCGGGTGCACTTCAAGGTTCTGGTTACCACCTTTAGAGCACTCCATGTCTTAGGACCTGGTTATTTACGGGACCGCCTAGTACCACAAGCAGCCTCCCACCAGCCGGTATGCTCTCATAGAGAGGGGCTCGTCCGGGTGCCGTCAGCTAAACAATGTCTACTGGCAGCCCCCAGGGGGAGTGCCTTCTCTGTGACCCACTATCTGGAACGAGCTCCCCCCAGAGATATGGAGGATCCCGGATCTATGCACTTTCCGCTGTGCTCATAAGATTCTTCTATTCCAACAAGCCGGCCTGGCCTAATTTTCTCCCCTGTTTTAAAATTCTTTTAAATCGAAATTTTAATTTGTTTTAAATTATTAGGATTTTTTAATTGTCTTGGGCTAAATTATTTAATCTGGTTTTAATTATATCTTTTAACTTTTGTATTTATGTATTTTATTTTGTGCCTGTTCTCCGCCCTGAGTCCTTCGGGAGTAGGGCGGTATATAAATCTAATAAAAGAAAGAAAGAAAGAAAGAAAATCTCCATTTCCACCCCACTGCAAGGGAAGCATACTGCAAAATCTCCATTCCCACCCCACTCTGGGGCCAGCCAGAGGTGGTATCTCCGAACTATTCAAAATTTCCGCTACTGGTTCTCTAGAACCTTTTAGAACATACTGGATTTCACCCATGGACAGGTCTGTACTGTAATTACCTATATGAAGTTAAATCCTGAACATGATTAATCAATAAAAAGATATTAAAAAATATTAAAAGATTTAAAAGTTCCATATGCAAGGAAGAAACATTTATTTATACTAAACTGTCCTTGAATGGTAACACTTTGCCAATTCTAATTTCGGTCAGTTTCGATTCTGGAATATTTGAAGTTCTGAGGGATATTAGAATCATACTGAAATCATGCTCATTCTGATAAAAGATTTATGTCTTTCAGAAAAGTAGGTATACTTTTGAATTGCCATTTTTCTGCCTCCATATGTGAGCCATCCCTAAACTGTCTGTCAAATAAAAAAAAAAAATAGTAATTTATCTTGAGTGATTTCATAACTATTATCAATTTGTGAGGACATCACTCCCCATCAAACCCCAATTTTCATACAAGAAACTTATTAGTCTCTCCATACATCGTTTACAGAACAATACTCTATGCTCATTTGAGGCAGACATTTTTTTCTTTTTATGACTCTTTAATCCCTTTGTGTTGGGGTGACTCAGTAGAGCTGAGCTAGCAGCAGATATTTTTTCTTTGTGCCCTGATAGAGAAACATCTGCCACTGTCTAGGATCAAACTCACAACCTTCTGAACAGGACGCAAGCATATTCACCTCTAAGCCACTCTCTCGCTCTTTGGAGACATAAATTCTCAGTATAAAAGTTTTGGTCTAATGAAAAATAATTTTAATTTCAACAAATCTACATGATGCAAGTCAACTTGCAAGCATTTCTTTCTTATTTATTTATTTATTTATTTATGTGTTTGTTTGTTTGTTTGTTTCCTTTTCTCTGGCCTCTATGTCAAGATACATTACAACGTCTTCCTTGATTTGATGGACAATTTAGGAATGACTGGCATATGGAGGGAGAAAAATGGCAATTCAAAAGTACACCTACTTTTCTGAAAGGCATAAATTTTTTAACAGAATGAGCATCAAAGAATTTAACTACAAATGCATAGATTTGTGAGACAACGTTATCAATGACACAGCTATGTTTTCAGTATGATTCTAATATCTCTCTGAGCTTCAAATATTCCAGAAGCAAAAACTGACCCAAACTAGAATTGACAAAGTCTAAATGTTACCATACAAGGACAGATTAGTATAAATAAGTGTTTCTTTCTTGCATATGGAACAGTGGTGAAATTCATTTTTTTTTTACTACTGGTTCTGTGGGTGTGGCTTGGTGAGCATGACATGGCTGGGTTTGTATGGCAGGGGAAGGATACTGCAAAATCTCCATTCCCACCCCACTCCAGAGGAAGGATACTGCAAAATCTCTATACCCTCCACACTCCAGAGGAAGGATACTGCAAAATCTCCATTCCCTCCCCACTCCAGGGAAAGGATATTGCAAAATCTCCATTGCCCCCCCCCCACTCTGGGGCCAGCTAGAGATGTTATTTGCCAGTTCTCCGAACTACTCAAAATTTCCGCTACCATTTCTCCAGAACCTGTCAGAACCGTTGAATTTCACTCCTGATATGGAACTTTTAAATCTTTTAAAATCTTTTTATTGATTAATCATTTTTAGGATTTAACTTCATATGGTAATTACAGTACAGACCTGTCTCTTATTATTTCAATGAATAAGATTGGGAAGATGCCAGATGAGTTGTGAGAAACATAAACATGATGAAATCTGGACTTATTTTAGATCTCATAATTTCAATTCCATGGTATTTATTTCTCCATCCCACTACAATTATGAAATAACTATAATTAATGTTATTTTTACAGGCCTTTAAATATTCCCTATGGACAATAGGATAATTCAACAGTTATCCATACTAATGCTTTATGTCTCATACAGAAGTGATAGTAGAGGCAGGTAGAAATACACCACTGTGATCATTGTTGGTCAAAGTTGCAGATTTCTAGCAACATTCTTGGAGAAGATGAATGTTGCCTTTTGATTTCCAACATTCACATTTGAATGACGGAGCAGACAATGTGGAACTAGGCAGGAAATCTCTCAGACAAAATGGTAATATCCATGGCAATGATCATAGTTATTGTGACTCTTCCTCATGCCTCAAGTAAGGTTTATATTGCTAATTGTCCTGTTGGTGAACCTCTTCCTATTCTCCACAAGTATTACCAGCCAGGTGATTTCATCATTGCAGGCATTTTCTCTCAGATCTACATTTTTTTGAGTCCAATGAGTTTTCAGAAGCAGCCTTCAGAGGAGAGTTTTGATGACCATGTGTAAGTAGTTGAATAAGTAAGTAGTTTATTTGCAAATAAAATGCATGTTATCTTTAACCTAGATAACATTTTCCAATTATTTATGTGATCTATATTTAAATCTATAATTTGGGGACAGAGACGAGGAAGGAAACAGAATATTATAAAAAATGTGTTCAATCATTTATGCAATTGTGTCCTCATTTGGTGATTTTCAATTCTTGAACTCTGCTGAAGGGGATTGCAAGATTCTTAGAGATGCAACCATATATAGGTATGTAGAAGTACAAAGTTGGATCATTGTGGGGGATCAACTATTTGGTTCTCATATTAGTAGGATCAGCTGGAACACTAATTAAATTCAATGAATTCGATTGAAGCATAAAAATACAAAAGCTGTAGATTATGAGAGAGATAATAGGACTGTGAAAGGTAAGAGGTAATATCTTTAGTCTAATTGAAATGCAAGAACACCATACTGCCCATCATCATATAAGTTTTCTACAGTAAATGAGGTTGATTGCTCTACCTCTAATGTCAAAAGATTGCAAAAGTGAAAGCCATCAAGGAAACTATGAGTCATGTTTTGATGCAGGAGCCCCATATTGTCTCTAAATATGGATATGTACAATAGAATAGAATAGAATTCTTTATTGGCCAAGTGTGATTGGGCATACAAGGAATTTCTCTTGGTGCTTGGAATTTGTCAACTGAACATTGCTATATTGTAATATTTTTGGAATCTAGCTTTGTTTGTCAAAATACCATAATTTCCAAAATGTAGACCAGAGAACAGAGAATAATAGAGTTGGAAGTACCTTGGAGTTCTTCTAGCCTACCCCCCTGCTCAAGCTATTTCAGATAAATGGTTGTCCAGTCTCTTTCTGAAAGTCTTCAGCAATGGAGCACCCACAACTGCTGAAGGAAAACCTTTCCACTGGTTGATTGCTCCCAGTGTTAGGAAATTTATCCTTAGTTCCATGGAGTTGACTTGAAGTGTCTTATTTTCACAGCACTATTTTTGGTAGAATAAGGCTTACCATCGAAAAAAAATACCTGGCCTGAAACTCTTTCTTTTGATACAGGCTATTGACTCAGAATTACCAGCATATCCTGGCCTTGGTATTTGCTGTGAAGGAAATCAGTGAGAATACCCAACTCTTACCCAATGTCAGTTTGGGCTTCCACATTTTAAATAGCCACTTTTTTGCAAAATGGACCTACCTTGCCTCGATGGAACTTCTATCCACAAAGGACAAATTCATCCCCAACTACAAATGTGATATTCAAAATAACATTGTGGGAGTCATTGGGGGACCTAATTCTCAAGTTTGTCTCTACATGACAAACATTTTAAGCACTTATAAAATTCCACAGGTTAGTTGTACGTGTCAAAAGATCATGAGGAAGAACAAGGTTCCTTAAATTTAAGTATGATTTTGGGCCTGGCTATTAGAAAATGGAAAGTGTCTGACTTTTTTTCCTGTAACAACTTGATGGTTGTTTAATCTATGTTTGTAATGTGAAGGATCAGAAGGTAATAAATGAGCTCATTCCATATCTTCTCATCCGTAAGTCAATCCACACTCTTATCCCAGGAACTCATGTCCTCCAAAATATTTTTTGAAGGACTTTGAAAACCATAGTATTTCTTGCCATTCTAGTATTCAAGATAGATTTTGGAGAAGGCATATTTTACATTCTTTTACAATAAGAAGTATACAAATTTCAGCTAAATGTAACATAGAGAGGAATGGAGAGAAAACCTTGTTCCAATGCCTTCTCTTGCTGTTGAATCTATCATAATACTGATTGTCATGATGTCTCACCTTTTCCTATGTATTTCTATCCTAAGATCAGTTATGGCTCATTTCCAGTAATAAATGACAAAACCAAAGATTTCTTCCACCAGATGTTTCCAAATGTGACCCATCACTATATGGGCATTCTTGAATTACTCCTGCATTTCAAGTGGACCTGGATTGGTGTGCTTGCTACAAATGGTGACAATGCAGATTTTCTTGTACAGGATATACTTCCCATCTACTCTCAGAAGGGAATCTGTGTAGACTTCTTAGAAAAATTACCCGAAATATCTTTCTCAAGTCATATTCCTGAAAGAGGAATCAAATGGTCTGAGACTTCACATATGATCACAGGAAGTACTGCCAATATTGTTATTATACAAGGTGAAATACATACTATTAGTTTCTTAAGGTCAATGTTCGTTTTTGCACAATTTTATGGTGTATCATTTGAGAGTCGAGTGTGGATTATGACAGCACAGATGGATTTTGCATCTCCTAGTTTTATCAGAGATTGGGACCTACATTTCCTCCATGGGGCTCTATCATTTGCTGTTCACACAAACTATCCTAGAGGATTCCACAAATTTCTGAAGGAAAGAAATCCTCTCTCAGAAAATAGGGATGGGTTTATCAGGATCTTCTGGAAAGATGCTTTTAATTGTGATTTCTCATATTCCACCCTAGAGGAGAGACATGAGAAGATCTGCACTGGGGAGGAAAAGCTGGAGACTCTGCCTGGGACCGTGTTTGACACAAGCATGTCTGGCCACAGTTACAGCATCTACAATGCAGTTTACATTATGGCACATGCATTGCATGAAGTAACTTCATCCAAGTCAAAACAGAGAGTAAAGATGAAAAAGATAAGACAAAAAGGACTTCATGAACAGCCATGGCAGGTACTCTCGATTTAAATGTGAAATGGTTTTACCTTTTTTTTTTCCAGACTAGAGATGACTTCATTTTCTCTCTACCTTCTCCCCAATTTAGCTCCATAAATTTTTGAGAAATACTTTGTTTAAAAACAGTGTTGGAGAGAACATTTCCTTTGATGACAATGGGCATATCAATGCAGGATTTGATATTTTCAACTGGGTCACTTACTCAAATAACACATTTACAAAAGTCAAAGTGGGATGGGTGGACCCAAATTCTTTCTTTTCCAAAACATTCAACATGCAGGAGGGTTCCATTACATGGCCCACGAGATTTAACCAGGTACAGTATATATTTTGAATAGATTTGCAGATAGTTCAATCCTAATTTTGAATGTTTAAAAAGTAGTTCGACTTCCGGTGATGACGCCAGCGTGTAAGGAACGAGGGGAACGAGGCTCCGTCCTCGAAGTTCCAAAATTCTTGATTGGAAGCCGTTTTTGGCACTATCGACCACGGAGAGGTTGATAGAAAAAGGAGGATTCTTTAGGACCTCGGAGCGACAGCAATCACCCCGAAAGTTCAGAGAAAACCCCCTAACTCCAGCCAGGAAAAAACCAGCCATCTTGGCTGGCTGGAGCGCTGTCAACCGACAAGTGTGGAAACGAAGATTATAAAGAGAAACATTGGTAAGGACTAAGTTAATTGAAATATGAAGGTATAACCATAAGGATCTAAAGATATTGGTGAGAATAGGACTCCAAAAGCGGCGGCAAGATCGTCAGGCAAGCGGCGAGAGACAGTGATCAGAGCAAAGCTTAATATCCACAGTGACAATGCAGATTTGACAGGTGAAAGGAACGAGCGACAGAAAAAAAGGATTACAATTAAGCGGTGGATTACAACTTTACAATAATATATCTTGATTTGGTAGAGAAAAAAAAGACTAATTAAGAGAATAACTGTAGAAAGTGAAACTCAAGAACTGAGACTATTTAAGAACGTTGTGGGCAGAAGGAAACTAGTTGAACGGCAGTGAATGGCGGACTGAGGATTCGGAGAAGAAAACTTTCACTTTGTATCCAGCGGCAACAACAAGTTAAAACCACAGACACGAGATTTGTAGCGAGACATCAGAAGATTCATTGACTCTGTTGGTAAAGGAGATATAACTTGCTACATAGGAAAACTGGAACAATTGACTTACGGATTTAATAGAGACTATCGCAATAGAACTGTGAAAGCTGGGCAAAAAGAAGGCGAATTGAAGAACGAAGAAAGAAGGAGAAGGAAGTAATCCTACTTGGTCTGGAAGTGATATAGTGGAGAACTTTAGATATTAAATCATCAAAATATAGTTATTTCATTTACTTTATAAAATCCAAACTTAAAACTTACTTAACTCTGTTTAAAGAATACTAATACTAAAATTTGAAGTTATTATAATATATACTAAAGAACTGATATTTTTCCTTTTACTGCTTCTCACCCCATTGAAATAAGTATATAGACTTTACAGTAATATATTGATTAAGGGGAATTATATTGTGTACTGATTAGGAGGTTAGATATTAACATAAACATTGCAAATAGACTGTTATAGATATTATCAAGGAATAATAATTGTGATAGTTAATACAAGCAGTATATACTGGTAATTGTGACATAACTTAATAGAATATTTTAGACTGTTTATAGAGAATCTTAAATCCCATCGACTTATTACATAGAGGTTATATAGATATTGTTTAGTGTTAAAGTGAATTTAAGTACTGTGAAACTAGAAAAGTAAGAATACAAACGTGATTTATCATTAATATAACTGGGTATATAAATATTAATTATATTATATTGTATAGGAAAAAGAACAGAAGAATGAATTGTTAAAACACTGCATTTTCCCCCTAAACCCTCTCAATTAATCCAATCCTTATATAATGATATTTCAAGTGGAATTATTATAATTAAGATCATATAACTCAATTATTAAATATCAACATATTAATTTATTCTCAACCAAATCAGTGTATGAAAATTTGGGAAAAAATAATACAAAAAACAAAGATGACAACACCTTCAATAACAATAACTAAAACAGGGAAAAAATTAACAACAAATCAAACACCTACACAATCTTCACCTGCACAACAAAAAACCATAGATACGATGCTAACTACAGACAAAGAAAAAGCTTCCACCGCACTTAATATAAGAATATATAGTCTATACTAGCCATGATTCAGGAGGAGATGAACAAGACCCAAGAAACAATAGCGAATAATCATGAAGAAACAAAAAAGAACCACGAGGAACTGAAATCAGAAGTAAGACAAATAAATGATAATATTAAAAAAAATGGATGACAAGATTGAGAGAATACAACAAAACATAGTTAAAAATGAAGAACGAATTCAAAACATGGAAGCAAAAATGGTCTTAACCGAGAAAAAGATGGATAATATCGAACAAAACCAAATGGAGCTAAATAGAGAACTCGAAGAGTCGATTACCCACCTAGAATTAGAAAAGGCATCATTCTTTTTATGGTTTCAAAATATCGCAGAAACAAAAGGAGAAGACTTAAGGGACCTGATGACGGATATATTAGTAGAGATTACCCAGAAAGAAAAAAACGAAATCAGTAGGGAAATTGACGAAATTTATAGAGTTCATACAAACTACGCTTGTAGGAACAAATTACCTAAAGAAATACATGTTAGATTCGCACGCAAAACTGTAAAAGAAGAGATCTACACATTAATGAGAGAGGGAAAACCTTGTTATAAAGGAAAGGAAATAATAACCCTAAAACAAGTCCCAAGAAGAATAAGAGAACACAGAAAAAACTACAATTTCTTGACAACCCTACTGAATCAACATAAAATAATGTTCCGCTGGCTGGTGCCAGAGGGAATTCTAATATCCTGGGACGATAAAAAATATAAAATTGACACGATAGAGAAGGGACAAGAATTTTTTTGATACTCACTTTATAATAGAAGAAGAACTGGAAACTAGATGTGATTCGGAAAACACAAACCAGGAACACTCCATGGAGGAAACAAAAGAAGAAAAGGAAGAGAAGGAGTCTAGGGAAAGGAAGAAGATGGAGAGAGAAGGGGCCAGGGGGAAAACACAAATGGTAACAAGAAACACAAGTAGACTTAGACTAGCAAAAAGAAAGTAAGGAAAATGGGACAAGAATTGAAATTAATTTCAATCAACATAAACGGCCTTAATCTACCAACCAAAAGAACACATACTTTCAAAAAACTACAAAAATTAGACATAGACATTATCAACTTACAAGAAGTACATATCAAAAAACAACATCAACAGTTACTAGAAAACAGAAGACTAGGAACATTATTCACCTCATTATCAGATCAAAAAAAAGAGGCATTGCAGTATACATTAAAAGTCATATTCAGGCAAAACAAATTTACACAGATGGAGAAGGCAGGATATTAATGATAGACATTAAGATGGAGGCCCGAAATATGTTACTGATATCAATATACGCTCCGAATGGGAACCAAAAAGAATACTTTAAAAAAATACACAATAAAATTAAGGAATTAGATTACAAACATATATGTATAATAGGGGACTATAATGCGATCGTTGATATGGATTATGATTACCAAAGTAATAAAAAAAAATAAATCTAGGAAAAAGACACTACCCAATACCTTTAAGGATATGACTCAGGAGTTACAATTGAAAGATGCCTGGAGAGAACTGAATAAAACCAAAAAACAGTATACATACTACTCAAATCCCCACCAGTCCTGGTCCAGACTAGATATGGCCTGGATGACTGCAGAACTAAGAGAAAACATAAAAGAAATCGAAATTACACCGAACGTATGGGCAGATCACAGTCCTATAACAATAGTCTGGAAAGGCCAGCAAAAAAGAGGAAGATGGATGATGGACAGAGAGATCATCAAAGATAAAGAATACATAGAGATGATAAAGAAAGAGATGGAGATATTCTTTCAAATAAACAAGAGGGAACAAACATCATTGCAAGTCCTATGGGACACCACAAAAGCATATATAAGAGGACTAACAATTTCATTCAAGGTGAAGAAAAATAGAGAGAAGCAGCAAAGAAGAAACAGTTTATTGATCGATCTTGGAAAACAGGAAGCAGAATTACAGAACAGACCCGACAGGAAAGAGATCAAGGAAAAAATAAATCTTATTAAACATGAAATAAATTTAATAACAACAACAGAAATAGCTAGGAAAATCAAAATGGCAAAACAAAACCAATTTGAATTCACAAATAAAACAGGACGTTGGTTGGCCTACAAGCTAAAGAAAGAAAAGGAAAAAAGACTAATACATCAACTTCAAGACGAACAAGGGCAATTGCAGCATATGGATGAGGAAAAAAAGCGAATCGTAAGAAACTTCTATCAGGAACTATATGCACAGGAAGAAATCCAATTGGAAAAAGTAAAAGAGTATATAAATAACACCAACATTCAAGAAATAAAGGAAACTCAAAGAGAACTCTTGAACAGACCAATATCGATGTCAGAATTAATTGAAGCAAAGAAGAAGCAGAACAACAATAAAACACCAGGTCCAGATGGCATCCTGGCGGAATTTTACAAAATTGAATACCAGCCAATAGATGATATTCTATTACAAGTCCTGAATGAAGCAATTTTAGAAGCCAAAATTCCTAAATCATGGATAGAGACAATTATTACATTGATACCTAAAGAAGACTCAGATCTCACCCAAACTAAAAACTACAGACCCATATCACTTCTAAATGCAGATTATAAATTATTTATATTAATCATGGCCCAGAGAATGAAGAGAATTATTGTGGATTACATCCATCCAGACCAAAATGGATTCATTCCAAATAGGCAAATTAATAAGAACACAAGAACAATAATCAATATCCTGGAATACTATGGGCAAAAATCGGATGAATCGGCCTTACTCTTCCTTGACGCACAGAAGGCGTTTGACAACCTTAATTGGGGATTCTAAACATTGTAATTAGAAAAAATGGGAACCGGCGATAAATTTTTAAATATGATCAAAACAATATACTCCGACCAAACCGCAAAAATATGGATAAAGGGAGAGACAACAGACCAATTTAAAATATCCAAGGGTGTGAGACAAGGATGTCCCCTCTCTCCTATATTATATATATTAGCATTGGAACCACTGTTGAATGAAATTAGGAATGACAATGAAATAAAAGGATTAAGAACAAAAAACCAGGAGTATAAATTACAAGCATTCGCGGACGACGTAGTATCTATTTTAGAACGACCAAAACAATCAGGATTGAATTTATTAAGGAAGATAGAACAATATTGCGAAGTGGCAGGATTGAAAATTAATAGACAAAAAACAAAACTACTAACTAAAAATTTGACAAAAATCCAGGAGAAAGAATTGGAAGAGACGTTAGGAATACAAACAACAACAAAAATAAAATACCTAGGAATTTGGCTCACCAATAAGGTATCATCCCTTAAAGAAGACAATTATATTAAATTGGCCAAACAAATTCAAAAGGACTTAGAGGCATGGAGTAAATTGAGACTATCATTATTAGGCAAAATTGCTTCAATCAAAATGACAATTTTACCGAAATTATTATACCTATTTAGAACAATACCGATAAATCCAGGTAAATCATATTTCAAAGACCTTGATAAAATGACATTAAAGTATATATGGCAAGGAAAAAGAGCCAGGATTAAACTGAAACACCTGCAGGACACTAGAGAAAGGGGTGGCCTGGGACTACCAGATTGGCAAATTTATTACACTGCAACAGCTTTAACTTGGATTAAAGATTGGATTTTTATTTATTTATTTATTTATTTATTTTTCATATTTGTATACCGCCCTACTCCCGAAGGACTCAGGGCGGTGAACAGCCATAATAAATACAAATACATATAGAAGTTAAAAACTATTAAGAAACAGATTAAGTAATTTAGGCTCAAAGATTAAGAACATCCAAATTTATCTAAAGAGGTTTAAAAGCCAAATTAAAAAGGGAGAGTTAGGCCAGACCAGCTTGTTGGAATAGAAATGTTTTCAGGGCACGGCGGAATATGCGTAAGTCTTGGATCTTTCGTAACTCCGGGGGAAGCCCGTTCCAGATGGTAGGTGCCCCCACAGAAAAGGCTCTCCCCCTAGGGGCCGTCAGTCGACATTGTTTGAGGAGTCCCTCTCTATGGGAGCGAACTGGTCGGTGAGAGGTTATTGGTGGCAGGAGGCGGTCTCGTAAGTACCCTGGTCCTAAGCCATGGAGCGCTCTAAAGATAGTAACCAAAACCTTGAAGCGCACCCGGAAGACCACTGGGAGCCAGTGCAGCTCGCGCAGGAGGGGAGTTACATGAGAGCGCCACATTGCTCCCATTACCACCCGCGTGGCCACATTCTGGACCAGTTGGAGCCTTCGGGTGCTTCTCAAGGGGAGCCCCATGTAGAGAGCATTACAATAATCCAGGCGTGAGGTGACAAGGGCGTGAGTGACCGTGCATAACGAGTCCCGATCCAGAAAGGGATGCAACTGGCGAATCAGGCGAACCTGATAAAAAGTCCTCCTGGCTACGGCCATCATATGCTCTTCAAAAGACAGCCGTGAGTCCAGGAGGATGCCCAAGTTGCGAACCCCATCTGTGGGGGCCAACGACTCGCCCCCAATAGTCAGAGATGGCGCCAACTGACTATATCGGGATGACGGAAACCACAGCCACTCGGTCTTGGATGGGTTGAGTCTGAGTTTGTTCCTCCCCATCCAGATCGAGCGGATGACGCTCAAAGATAAACAAACGTTAGCATTAGAAGGATTTGACCTGTTGAAAGGCTGGCACGCATTTTTATGGGAAGAAAAACCCAGACAACATGAACATTTCAGGAGACACTATATCAGAGGAGCATTGGCAAAAATTTGGACCGAAATAAGGAGAAAACACTACGACAAAATCCCAAGATGGCTATCAACCATGGAGGCCCAAATTTATCCGAACACAATGGATATAGACAAGAAGAAAACCTATGACGAATTGTTGAACACAGAGGGAGAAATGAAAACAAGAGAGGAATTGAGACAACAGGGCACGGACATTGACTGGTGGACGTATTTACAGATAAAATCAAGATATAAAATTGACATGAAAAAAATTGGAATCCAAAAAGAAAGAAATGAATTAGATAAAATTATAATGCAATCAGACGATAAATTAATAACTAAAATATATAACTATCTACTAAAATACAAATTGGAAGAAGTGGTGAAAGAAAATATGATTATTTGGGATAAAAATTTTGGATATAATATCAACTTAGAAAATTGGGAGAAAATGTGGAAAGTAAATACTAAGCTGACAATGTCCGTGCCCTACAAAGAAAATGCATACAAGATGTTTTATAGGTGGCATCTCCCCCCTGCATGTCTGGCAAGGATGTTCCCCAATACTAATCAGAACTGTTGGAAATGTAAAACACAGAAAGGGACCTATTACCACATGTGGTGGTCATGCCCAAAAGTCAAAAAAATTTGGAAAACAATTCAAAATCAGCTGGAAGAAATCACCACCCAAAAAGTGCCCCTCAGACCAGAAACATACCTATTAGGAATACTGACAAAGGACTATAAAAAAGAGATACAATACTTGATAATACACATCCTGACCGCAGCTAGAATCACTTTCGCACAAATGTGGAAACTGGAGGA
Organism: Arizona elegans; assembly: GCA_022577455.1. Taxonomy (NCBI): domain Eukaryota; kingdom Metazoa; phylum Chordata; class Lepidosauria; order Squamata; family Colubridae; genus Arizona; species Arizona elegans. The sequence continues at coordinate 4,972,251 of JAKOOJ010000021.1, read as the reverse complement.
TATGTCATCAGAAGAAAAAATAATACAAAAAAGAATGGAATGTGAGGAAATGGACAAACTTACCAAAGAAATACAGGGAAAAGAAGACTCAGATTATTACTTAATTTGGCAAAAATGGTACAACTGGTTAGACAAAAAGAACACGAAATAAGGGAATACCACCCAATGATACAAAAATAAGGAAATAAAATGAAATATCGTTGTATAAACATTGATACATGATGAAGGATAATATATACAGATATATAGATATATAATTACCGAAGTAGCTCTATTTTCAAAGTTCAAGCTCTATGACTTGATTTTACTATATAGTTAGTCTATGTATAGTTTGTCTAAATGTTTACGTCTGTATATGTATGTTTGTTTAATAAAAAAAAAGTAGTTCCTTGCATTTCTACTTAAATAGCGTAGTCAGTATGCACTCTTTAGGATTTGGAAACAGTGGTTTAAATTAAATATGTTACTTGTCCCAATCAGTGTGGCTAGGAGGAAGTTGCCCGTGCAAACTTTAATTTATGGGATGCCTCTGGGCTCAACACTCTTACCTGTCCTGCTTAACATCTACATGAAAGCACTGAGTGAAGTCATGCAATAGTTCAGGGACTAGTGTTGTGTTATGATGATATCAAATTGCACATATCAACTCTATGGTGTGCAGGTGAAGATGTCCATATTCTTGAGTCCGTATGGGTTTCAATAGGATGCAATAGACTTTGGCTTAATCCTGAGAAGACTGAGTACCATGTCTGTTTGGGCCTTCTGAATTTGCAACATTTTCACCTTTGTTCTTGTAATGGGATGCATTTTCCCCTAGAGACTAATGTGCATCTTTGGACATTTTACTGGTTGAACAGCACATAGCAGCAGTGGCCAGGAGGGTTTACAGAAGTTCACTTTGTGCATCAGTTGCACCTATCTTTAACTGGGAAATCCTTCAGATGGTTACTTTTGCCAATAGTACTTCAAAATTTAACTACAGAAATGTGCTGTATGTTCAGATTTAAGAGTTGTAGGTATATAATGTCCACTTCATATCTTCATATATTTGAAGATAAGATGAACTCCTCAGTGCATTTTCGTCAATGTAGTCCTGTGGATCTTCCTATCCCAGCATGATCAAGATGTACCCCTGAATATTGAAAAAAGAAATCTGCAATTTTGGGGGACCTGTTGGCAAATACCATGATTTTTTGATAATTGAGTTTCAGCTATTATTTCTTGCAACCTTGCGCTAGGACCCACACAATTTATTATTGCTGCATTGCCTGAAAATAGTAGAAGAGAAAAGGGGTCTTCCAGTAAATTTTGAGTAGGGAAAGTCCATATTTGGGAGATGTCCATCATAGAGTTAAATAAGAAAAAAGTAATAAATTATTGCTTGAGAACAATTGCATTCCATTTTTCTTAAAACAATTAAACCAGAAAGAGTTCTTTAGATGATGAACAACACTTCAAAGTAAATATAAATGCCCAAATATTATTGCACTGAACTAATAATACCATCTATTCAGTTCTAAAAAGATAATATCTTATACAAAGTGATGGACCTATTTTGCAGAGACTATTAAGGGTAAGGTGGAAAAGTCTGTGATACTGTTTTATTCCCTATTTGCAAAGACCAATACCATTATAGCTAACATTGTTTCATAAAGTCTCACTCTCATGCCTTCAAGCAAGGCATATAAAACAACAAACCAGCCATTTTGTATCTGTGTTTCAGTAAGAGCAATTCCTTCATGGCATGTATGTCTTATTGACAAAAATCATAGCACGCCAATAGCTCCAAACCTATTCTTCATTTTGTTTTTCACTTTCTTTCAGGAAAAACCTATTTCTGTCTGTAATAATAATTGTAATCCTGGTTCTAGTAGGGTCAAAATAGAAGGAAAACCATATTGTTGCTACGAGTGCCTTCCATGTCCAGAAGGAAGGATTACAAATCATAAAGGTAAATTGTATTGTCTTTAAAGGATTACTTGGTCCATGCAAATGAGTTTGAAAGGGTATTCAAGAGAATGTGTTCTAATTGTATAAGGGGAAAAATATTTAGATGAGTTACATAAAGCCCCCGGAAATACGTAAGATCTCCGACCTCCGGGTGTTTCGCTGCGCACTGAAGACCCTGTTGTTCCGCCAGGCTGGCCTATCAACATAATAATTTTAAATTGGGGTATTTTAAATTTTTGGGGTTTTAAATTGAGCCAAATCTATTTAATCATTTTAATTTTTAACTGCTGTTTTTGTCTTGTGTTTTTAAATAGGCTGTACACCGCCCTGAGTCCTCAGGAGAAGGGCGGTATAGAAATAAAATTATTATTATTATTATTATTATTATTATTATTATTATTATTATTATTATTATTAAAACCAAACTTCCCTCCACCTCCTCCTCCTCCTCCTCCTCCTCCTCCTCCGTCGTCTCCTCCTCCTCCTCCTCCTCCTCCTCCTCCTCCTCCTCCTCCTCCTCCTCCTCCTCCTCTTCATATCCTGCCAGGGATTTGAGAAACAAGGAACTTTGTATTCTAAGCCATAAAACAGATGTTGTCCTAATGGATGGTGATAAAACCAGGTCAAGGCCCTATGAGAAAACATTGGCTATGAGCACTAAGGTTGATGTGCTGCTACACCCAATTATTTGTTTGGATATTGGTTCTTTCCTCTTTCATATATGTATTCTTATTTGCATACAAGTAGTTTCATCCTACCAATGGGTGTAAACAAAACCCAATTTAGTCTGCTGAAATTTATGATATATCATAACAATTGCAAAATTACATTGATCCAATTTTGCATCAGTTTGCTTTCATTCACTATGTTAAAGAATTTATTTCTTAATATTTCCCAATAGCTTTACAACTTATTTTTATTTTATTATGTTGCTATAATTTGCCCAGAATCATTTAGGTGAGAAGGACAGTGTAGCAATTCAATAAATAAAATAATAAAAATAATTCTTAGGCAGCCGCCCATTGAAATATTATGCATTAACCATTTTGCTAAACTCTCTTCAGTCAATATTAATTGACTGAGTCATATAGACAATCATTAATTGTCTTGATTCATGTAGAATCTTACACACAGTAATAATAGCATTTTCTTTTGCAGACATGGATGATTGCTTCCCATGCCCAGAAGGACAGTATCCAAATAAAAAGCATGACTTGTGCCTTCCAAAACACATAACTTTCCTGTCTTATGAAGATCCATTAGGGACCAGTTTGGCCATTACAGCAATTGTCTTTGCTTGCATTGCCACTGTGGTACTTGGGATATTCATCAAATACCAGGACACTCCCATAGTCAAGGCCAACAACCGGAACATCACCTACCTTCTTCTTGTCTCCCTTGTGCTCTCATTCCTTTGCAGTTTATTATTCATTGGAAAACCTGAAAAGGTCACCTGCCTTTTCCAACAACCTGCTTTTGGGATTGTCTTCTCAGTAGCCATTTCTTGTATATTGGCCAAAACCATCATCGTGGTGATCGTTTTCATGGCTTCAATGCCAGGATCCAAGATGAAGAGATGGCTGGGCAAACAATTAGATAATTACATTGTTGTTTCTTGTTCCCTCATTCAAGTCCTTGTCTGTACTGTATGGCTTATAACCTCACCCCCATATCCAGATGCTGATATGAATTTAGTGGCAGATGAAATCATCCTGGGATGTAATGAAGGCTCTATTCTCATGTTTTATTGTGTCTTACTCTACCTTCTTTTCCTTGCTGTTGTTGGTTTCAGTGTGGCTTTTCTATCCCGGAATTTACCAAACTCTTTTAATGAGACCAAATTTATCTTCTTCAGCCTGTTGTGTTTTTGTAGTGTCTGGATGTCCTTTTTTCCAACATATCTGAGTACCAAGGGGAAATACATGGTGGCTGTGGAGATCTTTTCCATATTATCTTCCAGTGCAGGGTTATTGGGCTGCATCTGTTTTCCCAAATGTTTTATTATTATTCTGAGACCTCACCTCAACAATAAGAGAGAGTTACTGAAAGGCAAGAAACAATGAATGGTATATTATGAATGATATAGTTGTTGTTTAGCAACTGCTTTATTGAAGAACTGACCATTCCTATTTATAATGATGGATAAAAAAATAATTTTGATAATCTACAACCTCTAAAGGTCTGTAAAGCAAAGGAAAGTTGAAGTAAGATTATAAGTACAGATAACCTTTGACTTACTGTCACAACTGAGCCCAAAATTTCTTTTGGTAAGTGAGACATTTGTTAAGTGAGTTTTGCCACATTTTATGACTTTTCTTGTCATAGATGTTAATCACTGCAGTTGATAGGTTAGTAACCCAGTTGTTAAGTGAATCTGGCTGCCCCATTGACTTTGCTTGTCAGAAGGTTGTAAAAGGGGATCTTATGACCTTGGGGGACAGCAATGGTCATAAATATGAACTAGTTGCCAAGCATCTGAATTTTGATTACATGATCATGGATTGCTACAAAGATTGTAACTGTGAAAAATGGTCATAAGCCACATTTTTCAATGCCATTGTAACTGTGAATGGTCACGAAACAGTTGTAAGACAAGGACTATCTGTATAGTCATTGTTTCAATTAGTGACTGATTCACTTAATAACCAAATTGATGATGATATTATCTATTCAGTTGAATCTGATTGATGGTGTTTCTATAGGTCTCTCCACATTTTCTGATCTTTTACTATTTCTTTATTTTCTATGCTCCGGCTGGTGTTAGCTTTGATAGTGTCCAACTATCATTTTCTTTTATGGTTTCCTCTTATCACTAAGTCTTTCAAACATAATTGCTTTCCACAGTGTACAATCAAATTATTGGTCCTAACCCTGATGCTATTTCACAAATCTTTAAAAACACAGTTTTACAATGTCTTATGTTAGGTTGGCATTGAACAATTATTGCCTCTTCTTTGGTGATATATGTATCCTTTGTTATGGATGTACATTATTTCTTCTCTCTGTTTTATTGTTCTATTTTCATTCATTGATATTAGCACTTTTATAATACTATTGAAAATTTTCTCAGAAAGAAAACTAAAGTAATATAGAAAATGGAATTAAAAAAGGGAAAAAAAAAAAAAGAAAGTGAAGGGTTTTGTTTTTTTTAATTTAAGCACATACAGTATAGCCAGAGAAAGCTTCAATGCTTTTCACTAGTAGTTCTGGCAGTCTAAGATTTGTCAGTTGACTTTGTTCATGCATGTGTGTTATCTAGGGCAAACCACAGGTAGCGCAGAGAGAGCTCCTCTCATTCTCATTCTATATAAATCCCTTTATGGCTTGGTGTCAACCAGAGACAACTTCTTCTGAGAGATGACAAACAACATTTTCCTACCTGTGAATAGAATAGAATAGAATAGAATAGAATAGAATAGAATAGAATAGAATAGAGGAGCATAGAGCAGAGCAGAGCAGAACCGAATAGAACAGGAGCTGGAAAGGATTTTGGGGGTCTTCTAATCTAGCCCCATGCTCAAGTAGGAGAACCTATACCATTTCAGATAAGTGACTGCCTAGTCTTTTCTTAAAAACATCCAGTGATAAAGCACCCACGATTTAAGAAGGCAAGCTGTTCCACTGGTTAATTGTCCTCAATCTTAGGAAGTTTCTCCTTAATTCCAGGTTGCTTCTCTCTCTGATTAGTTTCCAACCATGGGGCCTGCTATTCTGAATTGGTGATAATCTCAAATGTAATAATAACAAATATAATGGCAATAATAACCTGAACATGATTGTCAAAAGACACACTTCAAGTGGATTGAGGACCGTCAATAGCCTTTGTAAGGTTCCCATTTGCAATTAAAGTTAACCTATGATTTTTATCTTAAAGTATGAACTTTCCATCCTTTTGACACAAATAGAAATAGTTTTTTAGCTAAGAATCTAAAAAGCCAATAAAATGTAGGGATGAGTGATACAAGTCCCAGAATGAATTGGTTCCTTCTATATGGTGTGTCTATACCATTCCTATCAATGTTTTGGTCACAAAAAAAATTTGGTCAAAAAAATTTGGACCACATCCTGGACATAAATTGTTTCAACTTCTACCCTCAAAAAGACACTATAGGGCACTGCACACCAAAACAACTAGACACAAGGACATTTTTCCCCCAAATGCCATCACACTGCTTAACAACTAATTCCCACAACAGTGTCAAATAATTTACTAAGACTGTATTATTATTATTATTATTATTATTATTATTATTATTATTATTATTATTATTCTCTTCCTTACTAGTATCTATCACTTATTATTATAACCATGGGGTTGGATTTTTCAATTTATATTGTTTTTATTTGTTTCCTAGTACAATTTGATAGCTTATTAGTAACCTTGACTTTCACTAAGTGTTGTATCTTTTTATTCGTGATGAATGTATTTTATCCTCCTTATGTACACTGTGAGCATATACACCTAAGACAAATTCCTTGTGTGTCCAATCACACTTGGCCAATAAATAATTCTATTCTATTCTATTCTATTCTATTCTATTCTATTCTATTCTATTCTATTCTATTCTATTCTATTCTATTCTATTCTATTCTGTAATGTGTACCAATGTTGTGTCTCTAGGATCAGGATAAAGAGCAGGGGTGACATTGGACAACCCTGCCTAACTCCTTTTGTTATCTTAAATGGGCTTGTGGTCTCCCCATTTATTATTACCTTTACCTTTTGCATAGAGTAAATCGACTCAATCATCTTTTCAAATTTATCTCCGAATTTCATGGCTTTAATTTGTTGGACCATAAATTCCCAATTCACATTATTGAAGGCTTTTTGAGCATTTAGGAAGACAAGGACCACTTGTCTCTCTGGGTGTGCCTCGTAGTATTCAGTATATTAATTATTATTCTAGTATTATTTCTAATTTGTCTCATAGGAAGAAATCCGTTTTAGTCTTTATGTATCTTCTCATTTAGTATATTTTTTATCCGTTCCAACATAATATTCATAAAAATTTTATAATCCGAATTTAACAGTGAGATTGGTCTATAATTCTTAATTTGTTTATTGTCAGTGCCTTCTTTAGGGATCAGGGTAATATATGCCTCTTTCCATGATTCTGGTACCTTTGCTTCCCTCAAGACTTCATTACATATTTCTAATAGTAATAATTCTATCGAATCTCCTAAGTGTTTATAAATTTCCCCTAGCAACCCATCTGGTCCTGGGGTCTTATTACTTTTTTGCTTCCGAATTGCTTCTTTAAGTTTGAATAATGTTACTTCCTTATTTAGTACTTCCCTTTCTTCTTATCTCAATGAGAATGCAATTTCTTCCTTCAAATAATCACTTATTTTCTCCTGTACTGTTTCTTCCTGTCTATAAAGCCTTTCAAAGAATTTTTGTGTAATTTTCCTTTTCTTCTCTATATTACTTTCCATGGTTCCATTTTCATCCTGTAGCTGATGTATTATTCTTTTTTTTTCTTTTCTTTTTTAATTGATAGGCCAGCTACCTCCCTGCTTTATTAGCAAATTCAAAATAATTTTGTTTTGTGAATTTTAAATTTCTTTTCAATTCTTTTTGCTCCAAAATATTCAATGTATGTTTAACTAGGGCCATTTTATTTTTAGTTTGTTCATCCCCAGGATCTGTTTGTAATTGATTTTCTAACTTTTTTAATTTCCTCGGACAATATGTTATAATCTCTCCACTTATCTTTATTTCTTTTTGCAATATATGCTATTGTAATACCCCTTAAATATGCTTTTGTGGTATCTCAGAGGTCTTGTAATGAGGTGTGGTGTTTATTGTTGTCTTTAAAAAATAATTTCAATTCTTTTAAAATATTTTGGATATATTCTTTTTCTTTTAAAATTTGTGGATTCAATGTCCATCTACCTTTCTTCCTTTTTTGTCCTTTCCATATTATTTTGAGAGGATTGTGGTCGGCCCTAGTATTTGACATAATCTCTACTGTTTCAATATCTTTAATTAAGTCTCCATTTATCCAGGCCATGTCAATTCTTGAGCATGATCTGTAGGGATTAGAATAGAAGTTGAATTTTGTTTCTTCTGGGTTTTGGGTTCTCCATATGTCTAATAGGTTTAATTCTACTGCCATTTCACAAAAAAACTTTTGTTAAGGTATTCCTTTTTATTTTTATTTTTTGGTTATTTGCATAGTCCTTTTTAATGTCCTACCAACCTGGAATTAAGGAGAAACTTTCTAAGAGTGAGGACAATTAACCAGTGGAACCGCTTGCCTCCAGAAATCATGAGTGCTCCATCACTGGATGTTTTAAGAAAAGACTAGGCAGTCACTTATCTGAAATGGTGTAGATTCTCCTCCTTGACTAGGGGGCTGGATTAGAAGACCCGTAAGTCCTTTCCAGCTTCTATTCTATTCTATTCTATTCTATTCTATTCTATTCTATTCTATTCTATTCTATTCTATTCTGAAACATTGCTCATAGTAAATGCAGCACCACCAATCCTCTGCCTATCCTTCCCAAGCAATTTCAGTCAAGGAATATCAACATTGCTGGCATCATTTCTCAGCATTACCTGTTTCAAATGATGATGGACTTCAAGACACCTCCTTCTAGCAACCTCATTGAGGATAGTATGTAAGTATTCAGGGAGAAATGGCCAAAGGGATATGTGTAAAATAGTCTGAATTTCAATGAGTGTTAAGAGCATTGTTTGAATGTTTTTAGATGCCAATATAGAGAGTGTGTCATTTGGTCCTGAGGGATCTGTAGAGTAAAAAAATTTCTCAAATATTTTTTTTCTCACCATCAGCTTTGATGGTGTCCAGCAATCACATTCTTTGATAGCCTGGTTTTCTTTACCACTAACTCTTCCAAATATAATTGCTTTCTTCTGTGATTCTTAACAATTAGTAAGATTAAATAATGATAATAATGAGTTTTCCAAACCAGTCATCAACAAAAGACCTCTAAAACATTAACATGTGTTAACATACATAAAAATCAACATGCTCATTTCAACTCTTTAAAAGTAAAGAAAATCCCATTTAAATGCATAATGTAGTCCTGATATCCTAACATAAACAAAATTTAAAAAAAAATCAAATTTACTGTGACAAAAAGAGATCATTTCTCCCTTAGAAAAAACAACATACACCTAAGTGTAAAACCTGATTCTGTAATGACTCTAGGGAGCTAAAGTACAGAAGCAGGAAACATTAAAAGCATTTTTTCAGTGAACCTCTGAACTAACACATATAGTTGTTATGCAGTAACTATGTTGTGTCTGACTGCTCGCGACCCCATGGACCATAGCAGAGCGTTCCCCTCTCTTCCCCTGTCTCTTGAAGTTTACCCAAATTCATGTTCATAGCATTGATAACATTATCAAACTAACACAGAAAGTTTATTATGTGCAGGTCTTGATCTTCTGCTCTGGCTTGCAAGCTCTCTAGGATAGATGAGTTACTTAGAGAATTATGCATCCAATGAATCCTTCCTATGGTCTAATATATCTACTGGCTTTTCCTCAGAGTTCATTTACTCTATTCACTAGTCCTTTATGTGGCAGAAAATGCTGCCTTGACCCTGCTAGAAGAAAATCTTGGGTTGGAATAAGGTAAGTCATCCAAAGAATAAACAGGGCAAATTGCCTGGAGCAGAAGCACAGTTTACTCGAGAGTTTAACTTTAGCAATTAATGGTTGCAACATAAATTTCAGTTCTCAAGTGTTTACCTTTATACCAGTGGTGAAATCTGAACAGGTTTGCCAATGGTTCGCAGGCCACATATACATATGCATGTGTAGTGTGCACCAAAAGCATGCTGCACACATGCATGCACAGTGCACACCAAAGATATGCTTCGCACGGAAAAAGAAGAAAAAGAAGACTTCACTAGGTATGTAGAACAGCAAGTGGGGGGAACAGCTGTGCTGTGCGATTTAGCTTCATAAATGTTATTTATTGATACTTTTCGGCGGGAGTTTCAAACCTGCCTAAGTTTCTGATTGGCTGACAGTCCCTCCAGGATTGTACATAAGGATGGCTGCAGCCTCTGAGTTTTTGCTGAAGTCTCACTGTATATTAAAGAGCTGTTGTCACTTGCTTGCTTGTGCCTCTCATTATTCCCGAACCACTTCATTGGCGACGAAGGTGGGATTGAGGCCACAAGAAGCAAATCAGTGAGACCATGAGCTTCAGCTAGGCGACGAGGCGAACTACAGGAGGCATACCAAACATGTCTGCCTACGTTCCGCCCAAGCCTTTTGATCCGACCCGCGAAAAATGGGTCTCGTACCTGACGAGGTTTGAGTGCTTGCTTGAAGCCAGCAACATGCAGGAACTCTCCGCTAATCAGAAGAGAGCCCTCTTCCTAAGCCACTGCGGACCGGACGTGTTCGAGATGGCAGAATCACTTTGTGAGCCAATGGCGGTCCAGACCATCTCCTGGGACACCCTAATAGAAACCCTCCAGGCTCACTACGCTCCCGTGCCCTCCAAGTTCGTGCAACGATACCAACTCAGACAGAGCGTACAACGAGAGGGAGAACCGGTCAGCGCTTACATGGCCAGCCTGCCTAAAGCCACAACTCATTGTGACTATAGAGACTTGGACGATGCGTTGCTTGAGCAACTAATCTGTGGTGTTCGAGACATAAGGCTACAACGGCGTCTGCTCGCCAAGCCTGATTTAATGCTTGCTGGAGCCCTAGACAAGGCCAGGGCTCATGAAGCCTCCACAAAAGCTGCAGAAACACTGCAGTGTCCGCTGACCAGCAAAGACAGTCCTAAGTCTGCACCAGTGCACAGGGAAGACGCCGGATCCAGCTCGGAGTCTGAGTCAGATGAGGACGTCTTCTGAACAGAGCACCAGAGAAAAGACGCAGGCAGCCCCCGGTGAAACTGCCCCAGCTGTGGCGGGCACCATGATAGACTGTCCTGCAAATACAGAGAGACTATTTGCAGGCGTTGCGAGAAAAAAGGGCACTTGGCGCGAGTCTGTAGAGCCATTCTGCCAAGAAAACACCAACCACGTGAGCGCCGCAGCCAACCAGAATCGACGCGCCAGAAGCATCCAATGAGAAAAGGAGGCGCGAAGAAACGGCGCGAATTTGAACCGCAAGATGGCCGCAGCATACACATAGACCAGGCCAGCACAGCGATCGAGGACAAAGTCAGCACGGTGGTCGAAATCAACGGCAAGCCATGCTCAATGGAGATCGACACCGGATCAGCTCTCTCCATAATGTCGTGGGCGACCCTGAAGACCATCCTGCCGTCGTTCCAGAAGGACCAGCTATCCAAGCAAAGACTGTGCATCCTAGACTACCAGGGGAACCGGGTCCCCCTCGAAGGCGTGGGCACATTCCGAGTCACCTACGGAGACTACGAAAAAGACCTGCCGCTGACTATCTTCACAAAGCAGCTGCCTAGCCTTCGAGGCATGGGGTGGTTCCGAGCCCTTGGCATGGGCTTCACCGGCGTCCACCGAATGTCCGAGCCGTCACTGAAGGACAGCCTCCTGAACGAGTTCCAGGACATCTTCGGGGACACGTTGGGCAAGTATGTGGGGACCCCTATCTCCCTAAACTTAGACCCCAACGTAGCCCAAATAAGACTTAAAGCCAGACGGGTGCCCTTCGCATTGAAACCTAAGATCGATGCGGAACTGGATTAAACAAGGGGTGTTGGTCCCCGTCGACCATGCGAAATGGGAGACCCCCATAGTGACCCCAGTAAAGTCTGACGGCTCAGTCAGGATTTGCGCCAACTACAAGTGCACGATCAACAAGGCTTTGCAGCCGAGCGCCTATCCAGTGCCGATCGTGCATCATCTACTACACTCCCTGGGGCCCGGAAAATTTTTTGCCAAATTAGACCTAGCTCAGGCCTATCAACAATTACCAGTCGATGACGCCACGGCAGAGGCGCAAACAATTGTGACTCATAGGGGTGCATTCAAATGCACCAGGCTCCAGTTTGGGGTGAGCGTCGCACCCGGCCTATTTCAAAGCACCATGGAGCGCCTTTTGCAAGGGCTCCTGGGGGTGGTACCTTATTTCAATGATGTTCTAGTCAGCGCTCAGGTTGAACGTCAGCTAGGGGACCGAGTGAGAAACGTCCTTTCCCGATTTAGAGAAGCGGGACTTAAATTAAAGAAAAATAAGTGTATGATTGCTGTCCCCTCTGTAGAATTTCTGGGGTACAGGGTGGATGGCACAGGCATCCACCCTACCAAAAGCAAGGTGAGAGCTATTAAGAGCGCACCAGGCCCCAAAACCAAAGCGGAGCTCCAAGCCTTCCTTGGACTGCTCAATTTCTATTCGATGTTCTTGAAGGACAAGGCTACTGTCGCAGATCCCCTACACAAACTATTGGGGAAGAATGTACCATGGGTTTGGGGAAAACCACAAGCAGCCGCTTTTGAGGTGGTAAAGAGACTTCTATCTGCAGACAGTTTCCTAATCCAATACAACGCAACGCTACCGCTTGTATTGGTTTGTGACACCTCCCCCGTAGGAGTTGGTGCCGTCCTAGGCCATAGACTGCCAAATGACCTAGAGGCGCCCATTGCATTTTACCCTGTCAAGCGCAGAGCGGAACTATAGTCAGTTGGACAGAGAGGCTCTGGCTGCAATTGCGGGGGTTAAAAAGTTCCACGAATACCTCTATGGCCGGCAATTCAAACTTGTGAATGACCACCGGCCCTTGCTGGGACTTTTGGCCAGCGATAGGCTCACCCCCACTGCTCTGTCCCCACGTTTGACCAGGTGGGCCATTTTTCTGTCGGCCTACTCGTACCAACTTGTCCATCGACCCGGACAGACTTTGGGCCACTCGGACACCCTCAGCCGCTGCCCCCTACCCGACCTACTTGCCAACCCCACGCCAGAAGCCCCCGTCCTTCTGCTGGATGCTATGACTTTGAGACCTATCTCCTCTTGTGAGGTGGCAAAAGCCTCTGCTAGAGACCATGTTATTTGTACTGTAATGGGTTGGGTCCTCAAGGAGTGGCCGGTCAAAGTGGATGGTGGGGAGTACCAAGGTTATGTTAACAAACGTAACGAATTGTTTATGCAAGGAGGTTGCTTGTTGTGGGGTGACAGGGTGGTAGTACCTACGAAATTGAGAATGAGGGTCTTAGAATTACTGCACGAAGGGCACCCAGGCATTGTCAGAATGAAGAGTTTAGCCTACAGTTATGTTTGGTGGCCCAACATGGAACAAGTCATCTCCGAGTGGGTGGGGAAGTGCAGACCCTGCCAGGAGTCTCGCCCCGATCCCCCGGTAGCACCCATCCGAGAGTGGGAGAAACCAAAAGGGCCATGGGGGAGGATCCACATTGATTTTGCCGGCCCTTTTCATGGGCAAACATTTTTAATTGTAGTCGATGCCTACTCAAAATGGCTCGAAAAAATTCTAATGCCTTCAACCACAGCCGAAGCAGTCATCAAAGTCCTGAGGAAGCTATTTGCCACCCACGGCCTACTGGATACTCTGGTATCTGACAACGGCCCTCAATTCACAGCAACCCTGTTTGAGGGCTACTTGGCCAGACTGGGCATCCACCATGCCCTATCAGCCCCTTTCCATCTGGCTTCTAATGGATTGGCCGAACATTTCGTAAGAACAGCCAAAGAAGCATTGTCCAGGCTAGATAACGGGGACTGGCAGGCCAGGATAGACCAATTCTTAGCTGTCCAGCATGCCACACCATACACGGCCACAGGGAGAAGCCCAGCCAAGCTCCTCATGGGCAGGAGCATGTTAGACAGGCTTCACCCTAATTATTCACATGAAAATTTCAAGGGAGAGACCACCGGACTAAGACAGTTCCAGGTTGGGTCCCCGGTGTTCGCTCGCAATTATGCTAGCGGACCTCTATGGGTTGCAGGAACCATAGTGGGCATAACAGGCCCAAAATCTTACACGGTAGATGTAGGGGTAGACAGACTCTGGAAGCGCCACATAAACCAACTTAGAAAAAGGATAGTCGGCGAAGCAAACATCAATTTAGACATCTCCGAACCTAACTACAACAACTTTCCCAAAACAGCTAACTCAAGCCCGGGTTCGCGAGAATACTTAGCTGACAAGCCCTAGTTCCAGCACTGCCCCAGCGAGTCGCTACTCCCAACCGGGGATAACCACGCCCCGGACAAAATCCAGGAGGTTCCATTGGCGGAGCCGAGAGAGACAGAAAGTCCCTCTGACCAGCTCGACGCCCCACCAAACACTGAACTGCGCAGGTCAACTAGAACGAGAACTCAGCCAGGGCACCTGCGAGATTTTGTGTGTACTTATGTAAATATTTGAATGTTAGTGCCTTCTGGGAAGGGAGGGGTGTTATGTATTGATACTTTTCGGTGGGAGTTTCAAACCTGCCTAAGTTTCTGATTGGCTGACAGTCCCTCCAGGATTGTATATAAGGAGGGCTGCAGCCTCTGAGTTTTTGCTGAAGTCTCACTGTATATTAAAGAGCTGTTGTCACTGTTGTGCCTCTCGTTATTCCTGAACCACTTCAATAAATATAATATATAAACTGTGTGGCACAACTGATTCTCGGAAATATCAGTTTGGATGATCCGATAGCTTTTTTTAACTACTGGTTCAACCGAATCGGTAGCTTTTATCACTATCAGTTCACCCGAATCGGGGTGAACCAGTAGCATTTCACCCTGGCTTTATACCTTTCTTTTGTTCCTCCAAGGCACAGAACCCACTACCCTCAAGGAAGTATTGGAAACTGCAATTAGCTTGGATGGGCAAATGTGCATAGTGGTTAGGTATCCTACTGGGCTTGTAAGTTTTCTTCCACTCATTTACCATATCAACTTCCTGCTTAATTTACATTGAGGCTGAAGGGGGTAATCAGAGGAAATGAACTTTTGTTTATCTTGAAATGAATGTTTATCACCTTTGGTCAGTCTCAAATTCTTTATCAAATCCCTTTTCCTTTAGTATAATTTCTCATTATTGGAAATAGTTGTGAGGAACAAGGAAAGATTGAATGGCAGATTCCTTCCCACATCATCATGGCTTATCTTCCTTCCAGTGGAAGAATGCTACCAAATACCCTATTTTTTCCTCTATAAGATGCCCCCATGAGTAAGACTCCCTCATGTTTCATTGAGAGTAAGTAAGCACACTACAAGCCTTCACTGTGCAGGAACCATCTTATTAGAGAGTGAGTAATACAAGAACAGGAAATGCATCCCAGGAACAAAAGAGATGAAACCTAGAGTGGCAATGTGATACAAGAAACAACTACAATAGAGAGGAATGATAGAGCTGGATATAAGGTAGAGGCTCATCTGGGAGAGCTGGAGGATGGGGATGGGCCATGCCTTCTTTTCCCAGCCTCCTGTGTATAAGAGCCCCTCCATTTTCAAGTAAATGTTTTTAAGAAAAAGTAGTGTCTTATACACGGAAAAATATGGTAGTAGTGATCTTTGCCTATGTGCAAGCAAATTTTAAAAAAGGGGTTCCATTTCCTCCTAATCCAGCTAAACTGGTGTTTTTTTCCCTCTTTCAGTCTTGGAAGCTGAATCTTACCCTGGGGAAAAGGGCAGGTAAAGAATGGGATTGTTGCTTCAAAACCCCTAAATCACTGATTTGCAAGACCAACAATTTGTCAGTTTCAAAGGAGCCTCATCCTTTCTTAACTTCTTCCAGCCCTGGCAAGTGAGCTCTAACTGAAGGGATAGCAAGAAAAACTTATTAGAGAACTGAGAAGCAAGTGGACGATATGTGGCTCTTTAATTGCATAGTACAGTGGAAAAAACTGTCTTGCAAGCTCCCTCCAACGTGCCTCTAATTTGTGATTTAACAGAAGACTGGAAATAAAGAGATTACATGGTGTGATTGAATCATATATTTCCTGAATCATATACCGATGATACAACACCCCATATTGGCAGACGACCATACCCAACCTTTTCGTATAGATGTTGAATGGGAAAAAAGAGAAACTCAAGTCCTATGACACTTAACAAAGCAGAGGGTAGGGAATGCCCTCTCCCTCAAAAGAACATTGATTGGAACTGGCCCCAAGGAAGGAAGAGAATGTCTGTAAAATGATGTTCCCCAATTCGAAACAACTGAGAGGAAGGATACTGTGCTCAGTGGTATTGAATGACTCTGCTTAGAGGTCAGAGAAAAGGGCTTAAATCAATCAATCAATCAATCAATCAATCAATTCATCAATCAATCATGCTTGCAAGCTGACTTGCATCATGTAGATTTGTTGGAATTGAAGTTATTTTTCATTAGACTAAGAATTTTATGCTCAGAATTTATGCCTCCAAAGAGTGACAGCCTAGAGGATCTTGTCTCCCACTCAAAAGGTTGTGAGTTTGATCCTAGTCAACGGCAAATGTTTCTCTATCAGGGCACAAAGAAAAAACATCTGTTGTGAGCTCTGTATAGGCATCCAGAAGAGTATCTGGCTAACTCAGCTCTACTCAGTCACCCCAACACAAAGGAATTAAAGAGTCATAAAAAGAAGAAAATTGTGTGTCTCAAATGAGAATAGAGTATTGTTCGTAAAGGATGTATGCAGATATTAATAAGTTTCTTTTATGAAAATTGGGGTTTGATATGGAGTGATGTCCTCACAACTTGATAATAATTATGAGAAAAATATTAAAATCACTCAAGATAAACTACTATGTTTTCTTTGATTTGATGGACAATTTAGGAATGGCTGTCATATGGAAGGAGAAAAATGGCAATTCAAAAGTACACCTACTTTTCTGAAATACATAAATCTTTTACCAGAATGAGCATCACTTGGACTTCAAAGAATTTAACTACAAATGCATAGACTGTGAGACAATGTTATCAATGAGACAATTATGTTTTCAGTATGATTCTTATATCCCTCTGAGCTTCAAATATTCCAGAATCGAAAACTGACCCAAACTAGAATAGGCAAAGTCTAAGTGTTACCATTCAAGGACCGATTAGTTTCTTTCTTGCATATGGAACTTTTAAATCTTTTAATATGTTTTTCTTGATTAATCATTTTCAGGATTTAACTTCATATGGGTAATTAAAATACAGACCTGTCTCTTATGATTTGAATGAATAAGATTGGGAAGATGCCAGCTGAGTTGTGAGAAACATAAACATGATAAAATCTGGACTTATTTTAGATCTCATAATTCCAAGATGGTATTTATTTCTCCATCCCACTACAATTATGAAATAACCATAATTAATGTTATTTTTACAGGCCTTTAAATATTCCCTATGGACAATAGGATAATTCAACAGTTATCCATACTAATGCTTTATGTCTCATACAGAAGTGATAGTAGAGGCAGGTAGAAATACACCACTGTGATCATTGTTGGTCAAAGTTGCAGATTTCTAGCAACATTCTTGGAAAAGATGAATGTTGCCTTTTGATTTCCAACATTCACATTTGAATGACGGAGCAGACAATTTGGAACAAGGCAGGAAATCTCTCAGACAAAATGGTAATATCCATGGCCCTGATCATAGTTATTATGATTCTTCCTCAGGTTTCAAGTTTCAGGTTTCTATTGCTAATTGTCCTGCTGGTGAACCTCTTCTTATTCTCCACAAGTATTACCAGCCAGGCGATTTTATCATTGCAGGCATTTTATCTCAGATGTACATTTTTTTGAGTCCAATCAGTTTTCAGAAGCAGCCTTCAGAGAAGAGTTTTGATGACCATGTGTAAGTAGTTGAATAAGTAAGTAGTTTGTTTGCAAATAAAATGCATGTTATCTTTGATCTAGATAACATTTCCCAATTATTTATGTGATCTGTATTTTAATATATAATTTGGGGACAGTGACGAGGAAGGAAACAGAATGTTAGAAGAAATGTGTTCAGCCATTTATGCAAGTCAAGTCTATATTTATGTCCTCATTTGGTGATTTTTAATTCTTGAACTTTGCTGAAGGGATTACACAATGCTTAGAGATACAACCATCTATAGGAATACAGAAGTAGAAAATAGGATCATTGGGGGTGGGGTCAACTATTTTGTTCTCATATTGGTAGGATCAGATATCAAAACTCATTAAATTCAATGAATTGAATTGAAGCATAAAAATATAAAAGCTGTAGATTATGAGAGAGATGATATGATAGGTAAGTGGTAACATCTTTTAGTCTAATTGAAGTGCAAGAACACAATACTGCCCTTCATCATATAACTTTTCTACAGTAAATGAGGTTGATTGCTCTACTTCTAATGTCAAAAGATTGCAAAAGTGAAAGCCATCAATGAAACTATGACTTATGTTTTGATGCAGGAGCCCCATACTGTCTCTAAATATGGATATGTACAACTGAACTTTGGTATATTGCAATATTTTTGGGATCCAGCTTTGTGTGTTAAAATACCATAATTTGCAAAACTTAGAACAGAGAATAATAGAGTTGGAAGTACCTTGGAGTTCTTCTAGTCTAATCCCTTGCTCAAACTATTTCAGATAAATGGTTGACAAGTCTCTTTTTGAAAGTCTTCAGCAATGGAGCACCCACAACTGCTGAAGGAAAACCTTTCCATTGGTTGATTGCTCTCATTGTTAGAAAAATTCTCCTTAGTTCCATGGAGTTGACTTGAAGTGCCTTATTTTTAGTAGGTCAATTTTCATAGTGCAAAGTATTGGTAGAATGAGTGTTACCATCAAAAAAATACACGTAGCCTGAAACTCTTTCTTTTGATAGGCTATTGACTCAGAATTACCAGCACATCCTGGCCTTGGTATTTGATTGGGACAAAGAAGATATTTAATTTAACACACGGTTTCCAAATCCTAAAGAGTGTATGCTGACTATGCTATTTAAGTAGAAATGCAAGAAACTATTTTTTAAACATTCAAAATGGGGATTGAACTACCTGCAAATCTACACAAAATATATACTGTACCTGGTTAAATCTCATAGGCCATGTAATGGAACCCTTCTGCATGTTGAATGTTTTGGAAGAGAAAGAATTTGGGTCCACCCATCCAACTTTGACTTCTGTAAATGTGTTATTTGAGTAAGTGACCCAGTTGAAGATATCAAATCCTGCATTTATACGTCCATTGTCATCAAAGGAAATGTTTTCTCCAACACTGTTTTTAAAGAAAGTATTTCTCAAAAATTTATGGAGCTAAATTGGGGAGAAGGTAGAGAGAAAATGAAGTCATGTCTAGTCTCAAAAAAAAAAAAAAAAAAAGTAAAACCATTTCACATTTAAATGGAGAGTACCTTCCATGGCTATTCATGTAGTCCTTTTTGTCTTATCTCTTTCATCTTTACTCTCTGTTTTGACTTGAATGAAGTTACTTCATGCAATATATGTGCCATAATGTAAACTGCATTTGGTTAGCTTCCATCCATTGTTTCTTGTGCCTTTTGGTCCTTTGGAAAATAGATTGACTCCTTCATTTTTGTAGGAGCCCCTTAAATTTCCTGACAGAACAATTAATCATTGGAACAACTTGCCTCCAGAAGTTGTAAATTCTCCAACACTGGAAGTTTTTAAGAAGAGATTGGATAATCAATTGTTTGAAGTGGGGTAGGGATTCCTGCCTAAGCAGGAGGTTGGACTAGAAGACCTCCAAGGTCCTTTCCAACTCTGTTATTCTATTCTATTCTAAATATTGGAACAGTGTTATTTTATTGTGCTATTTTATTGTGAGTTGGACTACGGAGAAATTTCCTAAGGGTGAGACCAATCAAGTTGGCCACACCCACTCAGTCACATGACCCATTTCCCATAGAAAACACCGGGAGCCACAAAACCTGGGTAGGTGTGGCTGGCGGGGTTCATGTGACCGTGTGGAAGTGACATTGAGTTGACCATGCACACCCACTCATATGACCACCAAGCCGTGCCCACCAAGCCACACCTACAGAACCAGCAGTAAAAAAAATTGAATCCCACCACTGGTTGAAATACTGCAGCAGTCAGTGCCACGCAGGTCAGAGTTGTTTTTTTTTTTTTAATTTGATTTATATGCCGCCCTTCTCCGAAGACTCAGGGCGGCTTACAATGTGCTCAGCAATAGCCTTCATCCTTTTGTATATTTATACAAAGTCAGCTTATTGCCCCCACAACTGGGTCCTCATTTCACCTTCCTTAGAAAGGATGGAAGGCTGAGTCAACCTTGAGCCTTGGCGAGATTCGAACCCTGCAGTAATTGCAGGCAGCTGGTCTTAATAACCAGCTTAATAACAGGGTGCCTTAAACCCCTGTACTACTAAGGCTCTTTTTTTTTTTTAATTTGATTTATATGCCGCCCTTCTCCGGAGACTCAGGGCGGCTTACAATGCGTTAAGCAATAGCCTTCATTCTTTTGTATATTTTATACAAAGTCAGCTTATTGCCCCCACAAACTGGGTCCTCATTTCACCTACCTTAGAAAGGATGGAAGGCTGAGTCAACCTTGAGCCTTGGAGAGATTCGAACCAGCAGAAATTGCAGGCAGCTGTGTTAATGACAGGGTGCACCAAACCACTGTATTATCAAGAGTGATGGAACAAGGGGATTCCACCTGACAGGTATTCTGCTAGCAAAGTAAAGGTGTGTAATGTATGGTATGAGCCAAGAAACTATAAGGAAATATTGGCATTACCTAGAATTGAACAAATAAAATGGAAAGAAGCCATGGACAAAGAAATGAAATCCATGGGAGACTATAAAGTGTTCACATCTATGGCTTTGCCAGAGGGTTGCAAAGCCATAGGATGCAAATGGGTGTACAAGAAGAAAGTACTACCCTATAATGAGGTACAATATAAAGCAAGGTTAGTGGCATAAGGTTTTTCACAGATGAAAAATGTGCTCTATGATGAGGTATTCACACCTAAAGAGTGAAAGCATCAAGCTGGCACTAGCATTGGCAGCGGCACATGGCCATAACATTTGGCATTTTGACATAACCACTGCATTCCTCAATGCAGAATTAGAGGGAGAAATTTACATGGTTCAAGCACCAGGGTATGAAAGTAAAAAGCAGTGTATAAATTGAACAAGGCCGTTTATGGGCTGAAGCAGTCAGCCAGGAATTGGAAAATCTGTTTAGATACTGCATTGAAGTGTCTTGGGTTCAAGAGTTACAAGGCTGATGGATGCATATACATTGGAAAGTTACAAGGTGGGGATTGCCAACTATTAGCATTTGTGGATGATCTTTGTTTCATTGCAAAGGGTGTATCACAGCAAAAGAATTTGCTAATAAGTTAGAGAAGAAATTTGAACTAAAGAATTTGGGAGAAATACAAAATTATCTTGGTGTGGTGATACAAAAAAATGAGAAAGGTAGCTAGGTTCTCAGTCAAAAAAGAAAAATCGAACAGTTGTTGGAGAGATATAACATGAAAGATGGTAATACTGCTCCAACACCTATGAGCACAGATTTTCATAACGGTTTGGGTGAGGACGAAAGTGAAGCCTGTGATCAAGAGATATATCAGTTAGCAATAGGGAGCCTGTTATATCTGTCAAAGTGGTCCAGACCAGACATTGCTTGTGTAGTAAGCATTTTGAGTCACATTGGATGGGTGCAAAAAAGGAATGGGACTTTTCGGCTCGATCCCTTCTCCTTGCCTGTTTTGCCTCGAGGTTTTCGCCTCTGGGTTATTAAGCACAAACATTTCTCCTCGGCTGGCCCTCCAACAGTCTTTTGCCATGGCACAACGGCCATGGCATAGAAGGAGGTTTTGTCCTAGTTTTTTTGACACCTGGGACATTTAGGGCACAACAAATCAGCTAGAGGGGGCAGGAAGGAAGGAACAGCCTTAGTGAAATGGGAGGGAGAAGGAGGGGGAGACTTCTACCTCTGGCTTTTTTTTCGAGGGAAGGAAGAACTCTTTTCAGTCCAGATATCCAAATCGATAACTAATGACAATGAATAATTTATGGAATTGATTCCCACCCCTCAAAAAGGGGGAAGATGTTGGCAAACATCCCATTCAAGATTTAGAAAGGAAGAAAAGGAAATTGTAAAAGAGCTCCGTTCCCACCCCTTCCCATTTCCCCAGTTCAAAGGGAAGCACTCCTGGTTTGTTTGGTTTTTTTTTTTTTTTTTTTTGCAAGGGGAAGAGTTAGTCCCCCCCCCCTACTTTCCCACACATGAGAAGGTGGCAACATGGAGGCTTCCGGCCTAATATGGCTTCCAAAGCTGACACTATAACTGTCTGGTTTGGTTCTGCAACCCAACAAGACAGACACAGACTTCAGAGGATAATTAGAACTGCAGAAAAAAAATTACTACCAACCTGCCTTCCATTGAGGACATGTATATTGCACGAGTCAAAAAGAGGGCTGTGAAAATATTAACAGACTCGTCGCATCCTGGACATAAACTGTTTCAATTCCTACCCTCAAAATGACGCTATAGAGCACTGCACACCAGAACAACTAGGCACAAGAACAGTTTTTTCCCTGAATGCCATCAATCGGCTCAACACTGTCAAACTAGTTATTAAGTCTACATTACTATTAATCTTCTCATTGTTCCTATCACCTATCTCCTCCCACTTATGACTGTATGACTGTAACCTTGTTCCTGGTATCCTTACAATTTATATTGACTGTTTCATAATATGATTTGATTGCTTATTTGTTCCTTATGACTTTCATTAAATGTTGTACCTATGATTCTTCACGAATGTATCTTTTCTTTTATGTACATTGAGAGCGTATGCACCAAGACAAATTCCTTGTGTGTCCAATCACACTTGGCCAGTAAAGAATTCTATTCTATTCTATTCTATTCTATTCTATTCTATTCTATTCTATTCTATTCTATTCTATTCTATTCTATTCTATTCTACTGGTGAAAAGCATTGAAGCTTTCCCTGGCTATATATACTTTAAAAAAACTATTCACTTTCTTTTTTTTTCTTTTTAAACTCTATTTTCTATATTGCTTTATTTTCAATAATATTATAAAAATGGTAATATAAATTAATGAAAATAGAACAATAAAACAGAGGGAAGAAATCATGTACATCCATAACAAAGGATAGATATATCAGCAAAGAAGAGGCAATAATTGTTCAATGCCAACCTAACATAAGGCATTGGAAAACTATGTTTTTAATGATTTGTGGAATAGAAGCAGGATTAGGACCAATACTTTGATTGTACCCTGTGCAAAGCAATTATGTTTGGAAGAGTTTGTGATGAAAGGAAACCACTTTAAAAAATGATTGTTGGACACTATCAAACCTGACATCAGCCAGAGAATAGAAAATAAAGAAATAGTACAAGATCAGAAGATGTGGAGAGACCCATAGAATCACCAAGAGTCGGATTCTACTGAGTAGATAATATCATCATCAATTTGGTCATTAAGTGAAGCAGTCACTAATTGAAACCATGATTATACATATAGTCTTTGACTTATAACAGTTTGTTTAGTGACCATTCAAAGTTACAGTGGCATTGAAAAATGTGACTTATGACCTTTTTTAACTGTTACAATCTTTGTTGCATCCCATGATCATGAGATCAAAATTAAAATTCTTGGCAACTAGTTCATATTTATGACCATTGCTATCCCCCAAGGTCATGTTTATCACCTTTTTACAACCTTCTGAGAAGCAAAGTAAATGGGGCAGCCAGATTCACTTAAAACTGGGTTACTAACCTATCAACTGCAGTGATTAAGAACTATGACAAGAAAAGCCATAAAATGAGGCAAAACTCACTTAACAAATGTCTCACTTACCAGCAGAAATTTTGGGCTCAGTTGTGGTAGTAAGTCAAGGGCTACCTGTACTAATGATCTTACTTCAGCTTTCTTTGCTTTACAGACTTTTAGAGGTTGTAGATTATTCACAATTATTTTTTTTATCCATCATTATAAAAAGGAATGGTCAGTTCCTCAATAAAGCAGTTGCTAAACAACAACTATATTTTCATAATATACCATTCATTGTTTCTTGCCTTTCAGTAACTCCCTTTTATTGTTGAGGTGAGGTCTCAGAAGAATAATAAAACATTTGGGAAAACAGATGCAGCCCAATAACCCTGCACTGGAAGATAATATGGAAAAGATCTCCACAGCCACCATGTATTTTCCCTTGGTGCTAAGATATGTTGGAAAAAATGACAGCCAGACACTACAAAAACACAACAGGCTGAAGAAGATAAACTTGGTCTCATTAAAAGAGTTTGGTAAATTCCGGGATAGAAAAGCCACACAGAAACCAACAACAGCAAGGAAAAGAAGGTAGAGTAAGACACAATAAAACATGAGAGTAGAGCCTGAATTACATCCCAGGATGATTTCATCTGCCACTAAATTCATATCAGCATCTGGATATGGGGGTGAGGTTATAAGCCATACAGTACAGGCAAGGACTTGAATGAGGGAACAAGAAACAACAATGTAATTATCTAATTGTTTGCCCAGCCATCTCTTCATCTTGGATCCTGGCATTGAAGCCATGAAAACGATCACCACGATGATGGTTTTGGCCAATATACAAGAAATGGCTACTGAGAAGACAATCCCAAAAGCAGGTTGTTGGAAAAGGCAGGTGACTTTTTCAGGTTGTCCAATGAATAACAAACTGCAAAGGAATGAGAGGACAAGGGAGATGAGGAGAAGGTAGGTGATGTTCCGGTTGTTGGCCTTGACTATGGGAGTGTCCTGGTATTTGATGAATATCCCAAGTACCACAGTGGCAATGCAAGCAAAGACAATTGCTGTAATGGCCAAACTGGTCCCTAATGGATCTTCATAAGACAGGAAAGTTATGTGTTTTGGAAGGCACAAGTCATGCTTTTTATTTGGATACTGTCCTTCTGGGCATGGGAAGCAATCATCCATGTCTGCAAAAGAAAATGCTATTATTACTGTGTGTAAGATTCTACATGAATCAAGACAATTAATGATTGTCTATATGACTCAGTCAATTAATATTGACTGAAGAGAGTTTAGCAAAATGGTTAATGCATAATATTTCAATGGGCGGCTGCCTAAGAATTATTTTTATTATTTTATTTATTGAATTGCTACACTGTCCTTCTTACCTAAATGATTCTGGGCAAAATATAGCAACATAATAAAATAAAAATAAATGAAATAAAAAATTTAAAACTATGGATTTAAAATTGTCTAAAGTTGTAAAGCTGTTGGGAAACATTAAGAAATCAATTCTTAATTCATCAATCTTAATTCTCATAGCCTGTTCTTTCTCATAGGTTCTTGACCTGGTTTTATTACCATCTACATCTGTTTTATGGCTTAGAGTACAAAGTTCCTTGTTTCTCAAATTCCTTGGAGGATATTAAGGAAGAAGACAGGAAGTTTTGTTTTATTTCACTCATCTAAACATTTTCTCCCTTATACAATTACAACACTTTCTCTTGAATACCGTTCCACCCTCATTTTCATGGACCAATTAAACCTTTAACGACAATATAACTTACCTTTATGATTTGTAATTCTTCCTTCTGGACATGGAACGCATTTGTAGCAACAATATGGCTTTCCTTCTATTTTGGCCCTACTAGAACCCGAATTACAATTATCATTACAGACAGAAATAGGTCTTTCCTGAAAGAAAGAGAAGATGTTTGGAGCTATTGGCATGCTATGATTGCTTAATTTTTGTTAATAAGACATACAAGCCATGAAGGAATTGCTGTTACTGAAACACAGATACAAAATGGCTGGTTTGCTGCTTTACAGTATATGCATTGCTTGAAGGCATGAGAGTGAGACTTTATGAAACAATGTCAGCTATAATGGTATTGGTCTTTGCAAATAGGGAATAAAACAGTATCACCTTTTCCACCTTACCCTTAATCTCCAGAATAGGTCCATCACTTTGTATAAGATATTCTCTTTTTAGAACTGAACGGAAGATATTACTAGTTTTGTGCAATAATATTTGGGGATTTATATTTACTTTGAAGTGTTCTTCATCATCTAATGTACTCTTTCTGGTTTAATTGTTTTAAAAAGAATGGAATGGAATTTTACTCAAGCAATAATTTATTACTTTTTTCTTTGCCAAACGTAGGGAGTTGCAAGTTCTCAAACACTGCAGGCTTTTAAGAACTGTAATTTATTTTAATGATACTCTATGACTGAGTGACTGTTAATGTGTTAGAAATTTAGTTGAATTAATCTGTCGTCCTTAAAAGAATTTTTTAGTAGCTATGTGCCATTCATTAGACCAGCAAGATATTTCAATCAAATAACTGTTCCCCTTCTCCAGAACTATTAACTGGAATTCAATTATCAGACAATCATGGCATTTGCCAACAGGTTTGCAAAATTGCAGCTTTCTTTTTTCAATAGTTGGAGGTAGGTTTTGATCATGTTGGGATAGGAAGATCCACGGGACTATATTGATGAAAATGCACAGAGGAGTTCATATTTTCTTCAAAGATAAGAAGATATGAAGTGGACATTATATACCTGCAACTCTTGAAGCTCCACATTTCTGTAGTTAAATTTTGAGGTACTATGGGCAAGATTAACGATCTGAAGGATTTCCCAGTTAAAGATAGGTGCAAGTGATGCACGAGATGAATTTTTGTAAACCCTCCTGGCCACTGCTGCTACATCCTCTTCAACCAGTAAAATGTCCAAAGATGCACACTAGTCTCTAGGGGAAAGTGTATCCCACACATGACACAACTACGGACATATTCCTCAATATCCTTTCGCATCTTCAGCCACCAGAACTGTCTATTCACTAAATGGAAGGTTTTTAGGAATCCGAAGTGTCCAGCTGACCGGACATCATGCACTGTTTTAATATGGTCAGGCATACCTCTTTAGGGACATATATCTTGGACCCTTTCCAAGCCAACCCCTGTCGTTTTGTTAGCCATGATTGGTTAGCCTTAAACCATGTATCTGTGTCTAGTGCCTCCCATAGCGCCTGAAGGAGCACTGCCCCAACTCCTACATCACTAGCATCTGCCTGGACCACAAAAGGTTTGGAAGGATTAGGATGTTTTAGAACTGGCTCTCTTGAAAACAATGATTTTAAACATTCAAAAGCCTCCTGACACTTGATCGTCCATATAAGCGGATAGTTCAAGTGTGGGGTTTTAGTCAGATGTTTCATCCATAGTAAATCAATAAGGGGGAGGGCTACCTGTGCAAATGAGAGTATAAATTGGCGATAGAAATTAGCAAACCCCAGAAAACTCTACAACTGTTTCCTGGTTTTTGGGGCTTGCCAATCTAAGACCACTTTGACCTTATTGGGGTCCATCTCTATTCCGTGTGGTGATATCCTAAAACCCAGATAGTCAAGGATTGTCCGGTGAAAGTCACACTTGGAGAGCTTGACATATAAACTGGTGTTTAACAATTTCCTGAGCACTTGGCAGACTAACTTGACGTGTTCTTCCATCGTCTGAGTATATATAAGGATGTCGTCCAAATAGACAAGCACACCCTTATACAAGTGTTCATGCAACACATTGTTTATGAGCTGCATGAACACTGTCGGTGCCCCTTGAAGCCCAAACGGCATTACACGGAACTGGTAACTGCCTAGGGGACAGTTGAATATCATTTTCCATTCGTCCCCTGCTTTAATCCTGACCCTATAATAAGCCTCATGGAGGTCTAATTTCGTGAAATAACGACTCTCTGAAAGCCTGGCCATCATGTCTTTTATCAGGGGGAGATGATATAAATGCTCCATACAAACGTATTGATTCTCATGAAGTCAACACACAAGCGCAACCCACCATCCTTCTTTTCCCAGAATAGGACAGGGGCTGCTACCCGGGACCTAGCAGGCTGAATACATCCCCTCTTAAGGTTCTTTTCAATGTAGGATCTCATTTCTGACAACTCCTGTGGGGTCATAGAGTACATTTTAGGTTTTGGTAAAGATGACCCTGGGATAATCTCAATACTACAATCGGTGGGGCGATGAGGTGGTAGAACATCACACTCCTTTTCACTGAAAATGTCTTTTAAGTCAGCATAGATCAGCAGCCACACCCATGCTTATTAGACACCATGTGCAACCTGAGTCAATGAGGGCTGCACACCTTCTACGTCACTCAGCCTCTAAGATGATAGGCACCACAAATGGTTTTATGGCCATATCCACCATTGGATCGATGTCACCCTCACTATCACTGGTCCCCAAGTCCTCAGTGGGAGGGGATCTCTCCTCCAATGGGGCTATTGGGGTCTTCGGTACCTGTTGTGTTTGCCGGGACCATTCTGGTGTGGGTCGGATGGTTTTCCTAGCTGACCCCCGGTTTGTACTGCTAGGACCTGGTGTAGTCTTGATTCCATCCTGGCAGTCTGCAGCTCTGTGGCCTGGTTTTCCACACCGGAAACATTTCATTACTGGTCTCGCTGGTTGTACCATTGACGTTTTGGGAACCTGAGCTGGAGAAGGTGAAAGAGGCAGTCCCACTCCTGGCCTCTGCCACACATCACCTCAGGTCGGCTCTCGGAACCCAGCCACTCCATACATCTCCTGGAGCACTTCAATGGTCTGGTTTCACAGTGCTGTGGAGTAACACCAGTCATCATTCTTGGAGATTCATCTCTCCCTCCATTGAGTGAAGTGTTGTCCTGAAGGTGTGAGTAGTGGCACAGGAAGTGTCTGCCCTCGTTAGTCTGTTGTCTTGGTGTCCAGCCACCAATCCCTAGAAGTAGCTCTGCCTCTACTGCTACTTGCAGGCTTCTGTCCGGTGAGCTCTTCCCATTTGATCTGTCCTTTGGTCTGACCGTGGCCACAGACTCCTCTGTAGGAGAAGAGGTCTTGAGCACAGTAGCTTTGGTTGGAGCTACTGACTCTTCAAAGTCAGCTGCCTCTAACCCTGGCACCGTGCCCTCAGCCATTGAAAAGAAATTAGCCCTAACAAATCTGTCAGGTTCCAAACAGAAGGAAATAAAAGGAGACAAACCTGGATGGCTACCTTAGTTTAATAACTTCCTGGCACTCACTGATAATCACAGATGATAATCTTGTTAGGGCTACTGCCCTGTGCTTCCCACCACCATTTATCCATTAGTTATCACCACCCAACCAATCATGCACGCTGGTCCCTCCCATGTGACCTGGAAGTTGGCTTATGTTTAATTATTGAGTATTTATAACCAGCATCTAAACAGTTAATCCCTTTGTTATTTCTGGCTGGCCATTATGATGTCATCCCCCAGCTATTCCCTTCCATCAATCCTGTCAGTTCCTGGGAAGCTCAACGAAGCAGATGCTGGGCTGAAACAAGGTTTGTGTGTTCCTCCCCGCACGAATGGCAGCTCCATGCTGACAGCACACTGGAGCTGACACAGCCTCAAGCACATGGACATCTTCACTACCATAGAGTTGATATCTATATTTTGATATCATCATAAAGCAATATTAGTGCTTTCATGTAGAGGTTAAGCAGGACAGGTAAGAGTGTTGAGCCCTGAGACATCCCATTAATCCCATAAGGGCAACCTCCTCCTGTCAATACTGATTGGGAGAAGTAAGATATTTAAATTAATGCATTGTTTCCAAATCCTAAAGAGTGCATACTGACAAAACTATTTAAGTGGAAGTGCAAGGAAGCACTTTTTAAGCATTCAAAATGGGGATTGAACT
Source organism: Arizona elegans (assembly GCA_022577455.1). NCBI lineage: Eukaryota > Metazoa > Chordata > Lepidosauria > Squamata > Colubridae > Arizona > Arizona elegans. The sequence continues at coordinate 4,942,741 of JAKOOJ010000021.1, read as the reverse complement.
ATCTGCAAATTTATACAAAATATATAATGTACCTGATTAAATCTTGTGGGCCATGTAATGGAACCCTCCTGCATGTTGAATGTTTTGGAAGAGGAAGAATTTGGGTCCACCCATCCAACTTTGACTTTTGTAAATGTGTTATTTGAGTAAGTGACCCAGTTGAAAATATCAAATCCTGCATTTATATGTCCATTGTCATCAAAGGAAATGTTCTCTCCAACACTGTTTTTAAAGAAGGTATTTCTCAAAAATTTATGGAGCTAAATTGGGGAGAAGGTAGAGAGAAAATGAAGTCATGTCTAGTCTAAAAACAAAACAAAACAATAAAACCATTTCATATTTGTATGTAAGCTACCTGCCATGGCTGTTCATGTAGTCCTTTTTGTCTCATCTCTTTTATCTTTGCTCTCTGTTTTGATTTGGATGAAGTTACTGCATGCAAAGCATGTGCCATAATGTAAACTGCATTGTAAATGCTGTAACTGTGGCCAGACATGCTTGTGTCAAACACAGTCCCAGGCAGAGTCTCCAGCTTTTCCTCTCCAGTGCAGATATACCCATCTCTCTCCTCTAGAGTAGAATTTGAGAAATCACAATTAAAAGCATCTTCCCAGAAGATCCTGATAAACCCATCCCTATTTTCTGAGAGAGGGTTTCTTTCCTTCAGAAATTTCTGGAATCCTGTAGGATAGTTTGTGTGAACAGCAAATGATAGAGCCCCATGGAGGAAATGTAGATCCCAATATCTGATAAAACCAGGAGAGGCAAAATCCATCTGGGCTGTCATAATCCACACCCGACTGTCAAATGGTACACTATAAAATTGTGCAAAAACGAACATTGACCTTAAGAAACTAATAGTATGTATTTCACCTTGTATAATAACAGTATTGGCAGTACTTCCTGTGACCATACGTGATGTCTGAAACCATTTGATTGCTTTTTCAGCAATGTGACTTGAAAAGGATATTTGGGGTAATTTTTCTAAAAAGTCTACACAGATACCCTTCTGAGAGTAGATGGGAAGTATATCCTGTACAAGAAAATCTGCATTGTCACCATTTGTAGCAAGCACACCAATCCAGGTCCACTTGAAATGCAGGAGTAATTCAAGAATGCTCATATAGTGATGGGTCACATTTGGAAACATCTGGTGGAAGAAATCTTTGGTTTTGTCATTTATTACTGGAAAAGAGCCATAACTGATCTTAGGATAGAAATACATGGGAAAAGGTGAGACATCATGACAATCAGTCTTGTGATAGATTCAACTGAAAGAGAAGGCATTGGAACAAGGTTTTCTCTTCATTACTCTCTATGTTACATTTAGCTGAATTTTGTATATTTTTTTATTGTAAAAGAGAGTAAAATATGTGTTCTCCAAAAATCTATCTTGAATACTTGAATGGCAAGAAATACTATGGTTTTCAAAGTTCCTCAAAAAATATTTTGGAGCACGGGGCTTCCGGTTTGGCTTCCGTCACCGTCAGACGGTCCTTTGAGACTGCCAGCCCCGTCGCCCGTAAAGAGCTGCCTTTACAGCTGAAAGGCGGCTCGAAAAACTCAATTTCCTTAAGGAAATGTGAGATAGAGCCGGTGAGGGCAGGTAGAGCCCTCTGCGAAGTCCCCAGAGTTTTTGTTTTACTCTTGGGGACGAAGCAGGATGAAGCTCCCTATTCTGCTCGCCGCTGCTCCGGGCTTCGGGAGAACTCTGCTTCTTGCAGAGCCAGGCGATGGGACCAAGCCATTTACTGAAAACTAACAGATTGTTTAAACAAACAGGATGAAATCCGGATTTTGGACCCTAAATCGCAAGTATTTCTAACAATTTTATAAGTGATTTTAAAAAGCGAAGAAAAGAGGGGAAAAAAAGTTTAAAATGGCGACTGACTGAGGCTTGAGAAGAAGAAAACTGAAAGCTAAAGTCCTTCTGCCTGAATAGCTTAACAAGTTACAAAGTAGCAGAAATAATAGCGTTGGCTAGAACTGAAAAGAAAAATTTCTATTTTATGTTTCTTTCTTCTTGGAGATTTGATATTGATACTGTTTGGGGAGAAGTATTTTTCTTCAAAAAGAGTTTGTCTGTGTGGCAGGATGGCGTTAAAACTGACAAAGCCAGACAAACAAGCAGTGGGGGAGGGGTTCCCCCATTTACAAACCATATGAACAAGTTTTGAATTTGCAGACTCAGAAGAATGGTTTTAATTTAAAAGAATTTGTCTTGGAGGAGATGGCAAGACATGATGAGATTGTGAACCAGAATCTTGAAAAATTCAGGCAGGAAATTAAAGAGTTGGTACAACAAAAACATGCCAATTTGAAACAACAGTTTGTAACAGCTTTGAAAACTTTTTCAGAAATAGTTATAAAGATGGATAAAGATACTAATTTAGAATTAGAGTCTAAAATGGAGGAAGTTGATCATAAGATTTATAATTTGGACAGTAAAATACAAAGAATTGAAAATGATTTGATAAAAATTCAAGACAATAGCTCAGAAGTAAAGTCTAAAAAGGAAGCTGATCATGAGACTTACAATGCAGATAACATAAAACAAAGAATTGAAAAAGAAATTACAATGATGCAATACAGGCCCATAGAATTTGCGGTCAGAATGAGGGGATTACAGGAAAATAATAGAGATGATTTGAGAAAGATGTCTGCTGTGATTTTAAAGTTAGTCCTGAAGAGGTATCCTGCAAGATTGATAAGGCCTACAGAGTAAATTCTTGGGTTGCAAAGCAAAGACAGTTGCCTAGAGATGTGGTGATTTATTTTACAGATAAAGGAATAAGAAATGATATTGTGCAAAAGTCTTTTAACTCCACTCTAGAATTGAATGGAAGGGAGATTTGGATATATAAAGAGCTGCCATCCAAGATGTTAAAAGATAGAAAGGAATTTGGATTTTTGGTGACTGAGCTAAAGAAACAAAACATCACATTTAGGTGGGATGCCCCAGTTGGTATAATATTGAGATACCAAGGAGAAAGATATCAATTAAATACTGTTGAAAAAGCGGAAGAATTTTACTATAAGGTTCTTAAAATGGATTTAACATCTCCATGTATGCCATCAGTGTTAGGAACACAGGAGGGGAATAAAGAAATGAAAAATGAACAAGAGACTGAAACCCAGGCTAAGCAGATGGAGATGGAGGTAATGGAAAAACAACAAGTCACAGAGGCCCTTTCGGACGAGTCACTTTTGGATTCTCCTTTAAAGGTTATATCTGGATTACTTATAAATACAAGAGAGGCGGCTTTGGATATTAATACGATGTTTCATCAAGTCACAGACCAGCATGGAAATCAATCAGCTGATATACAAGTCCTAGAAAGACAACCAGGATGGAGATCTAAACCACAAAAAGTTAAGAAAAGAAGAAGCAGGTCTTACAAAACTAAAAAAATTTAGACTAAACAACAGTCTAATGCCAGTTACTTAAGAGACAATTAAATATAATAAGTGGGATAGCTGAGGCAAATTATTGACTTGTACTATTTTGAGAAGAATAACAGATCTCTGCAGTGCTATGTCTTAGGATGTGGAAGAAGGCCTCTAATTGAGTGGATTGGAACTTTCTATTTTGTACTCTTTGTAAAACGGATTACGTATATGCTGAGCTATAAGACATGAGAATTATGGTGGGGCATGCAGAAGATCTGGTTGTTACCCTAACATGGTGGTTGGAATTAATAATCTAGATGAAAGACACTACAGAAGATATTATATGGAATATAAATATAAGGTCACTCGGATGGTTTTTTATATATGACAACATTTATTACTGATGGGGGCAGATGGTAATTGAAGATACTGAATATACTGTTGGAAACAGAACTTGATGTTACCCTAACATGGATGATGGAATTAATAATCTATCTGAAAGACATTACAGAAGATATTATATGGATTACAAATTTAAAGTCATTTGAGGATTTTGTTTATATATGGAAATATTTTTTAGTGGTGTGGTGTGGGCAGAAGAATGAAGATATTAAAATATTATATATGGCAGACCTGAAGGAAAATGGGTAGAGATAGGTTAGGTTACTGATTGCTTAGCTTAGTAAAATGAAGGTTATGTTTAGATATGAATATATGTAAAAGATCTGAATTAAGAGATATATATATGGGGGTGGAGGATATGGGTAGATTATGAGTTGAATAAATGTCAAATTAGGAATTATTATAAAGTTTTATAGCTGAAGGTTGCTTTGAAATGTATAGTATAAGGGGATATAATAACAATGTTAGAAAGAAATGGTTAGCATGTGGGGGTGGTGTAAAAGGATGATAAAGTATTATTTAACTTGATATCAATGATTTTATTTTGAAGAAGCCATGGGGGGAGGGGAGGGGGAGGGGGGTTAGGGAGGAGGGGGGGAAAGGGGGGAAAATTTGTATTTGAAAAACTTTTTCAATTAAAAAAAATATTTTGGAGCACGTGAGTTCCTGGGATAAGAGTATGGATTGATTTACGGATGAGAAGATATGGAATGAGCTCATTTATTACCTCCTGACCCTTCACATTACAAACATAGATTAAACAATCATCAAGTCATTATAGGAAAAGAAGTCAGAAGCTTTCCATTTTCTAATAGCCAGGCCAGAGGTGGTTTTCACATAATTTTACCACCAGTTTGCCACTTACCAAAAATGTGAGCATGCATGCCCGCTTGCTTCACTCACACAGACAACGTCAAAACATGTGTACGGCCTTCTGTGCATGCAGTTTGCTTATGCTCGTGGCTTAGAAAACATGGCTAAAAAGAACAGCATAGCTCCGGGGCAGGTGGACGAGCCTACCCGCAGTTTGCCACTACCATTTCCACTACTGAACCAGGCCCAAAATCATACTTAAATTTAAGGAAACTTGTCCTTCCTCATGGTATTTTGACATGTACAACTAACCTGTGGAATTTTATAAGTGCTTAAGATGTTTGTCATGTAGAGACAAACTTGAGAATTAGGTCCCCCAATGACTCCCACAATGTTATTGTAAATATCACATTTGTAGTTGGGGATGAATTTGTCCTTTGTGGATAGAAGTTCCATCGAGGCAAGGTAAGTCCATTTTGCAAAAAAGTGGCTATTTAAAATGTGGAAGCCCAAAGTCACATTGGGTAAGAGTTGGGTATTCTGACTGATTTCCTTCACAGCAAATACCAAGGCCAGGATGTGCTGGTAATTCTGAGTCATTAGCCTGTATCAAAAGAAAGAGTTTCAGACTAGGTATATTTTTTTTAGATGGTAACCCTTGTTCTAGCTAGAAATAGTGTTGTGAAACTAAGACACTTCAAGTCAACTCCATGGAACTAAGGATAAATTTCCTAACACTGAGAACAATCAACCAGTGGAATCATTTTCCTTCAGCAGTTGTGGGTGCTCCATTGCTGAAAACATTCAAAAAGAGACAGAACAACCATTTATTTGAAATAGCTTGAGCAGGGGATTGGACTAGACGAACTCCAAGGTACTTTCAAATTTATAATTCTCTGTTCTCTGTTCTAAGTTTTGGAAATTATAGTATTTTGACACACAAAGCTAGATTCCAAAAATATTACAATATAGCAATGTTCAGTTGTACATATCCATATTTACGATGGGACTCCTGCATGAAAACCTGCCTCATGGTTTCTTTGAGGACATAAGCATACACTTGAATTGCATAAATGGTTGAACACATTTCTTCTAACATTCTGTTTCCTTCCTCATCTCTGTCCCCAAATTGTAGATTTAAATAAAGGTCACATAAATAATTGGGAAATGTTATCTAGTCAAAGATAACATACATTTTATTTGCAAATAAATTACTTACTTACTCAATTACTTACACAAGGTCATCAAAACTCTCCTCTGAAGGCTGCTTCTGAAAACTGATTGGACTCAAAAAAATGTAGATTTGAGAGAAAATGCCTGCAATGATGAAATCACCTGGCTGGTAATACTTGTGGAGAATAGGAAGAGGTTCACCAACAGGACAATTAGCAATATAAACCTTACTTGAAGCTTGAGGAAGAGTCACAATAACTATGATCATTGCCATGAATATGACCATTTCGATTGAGAGATTTCTTGCCTTGTTCCAAATTGTCTGCTCCGTCATTCAAATGTGAATGTTGGAAATCAAAAGGCAACATTCATCTTTTCCAAGAATGTTTCTAGAAATCTGCAACTTTGACCAACAATGATCACAGTGGTGTAATTCTACCTGTCTCTACTATCACTTCTGTATGAGACATAAAGCATTAGTATGGATTATGAATTATCCTATTGTCCATAGGGAATATTTAAAGGCCTGAAAAAATAACATTAATTATGGTTATTTCATAATTGTAGTGGGATGGAGAAATAAATACATCTTGGAATTATGAGATCTAAAATAAGTCCAGATTTCATCATGTTTATGTTTCTCACAACTCAGCTGGCATCTTCCCAATCTTATTCATTGAAATAATAAGAGACAGGTCTGTATTTTAATTACCCATATGAAGTTAAATCCTAAAAATGATTAATCAATAAAAAGATTTTAAAAGATTTAAAATTTCCATATCAGGGGTGAAATTCAGCAGGTTCTGACAGGTTCTAGAGAAATTTTGAGTAGTTCGGAGAACTGGCAAATACCACCTCTGGCTGGCCCCAGAGTGGTGTGGGAATGGGGATTTTGCAACATCCTTTGCCTAGAATGGGGAGGGAATGAAGATTTTGCAGTATCCTTTCCGTGCCACGTCCACCAAGCTACATCAAACCACACCATGCCTACCAAGCCACAGTAGTAAAAAAAATTGAATTTCACCACTGTTCCATGTGCAAGAAAGAAACACTTATTTATACTAATCTGTCCTTGTATGGTAACATTTAGACTTTGCCAATTCTAGTTTGGGCTAGTTTTCAATTCTGGAATATTTGAAACTCAGAGGGATATTAGAATCATACTGAAAACAGTATGTCTCATTGATAATAGTTGTCTCATTGATAATGTTGTCTCACGATCTATGCATTTGTAGTTAAATTTTTTGGAATCCAAATCATGCTCATTCTGGTAAAAGATTTATATCTTTCAGAAAAGTAGGTGTACTTTTGAATTGCCATTTTTCTGCCTCCATATGCCAGCCATTCCTAAATTGTCCATCAAATGAGGGATAACATAATAATTTATCTTGATATAGTGGCCAGGGAAAAGGACTGAGATAGATAGATAGATAGATAGATAGATAGATAGATAGATAGATAGATAGATAGATGATAGATAGATAAGAAATGCTTGCAAGCTGACTTGCATTATGTAGATTTGTTGGAATTGAAATTATTTTTCATTAGACCAAGACTTTTATACTGAAAATTTATGTCTCCAAAGAGCGAGAGAGTGGCCTAGAGGTGAAGATGCTTGCCTCCTGTTCGGAAGGTTGTGAATTTGACCCTAGGCAGCGGCAGTTTTTTCTATATCTTCAGTGAACTCTGTGTAGGCATCAGGAAGGGTATCTGGCTAGCTCAGCTGTACTCAGTCACCCCAACACAATGGGATGAAAGAGTCATAAAAAGAAAAAAAAATGTCTGCCTCAAATGAGCATTGAGTATTTTTCTGTAAACGATGTATGGAGACACTCATAAGTTTCTTGTATGAAAATTGGAGTTTGATGGGGAGTGATGTCCTCACAATTTGATAATAGTTATGAGAAAAACATTAAAATCACTCAAGATAAATTACTATATTTCCTTGATTTCTCCAGAACCTGTCAGAACGTGCTGAATTTCACCCCTGATATAGAACTTTTAAATCTTTTTAAATCTTTTTATTGATTAATCATTTTCAGGATTTAATTTCATATGGGTAATTACAGTAAAGACCTGTCTCTTATTATTTCAATGAATAACATTGGGAAGATGCCAACTGAGTTGTGAGAAACAAACATGGTGAAATCTGGACTTATTTTAGATCTCATAATTCCAAATTGGTATTTATTTCTTCATCCCACTACAATTATGAAATAATCATTATTAAGGTTATTTTTACAGGACTTTAAATATTCCCTATGGACAATAGGATAATTCAACAGTTATCCATACTAATGCTTTATGTCTGATACAGAAGTGATAGTAGAGGCAGGTAGAATTTCACCACTGTGATCATTGTTGGTCAAGGATGCAGAGTTCTAGAAACATTCTTGGAGAAGATGAATGTTGCCTTTTGATTTCCAACATTCACATTTGAATGACGGAGCAGACAGTTTGGAACCAGGCAGGAAATCTCTCAGACAAAATGGTAATATCCATGGCAATGATCATAGTTATTGTGACTCTTCTTCATGCCTCAAGTAAGGTTTCTATTGCTAAGTGTCATGTTGGTGAACCTCTTCCTATTCTCCACAAGTATTACCAGCCAGGCAATTTTATCATTGCAGGCATTTTCTCTCAGATCTACATTTTTTTGAGTCCAATCAGTTTCCAGAAGCAGCCTTCAGAGGAGAATTTTGATGACCATCTGTAAGTAGTTGAGTAGGTAAGTAGTTTATTTGCAAATAAAATTCATGTTATTTTTGACTAGATAATATTTCCCAATTATTTATGTGACTGTATATAAATCTACAATTTGGGGTTTGTGGTTAATGGTTTGTGTTCAACCATTTATGCAATTCAAGTCTATGCTTATGTCCCCATTTGGTGATTTTCAGTTCTTGAACTCTGCTGAAGGGGATTGCAAGATTCTTAGAGATGCAACCATATATAGGTATGTAGAAGTACAAAATTGGATCATTGGGTGGGATCAACTATTTGGTTCTCATATTAGTAGGATCAGCTGGAACACTAATTAAATTCAATGAATTCAATTGAAGCATAAAAATACAAAAGCTGTAGATTATGAGAGAGATGATAGGACCATGAAAGGTAAGAGGATACATCTTTTAGTCTAATTGATGTACAAGATCACCATAGTGCCCTTCATCATATAAGTTTTCTAGCATAAATGAGGTTGATTGCTCCACTTCTAATGTCAAAAGATTGCAAAAGTGAAAGCCATCAAGGAAACTATGACTTATGTTTTGATGCGGGAGCCCCAGACTGTCTCTAAATATGGATATGTACAATAGAATAGAATAGAATAGAATAGAATAGAATAGAATAGAATAGAATAGAATAGAATAGAATAGAATAGAATAGAATAGAATTCTTTATTGGCCAAGTGTGATTGGACACACAAGGAATTTCTCTTGGTGCTTGGAATTTGTTCAGTCTCTTTTTAAAAGTCTTTAGCAATGGAGCACCCACAACTGCTAAGGAAAGCCATCCCACTGGTTGATTGCTCTCACTGATTAGAAAATAACTAAATCCTTAGTTTCATGATGTTGATTTGAAGTGTCTTATTTTCACAGCAGTATTTCTAGGTAGAATGAGTGTTACCATCTAAAAAAATATACCTAGCATGAAACTCTTTCTTTTGATACAGGCTATTCACTCAGAATTACCAGCACATCCTGGCCTTGGTATTTGCTGTGAAGGAAATCAGTGAGAATACCCAACTCTTACCTAATGAGAGTTTGGGCTTCCACATTTTAAATAGCCACTTTTTTGCAAAATGGACCTACCTTGCCTCGATGGAACTTCTATCCACAAAGGACAAATTCATCCCCAACTACAAATGTGAGATTCACAATAACATTGTGGGAGTCATTGGGGGACCTAATTCTCAAGTTTGTCTTTACATGACAAACATCTTAAGCACTTATAAAATTCAACAGGTTAGTTGTACGTGTCAAAAGATCATGAGGAAGAACAAGGTTCCTTAAATTTAAGTATGATTTTGGGCCTGGCTATTAGAAAATGGAAAGTGTCTGACTTTTTTTCCCTGCAATGACTTGATGGTTGTTTAATCTATGTTTGTAATGTGAAGGGTCAGAAGATAATAAATGAGCTTATTCCATACTGTATCTACTCATCTGTAAGTCAATCCATACTCATAGCCCAGGAACTCATGTGCTCCAAAATATTTTTTGAAGGACCTTGAAAATTATTTCTTGCCATTCTAGTATTCAAGATAGATTTTGGAGAAGGCATATTTTACTCTCTTTTACAATAAGAAATATACAAAACTCAGCTAAATGTAACATAGAGAGGAATGAAGAGAAAACCTTTTTCCAATGCCTTCTCTTTCAGTTGAATCTATCACAAGACTGAATGTCATGATGTCTCATCATTTCCTATGTATTTCTATCCTAAGATCAGTTATGGCTCATTTTCAGTAATAAATAACAAAACCAAAGATTTCTTCCCCCAGATGTTTCCAAATGTGACCCATCACTATATGGGCATTCTTGAATTACTCCTGCATTTCAAGTGGACCTGGATTGGTGTGATTGCTTCAAATGGTGACAATGCAGATATATTTGTACAGGATATACTTCCCGTCTACTCTCAGAAGGGTATCTGTGTAGACTTCTTAGAAAAATTACCCCAAATATCCTTTTCAAGTCTTATTGCTGAAAAAGCAATCAAATGGTTTGAGACTTCACATATGGTCACAGGGAATACTGCCAATACTGTTATTCTACAAGGTGAAATACATACTATTAGTTTCTTAAGGTCAGTGTTCGTTTTTGCACAATTTTATGGTGTATCATTTAAGAGTCGAGTGTGGATTATGACAGCACAGATGGATTTTGCCTCTCCTGGTTTTATCAGATATTGGGATCTACATTTCCTCCATGGGGCTTTATCATTTGCTGTTCACACAAACTATCCTAGAGGATTCCAGAAATTTCTGAAGGAAAGAAACCCTTTCTCAGAAAATAGGAATGGCTTTATCCGAATCTTCTGGGAAGATGCATTTAATTGTGATTTCTCAAATTCTACTCTAGAGGAGAGAGATGGGGAGATTTGCACTGGGAAGGAAAAGCTGAAGACTCTGCCTGGGACCGTGTTTGACACAAGCATGTCTGGCCACAGTTACAGCATCTACAATGCAGTTTACATTATGGCACATGTTTTGCATTCAGTAACTTCATCCAAGTCAAAACAGAGAGCAAAGATGAAAGAGATAATATCAAAAGGCCAACATGAACAGCCATGGCAGGTAGCTTACATACAAATATGAAATGGTTTTATTGTTTTGTTTTGTTTTTAGACTAGACATGACTTCATGTCTGAAGTCTGGGGGATTTCAACCTGCCATCTGTCGGCGAAACGTCTGAGGTGGCTCGAGAGTTCATGGCTTCCATGACGGCCATGGACCTTACTCAGTTAATTCATGACCCCACTCACATGGGTGGACACACTCTGGACTTAGTTTTTGTCTCTGGTCAGTGGTTGAGTGGCCTTGATACAGGGGATATAGTCATCGAACCCTTGTCATGGTCTGACCACTCGCTCCTTCAACTGGACTTTCTAACCGCTGCACCCCGCTGCAGGGAGGCGGGACCGACCAGGTGGTTCCGCCCCAGGCGCCTGATGGACCCTGATAGGTTCCAGATGGAGCTTGGGCCATTTCCTGAGACTCTGGCTCATGACTCGGCTGAGGACCTGGTGGCCTCCTGGGATAGTGCGGCTGCCGGGGCCTTGGACCGTGTCGTGCCTTTGCGGCCTCTGACCCGGCACCGAACTCACCTGGCTCCTTGGTTCTCCAAGGAGCTCAGGGAGATGAAGCGCCGGAAAAGACGCCTGGAGAGTAGTTGGAGGACCAGCCGCTCCGAATCCGACCGAACACTGGTGAGGTCTCATATTAAGACCTACCTAGTGGCGATAAAAGCGGCGAAATCTAGCTATTTTGCCGCTCTTATCGCGTCATCAGATAATCGCCCGGCCACCCTGTTTAGGGTGACCCGCTCCCTCCTCCATCTGGAGGCGCGGGATGACTCCTTGCAGGGCCGAGCTGAGGACTTTGTGCAGTATCTGTATGACAAAATCACTCAGATTCGGGAAGGGCTGGCCTCTGACTGGGTATGTCCGGACGGGATGACTGAGGCAGGTCTTGAGAGTGTTATCTGGGGGGAGTTCGATCCTGTGGCTCCCGAGGACATGGACAGGGTCCTGGGACGGCTGAATGCGACCACATGTTTATTGGACCCGTGTCCCTCCTGGTTGGTACTGGCTTCCCGGGAGGTGACACGAGGCTGGCTCCAGAAGATTGTTAACGCTTCTTTGAGTGAGGGGGTCCTGCCGGCTGCTTTGAAAGAAATCCTCTATCCTGGTCCTGTTAGACCTCTCAGCGGCTTTTGATACCATCGACCATGGTATCATGTTGCGCCGGTTGGCAGGGTTGGGGGTGGGGGGCACCGTTTTGCGGTGGTTCTCCTCCTACCTCTCTGACCGGTCGCAATCTGTGTTGACGGGGGGGAAGCGGTCGACCCCGAGGCACCTTGCTTGTGGGGTGCCACAAGGGTCGCTCCTCTCGCCCCTGCTGTTCAACATTTATGTAAAGCCACTGGGTGAGATCATCCGTGGCTTCGGGGTGGAGTTCCATCAGTACGCTGATGACACCCAGCTGTACATCTCCACCCCAGGCCACCCCAACGATGCCCTTGAAGTGATGTCCCAGTGCCTGGAGGCCGTGCGGGCCTGGATGGGGAGAAACAGGCTCCGACTCAACCCCTCCAAGACCGAGTGGCTGTGGCTTCCAGCGTCCCGATATAGCCAGCTGACGCCATCGCTGGCTATTGGGGGCGAATCACTCGCCCCCACGGAGAGGGCTCGTAACTTGGGTGTCCTCCTGGACGCATGGCTGTCTTTAGAAGATCATTTGACGGCCGTGGCCAGGGGGGCTTTTTATCAGGTTCGCCTGATACACCAGTTGCATCCCTTTCTAGATCGGGACTCTTTACACACAGTCACTCAGGCACTAGTCACTTCCCGCCTGGACTACTGCAACACTCTCTACATGGGGCTCCCCCTGGGGTGCACCCGGAGACTCCAGCTGGTCCAGAACGCGGCCGCGCGGGGGATTATGGGGGCGACGAGGCGCTCCCATGTGACACCTCTCCTGTGCGAGCTGCACTGGCTTCCGGTGGTCTTCCGGGTGCGCTTCAAGGTGTTGGCCGGGGTACTTACGAGACCGCCTTCTGCCACCAATAGCCTCCCACCGGCCAGTACGCTCTCACAGAGTGGGACTCCTCAGGGTGCCGTCCGCCAGACAATGTCGGCTGGCGACCCCCAGGGGGAGAGCCTTCTCTGTGACGGCGCCTACCCTCTGGAACAACCTTCCCCCAGAGTTGCGTACAATAACAGACCTCCGGATTTTTCGTCGGGCCCTGAAAACCCATTTATTCCAACTAGCTGGGCTGGCTTGAGCCAAATTTTAAATTTTAAATTTTAAATTGATTTTAAATTGGGTTGTTTTAATTTACGGCCAAATATGTAATTATTTTAATACTGTTTTTAAATTTTGTATGCTCTGTTTTTACCTTGGCTGTGCAACGCCCTGAGTCCTATTTGGAGAAGGGCGGTATAGAAATAAAATAAAATAAAATAAATAAATAAATAATTTTCTCTCTACCTTCTCCCCAATTTAGCTCCATAAATTTTTGAGAAATACCTTCTTTAAAAACAATGTTGGAGAGAACATTTCCTTTGATGACAATGGGCATATCAATGCAGGATTTGATATTTTCAACTGGGTCACTTACTCAAATAACACATTTACAGAAGTCAAAGTTGGATGGGTGGACCCAAATTCTTCCTCTTCCAAAACATTCAACATGCAGGAGGGTTCCATTACATGGCCCACGAGATTTAACCAGGTACAGTATATATTTTGAATAGATTTGCAGATAGTTCAATCCCCATTTTGAATGTTTAAAAAGTAGTTCCTTGCATTTCTACTTAAATAGCATAGTCAGTATGCACTCTTTAGGATTTGGAAACAGTGGGTTAAATTAAATATCTTCTTTGTCCCAATCAATGTGGACAGGAGGAGGTTGCCCTACAGACTTTATGGGATTTATGGGATGCCTCAGGGCTCAACATTCTTACCTGTCCTGCTTCACATCTACATGAAGGCACTGAGTGAAGTCATGCAATAGTTCAGGGTCTAGTATTGCTTTATGATGATATCAAATTGCACAACTCTATGGTGTGCAGGTGAAGATGTCCATGTGCTTGAGGCTGTTTGAGTTTGAATAGGATACAGTAGACTTTGGCTTCATCCTGAGAAGACTGAGTACCATGTCTGTTGGGCCTTCTGAATTTGCAACATTCTCACCTTTGTTCTTGTAATGGGATACACTTTCCCCTAGAGACTAATGTGCATCTTTGGACATTTTACTGGTTGAAGATGATGTAGCAGCAGTGGCCAGGAGGGTTTACAAAAGTTCACCTTGTGCATCAGTTGCACCTATCTTGCCCACAGTATCTTAACATTTAAGTACAGTAATGTGCTATATGTGGAGCTTTAAGAGGTTCAGGTCTATACTGTCCACTTCATATCTTCATATATTTGAAGATAATATGAACTCCTCTGTGCATTTTTGGCCCGTGGACCTTCCTATCCCAGCATGATCAAGACATACCCCCAAATATTGAAAAAAGAAACATGCAATTTTGGGGGACCAAATGCCATGATTTTCTGATAATTTAGTTCCACTTAATATTTCTTGCAACCTTGTGCTAGGACCCTCAAAATTTATTATTGCTGCATTACCTGAACATGGTAGAAGAGAAAAAGTGTCTTCCAGTAAGTTTTGGGTAGGGAAAGTCCATATTAAGGAGATGCCCACCATAGAGTTAAATAAGCAGTAGAGTCATTATGAAGTCTTGCTTGATGCCTTTTTGAGATTAAACAGCATGAATGAGATGGCTATAAAGTGCATTAAAATATGCTGTCTGCATTTTCTGGAGAAGGGGAACAGTTATTTGATTGAAATAACTTGCTGGTCTAAAAAATGGCACATAGCTACTAAAAAATTCTTTTAACTATGATAGATTAATTCAACCAAGTTTCTAACACATTAACAGTCACTGAATCATAGGATATCATTAAAATAAAGTGCAGTTCTTAAAAGACTGCAGTGTTTGAGAACTTGCAACTCCCTACGTTTGGCAAAGAAAAAAGTAATAAATTAATGCTTGAGTAAAATTCCAGTCCATTCTTCTTAAAACAATTAAATCAGAAAGAGTACATTAGATGATAAACAACACTTCGATGTAAATATAAATGCCCAAATATCATTCCTCAAAACTAGTAATACATTCTATTCAGTTCTAAAAAGAGAATATCTTATACAAAGTGAAGGACCTATTTTATAGAGACTATTAAGGGTAAAGTGGAAAAATCCATGATACTGTTTTATTCCCTATTTGCAAAGACCAATGCAGTTATAGCTGACATTGTTTCATAAAGTCTTACTCTCATGCCTTCAAGCAAGGCATATAAAACAGCAAACCAGCCATTTTGTATCTGTGTTTCAGTAACAGCAATTCCTTCATGGCTTGTATGTCTTATTAACAAAAATCAAACAATCATAGCATGCCAATGGCTCCAAATCAATTCTTCATTTTGCTCTTCTCTTTCATTCAGGAAAGACCTCTTTCTGTGTGTAATGATAATTGCAATCCTGGTTCTAGTAGGGCCAAAATAGAAGGAAAGTCATATTGTTGCTACGAGTGCCTTCCATGTCCAGAAGGAAGGATTACAAATCATAAAAGTAAGTTGTATTGTCTTTAAAGGAATAATTGGTCCATAAAAAGGAGGGTAGAAGGGTATTCAAGAGAAAGTGTTGTAATTATATAAGGGGGAAAAAGTTTAGATGAGTGAAATAAAACAAAACTTCCTCTCTTCTTCCTTAATATCCTCCCAGGAATTTGAGAAACAAGGAATTTTGTACGCTAAGCAATAAAACAGATATTGGTCAGATGGATGGTGATAAAACCAGGTAAAGACCCTATGAGAAAGCACAGGCTATAAGCACTAATATTTTTTTTTTAATTTTAAAAAGCAAAACTTTATTCATTCTTAAAAACATTTAAAACATACAAAAGCTTGATTAAGTTAAAAGTTAACTTAATCAAGAAACAAATTTACATATACATATACAATAAACAACTTCAACTACTAACTAATTTCTATTATTATATATACATATATACAAACCTACAGTGACATATTTCATTTTCTATCTATCTGACAGTGCCGTTTTTAATTATATTAATTTCCTCTGAATTTCATCTCTACCCATTTGCCCTCCTCTGATTTATCCACTGGTACCATCTATTCCATATTGTAAAATATTTTGAGTCCTCCTTATCCTGTAACTCTAAAGTTAATTTGTCCATTTCTGCGCATGTGTATATCTTTTGTATTAGGTCCTGATCGGTTGGCAATCTATTTGTTTTCCAAAGTTGTGCTACCGCTAATCTAGCCGCCGTTATTATGTGAAGTATTAAATATTTTATATCATTCCTAATGTTCTTTTTAATCATACCTAATAAAAAAATTTTGGGTTCTAATTCAATTTCATAATCTGTTATTTCTGCTATCCATGTTTTTATCTTGTTCCAATATTTCTTAATTTCTGGGCAGAGCCACCAAGTGTGATAAAAAGTTCCCTGTGCTTTTTTACACTTCCAACAGGTCGGATTTACATTTGTGTACATTTTTGCTAACCTTGCGGGGGCCAGATACCATTGATACCACATTTTATAGTGATTTTCTTTGTAGACTACCGATTTTGTCATGGTATAGTTATTTTCCCACGCTCTTTCCCATTCTTCTAGTTGTATACTGTGCCCAATGTTCCTCACCCAGGCTATCATCTGCCCTTTAACCAATTCTTCTGCCAAATCATATTCAAGTAAATATTTATAAATTTTCGAAATTAATATCCCTTCTTTGGATTCTAATAATTTGTCCAATCGATTTTG
Source organism: Arizona elegans (assembly GCA_022577455.1). Lineage (NCBI taxonomy): Eukaryota > Metazoa > Chordata > Lepidosauria > Squamata > Colubridae > Arizona > Arizona elegans. Next base: position 4,925,890 of record JAKOOJ010000021.1, on the reverse strand, counting down.
TTTTAAATCTATTCCTCCCTCCTCCTGATCCTTCCTATATCTTATCTTTATTTGTGAGTATGGTCTATTGCTATTCCTTGTTCCTTTAATTCTTCTCTAAGCACTAATGTTGATGTGCTGCTACACCCAATAAAATTATTTGTTTGGATATTAGCTCTTCCTAATCATATATATACATTCTGTTTTGCATACATCTACTTTTCCCATATCTATGGGTATAAATACAATTTAATCTGCTGAAATTTATGATGTATCATAACAATTGCAAAATTACATAGATCCAATTTTACATTAGTTTGAAAATTCAGATTAATCAGAACGGAATAAAAGTAAGTCAGTTTGAAATGAGTCAATTCTATGCACTTACATTCACTATGTTAAAGAATTGATTTCTTAATGTTTCCCAACAGCTTTACAACTTATTTTTATTTTTATTTTATTATATTGCTATAATTTGCCCAAAATCATTTAGGTGAGATGGATAGTGTAGAAATTCAATAAATAAAATAATAAAAATAATTCTTAGGCAGTTTCCCATTGAAATATTATGCATTAACCATTTTGCTAAACTTCTTTCTTCAATCAATATTAACCATGTCTTAAATCATGTACAATCTTCTACACTGTAATAATAGCATTTCCTTTTGCAGACATGGATGATTGTTTACCATGCCCAGAAGGACAGTATCCAAATGATAACCATGATTCGTGCCTTCCAAAACAGGTAGTTTTCCTGTCTTATAAAGACCCATTAGGGACCAGTTTGGCCATTACGGCAATTGCCTTTGCTTGCATTGCCACTGTGGTGCTTGGAATCTTCATCAAATACCAGGACACTCCCATAGTCAAGGCCAACAACCGGAACATCACCTACCTTCTCCTCATCTCCCTTGTCCTCTCATTCCTTTGCAGTTTGTTATTCATTGGACAACCTGAAAAGGTCACCTGCCTTTTCCAACAACCTGCTTTTGGGATTGTCTTCTCAGTAGCCATTTCTTGTATATTGGCCAAAACCATCATCGTGGTGATCGTTTTCATGGCTTCAATGCCAGGATCCAAGATGAAGAGATGGCTGGACAAACAATTAGATAATTACATTGTTGTTTCTTGTTCCCTCATTCAAGTCCTTGCCTATACTGTATGGCTTATAACCTCACCCCCATATCCAGATGCGGATATGAATTTAGTGGCAGATGAAATCATCCTGGGATGTAATTCAGGCTCTACTCTCATGTTTTATTGTGTGTTACTCTACCTTCTTTTCCTTGCCATTGTTGGTTTCAGTGTGGCTTTTCTATCCCGGAATTTACCAAACAGTTTTAATGAGACCAAGTTTATCTTCTTCAGCCTGTTGTGTTTTTGTAGTGTCTGGCTGTCATTTTTTCCAACATATCTTAGCACCAAGGGAAAATACATGGTGGCTGTGGAGATCTTTTCCATATTATCTTCCAGTGCAGGGTTATTGGGCTGCATCTGTTTTCCCAAATGTTTTATTATTCTTCTGAGACCTCACCTCAACAATAAAAGGGAGTTACTGAAAGGCAAGAAACAATGAATGGTATATTATGAATGATATAGTTGTTGTTTAGCAACTGCTTTATTGAAGAACTGACCATTCCTATTTATAATGATGGATAAAAAAATAATTTTGATAATCTACAACCTCTAAAGATCTGTAAAGCAAAGGAGAGCTGAAGTAAGATCATTAGTACAGGTAGCCCTTGACTTACTACCACAACTGAACCCAAAATTTCTGTTGGTAAGTGAGACATTTGTTAAGTGAGTTTTGCCTCTTTTCATAATTGTTAATCACTGCAGTTTAAAGGTTAATAATGCAGTTGTTAAGTGAATCTAGCAGCCCCATTTATTTTGATTGTCAGAAGGTCGCAAAAGGAGCTCACATGACCTTGGGTATAGCAATGGTAATAAATATGAACTAGTTGCCAACATCTGAATTTTGATCTCATGATCATGAGGATGCTACAAAGATTGTAACTGTGAAAAATGGTTATAAATCACAGTTTTCAATGCTGTTGTAACTTTGAATGGTCACTAAAAAAAAGTGTTGGAAGTCGAGAACTATCTGTATAGTCATTGTTTCAATTAGTGACTGCTTCACTTAATAAAGAAATTGATGATGATATTATCTATTCAGTTGAATCCGACTCTTGGTGATTCTATGGGTTTGTCCCAGTGCTGGGTTTCAAAAATTTTTTACTACTGGTTCTGTGGTTGTAGCTTGGTGGGCATGGCATGCTTTGTGGACGTGGCTTGGTGGGCATGGCAGGGGAAAGATACTGTAAAATCTCCATTCCTTCCCCACTCCAGGGGAAGGATACTGTAAAATCTCCATTCCTTCCCCAATCCAGGGGAAAGATACTACGAAATCCCCATTTCCTCCCGATCAGCTGGGACTTTGGAGGCAGAGAATAGATGGGGCGGGGCCAGTCAGAATTTTTACTACCGGTTCTCCAAACTACTCAAACTTTCTGCTACCGGTTCTCCAGAACTGGTCAGAACCTGTTGAAACCCACCTCTGGTCTGTCCACACCTTTTGATCTTGCACTATTTCTTTATTTTCTATGCTCTGGCTTGTGTCAGGTTTGATAGTGTCCAACTATCAAACTATCATTTTCTTTGATGGTTTCCTTTTATCACCAACTCTTCCAAACATAATTGCTTTGCAAAATCAAAGTATTGGTCCTAACCCTGATGCCATTCCACAAATCTTTAAAAATACAGTTTTCCAATGCCTTATGTTAGGTTGGCATTGAACAATTATTGCCTCTTCTTTGTGGATATATATATCCTTTATTATGAGTGTACATGATTTCTTCTTTCTGTTTTATTGTTCTATTTTCATTCATTGATTATACCATTTTTATAATATTATTGGAAATTTTCTCAGAAAGAAAAATAAACTAATATAAAAAATGGAATTAAAAAAGAAAAACAAAGAAAGTGAAGAGGGGTTTTTTAAGCACCTATAGCCAGGGAAAGCTTCAATGCTTTTAACCAGTAGTTCTGGCAGTCTAAGATTCGCCAGTTCACTTTGTTCATGCATGTGTGTTATCTAGGGCAAACCACAGGGGTGAACTAGAACCAGGTGGAAGTGTGAGCTCCTATCATTTGCCCCCAGCTCCTGCCCACATAGCAGTTCAAAACAATGTAAAAATGCAAGTAGATCAATAGATACCACTCTGGCTGGAAAAGATAGCAGCATTTTGTGTGAAAGCAGGAGACAGCACCGAACCTGCCCATATGCAAGATGAGATTGGCGGAAGAAAGCCCGTAAGACCTGACATCCTCTGAACGCTACAAGCCACCTGGTGCAAAGATACTTCACCCCCTTGCTCTTCTAAGATTTACTCTCATTCTATGTAAATCCCTTTATGGCTTGGTGTCAACCAGAGACAACTTCTTCTCAGAGATGACAAACAACATTCTCCTACCTATGAATAGAATAGAATAGAATAGAATAGAATAGAATAGAATAGAATAGAGTAGAGTAGAGTAGAGTAGAGTAGAGTAGAGTAGAGTAGAGTAGAGTAGAACAGAACAGAATAGAATAGAATAGAAGCTGGAAAGGACTTTGGGGGTGTTCTAATCCAGCCCCCTACTCAAGGTGAAGAACATATACCCGTGATGGCGAACCTATGGCACGGGTGCCACAGGTGGCACATGGAGCCATATCTGTGGGCATGCAAGCGTTGCCCTACCTCAGTCCAGCACGCTGGCCAGCTGATTTTTGGGCCTTCCGGGCCCACTGGAAGTTGGGAAACAGGCTGTTTCCGGGCCTCCTGAGGGCTTCCGGGGCGGGGAGGCTGTTTTTGCCCTCCCCAGGCTCCTAGAAAGCCACTGGAGCCTTGGGAGGGCAAAAAAAATGGGCGTCCAGAGCCCACCATGCCATTGCGTGCCAAAAGCGGGAGAGGTCACGGACGCATGAATGGGGAGATGGGGCACATTGAATTATGGGTGTGGGCATGCACACACGCAATACCCGCAACTCCCCCTGCTTTTGACACGTGATGGCAAAAAGGTTAGCCATCACTGACATATACCATTTCAGATAAGTGACTGTCTACTCTTTTCTTAAAAACATCCAGTGATGGAGCATCCATGATTTCTGGAGGCAAGCTGTTCCACGGCTTCATTCTTAGGAAGTTTCTCCTTAATCTCAGGTTACTTCTCTCTTTGTTTAGTTTCCAACCATGGGGCCTGCTATTCTGAATTGGTGATTATATCAAATGTAATAATAACAAGTATAATGACAATAACATGAACATGATTGTCAAGATACACACTTCAAGTGGATTGAGGACTATCAATAGCCTTTGTAAGGTTCCCATTTGCGGTTCAAGTTAACCTATGGTTTTTATCTTAAAGTAAGAACTTTATATCCTTTTGACACAAACACATAAGAACAAACTCCAAATAGTTATTTAGATCTTTAGCTAAAAATCCAGAAGGGCAATAAAATGTAGAGATAAGTGATACAAGTCCCAGAATGGATTGATTCCTTCTATATGATGTGCCCATTGCATTCCTATCAATGCTTTGGTCACAAGTAATGTGTAACATTCTCATAGTAAATGCAGCACCAAGGATCCTCTGCCTATCCTTCACAAGCAATATCAGTCATGGAACATCAACATTGCTGGCATCATTTCTCAGCTCAATATGTTTCATATGATGGTGTACTTTAAAATACCTCCTTCTAGTGACCTCTTTGAGGATAGTATGTAAGTATTCAGAGAGAAATGGCCAGAGGGATATGTGTAAAATAGACTGAATTTCAATGAGTGTTAAGAGCATTGTTTGAATATTTATAGATGCCAAGATATAGAGTGTGTCTCGGCCTGTCTGCTCCAGATCTGTGCAATTCAGACCACAGATGGTGATAGTTGCAAAGCTTTAATTGCCGAACACAGCCAACAGGCAGCACAAGGCAAGTTATTGGGTCAAAGTCAGCACTGAGAGCAACCATCTCTCAGCGGTATTTATTCACTTAGTTCTGGTTAGCCAGCATCTGGCATTCGAAGTGACACACACACCCCATCAGCTGTCCGTCAGGTCTTTTGTAATTCTTGCCCTTTCACATTTCTCCGGCGCTTTGAAACATCATTACAAGCTGCCAATCCATGCCGGGAGCCGGGGGCATCTCTGCAGTCGTTGGTGGGCTCCTGCTGCTTTGATGACAGCCTCTTGATGCCGGTCATCCGCTCGATGCCCGGATTGGCCTCCCACCACCATCCCAGCCTCTTTATCAGTAGCTGTAGCTGCATATTCCACTCTCCTCCCCTCAAGTGTGTCGAGTCCCGGCCATGCTCCACGCACACGCTGTTAAGGCCATGGAAGTAAACACACAAGAGTAACCCCCCATCTTTCTTCTCTCTGAAGAGAATGGGTGCTGCCACTCTGGACCTGCTGGGTTTAATGAAACCCCTTGCTAGGTTTTTATCAATGTATCATCTCAATTCCTCCAGTTCTTTCAGTGTCATCGAGTACATACGGGGTTTTGGCAGCTTGGCCCTCGGGATCAATTCAATGGCACAATCAGTCACCCTGTAAGCTGGGAGTATCTCACACTCCTCTTCACTGAACATAGCAGACAAATCCCCGTATATACTAGGGAATCCCTGATCTTGTGGAGCTATCACTGGCTTTTCTCTCACCCCTGTTCCCCATTTTATCTGGTTGTTCACAGGCAGCTTTGGGCCAAGTGTGAACCATAGTTTCCAGAAGCCCCCTTCCCACCATATAATGGGCTCCCATTTGTCGAGCCATGCTAACCCCAATATAATCAGCTCAATTATCCTTTCCACTATAATGGACTGGATGCTTTCCCGATGGTTTCCTATCTTTAACTGGACTTGTTCATGTTCTGTCCCCATACCACGCACACACACCCACAGACGGCCTGGAGTTAATAAGCCACACGACAAAACTCTTTGATGATAAAGCTGGCAGCAACCCAGTGGCTAGCTGCCAATTCAGACTTTACTCACACAAAACAAAGATTAGACTGCAGCATTCCAATAAAACAGGCAGAGTGTCAATAATACAAGGATTAGTCCAAATGCAGTCCGATAAAGCAGGCAAAGTCCAGTAATGCAGAGATCATGGAGTATTTCCAGTTTTTGCTCGTCACAAACTGAACCGGCCACCACACCCACATTTATACCCTGTAGGGTGTGGTCCAGTGACTCAGCTAATCTCTGGCATGCCTTCCCCTCTTCTGTGCATGCTTCTCCCTGCACCTCTGTTGAGGGTCCAACCAGCACTTATCTTCCTCATCGTTGTCCACCTGTGGCTGCGGGAATGTGCTTGGCTCTGAGCCTATCGTTTGGCCTTCGGTGTCCTCCAGAGGCATTGCCAGAGAGGAGGGTCCTGGAGAGGGAGGCCTTGCCAACTCCTCCCCCTCACTCTCAGAGTCTGCATCTGTCGATAGCCCAGGCTCAGGCAATGGAGCCACAACAGTTCAGTTACATGGGTGCCCCCCCCCCCCCCCAGTAATGAGCCATCCATCTGTTCAAACTTGATAGGGGTTTTCATCCTGATGGTTCTGACCCCCAGTTCGGTTACCACAGCATGCGGATCAGGCAATGCGTGCACCCTGAATCTACTAGGGCCCCGTATTCAATCCCTTGAGAAGAGTGAAGGTTCCAGATGACAACAGGAATTACAAAGGGCTGAATGGGGTCGCTCACCATCGGATCTTCTGGGTCCTCATCATCACTTTCCCCAGACACCACCGGGAACCACCCTGGACTTTGTTAGTTTCCTCTGACCTTCGAGGAACTTGCTTGTTCCTCTTGGTCTTCTGAGGTACCTCTCCTTCTTCTCCATCCCTACAAGATGGTTCCGGTCCGAAGACCCCTCAGCAATGGTTTGTCAGCCTGGGATTTTGCGGAGCTCATCGAAGCCCACTATTTCCCTGACTTTCTCGCTGTGATGCTTCCAGTCAAATCCAACACTTCAGATCAAATCTGACGCTTCCTGGTTTATTATTTTTATAAGAAAGGAATGATTGTAATACTACATAATTAATTGATTTTTATTAAGATGTTGGATATTGAAATAGCTGATAATGGAAAATACTAATGATTATACTAAGGGAATATAAGGAAATACTAGGAATTATATTATGTGAGATTTTAAATTTAAGGGGTTTAATATAGAGATGAAGGGAAAAATTGGTTAAGATTAGAAGTTAGGATGAAGGGTAATATTGGTTTATAAAAAAACCCAGAAAGAATAAATACTATGGCAAAAAGGGAATACATACATTGTGTTGAAATGATTAAAAATTGTCTAAATTTGGCAACTGGCCAATACTCTGTTAAAAAAAAATACATTGTATGTTTGTTTGTTTGTTTGTGTAAAAAATAAAAAATCTTTTTTTAAAAAAAAATCTTAAATCTGGATGCAGTTCATTTTTTTTCCTGCAGTATTACAAAGGCACTTCAACTATCGGATATGGTTACCTTCCCTGTAATTAGTAAAATGACTATGATTAATTTGACTTTTTCTTCAATCCTCAATATGACCTGGTGGCTGGAAAACACAATGAAATAAGACTTGGGTGTCAGTGTTCCCTCATTCATAGCTGGGACAAAAAGACTCATACAGTTCTAGGAAGCTGAAGAACTGCATTATCCAGTTATGGCTTGAAGTCAGATGGTTATTGGGCAGCAAAGCAATCCTCACAGGTGCTTCAGTGTCAGTAGTTGTTGGCATGCAATGGCATCATTCACAATGCTAGTGTTGTTGCTATTACCCCAATGGGTATCCTGTACCCCTGAAACTAAATGTATTGTTAGCACACCTCTTCCTATTCAACATAAATATTATCAATCAGGAGATCTCATCATTGGGGGCATTATTTCTCAAATCTACATGCTTTCAGATCTGACAACATTCAGAAGACATATGTCTGAGGATCCGGTTGGGGATGTCATGTATGGAGTTGTTAATTGTCATCATATTATATGGCAGTCCAGAATGCATACATAGAGAAGGAAATTGAGATATTTAATTATATCACAGTGAGGCCAGATGATTGCTGCACTATTTTTTTTTTTTAAAAAAAAGAAGCTAAATAGTTGCATTTTTTTCACCAATGTCCTTTAATGTGCTTCTTTCTGACAAATATATCAGTTGACATTTAAACACTGCAAATGTATCACAGATGCTAAGAGGAAAGGCTGCATAATCTGCAATATGATTCATTTTGTATTTTTCCCCCAGTCCCTTGAGGTCGAACCGGTTAGTGTGAAAAGATTTGTTAGTTGATTATAAACATTTTGTTCTATATGAATCCAGACTGTTGGCATATTCCCTATGCCATCCTGTTATTCGGCTATAGCTTTAGCTGTTTTCGATAATCTATATTCTTTGTTGCTTATTTGAAAATTCCTCCTTTTTAAAAATGTAATGGAATGATCTCTGCATTTACAGTTCACAGCACAGCAGTTTGTGTGATCAGACGCAAACATGCTTTTGCTTTTATTTGTGTTTGTTTCACTAAGAGTATCTTCATTATTTCTCAATAAGGATTTTGCAACATGATCCTTCTGAGTGCCTTTTTACAAATGTTTGCACTGAGACTAAATGCTTTTCCAATGTTTTAGTGAGTTTTCGCCTGCCTTAACCAACAAAGCCAGCTGAGTCACACTCTCTCTCAGACCAACTCACTTCATAGGATTGGTGTTGAAGGGAAAATAGGAGGAAGAAGGTGTGTTGGATAAGTTCATCACCTTGAGTTATTTTTAAAACAAAAAAAATAATAAAGGCAGGATATAAATAAATAAAATATATGCTTCTAGCGTAAATGTTTAAATACCAAAAAAAAAAAAAAATCATTTTTAAAAATCAGATATACTGTACTATGGCTAAGGGTCTAATTCTTCTTCTAGGGTATTCTTGCAGAACTACCAACATATCCTGTCCTTGGCTTTCACTGTCAATGAAATCAATGAAATGGCCTCTCTCTTACCTAACATCACCCTAGGCATCCAAATTTTCAATAGCTATTTCATGGCAAGGTGGACTTATTTTGCTTCAATGAAGCTTCTCTCCAGTAAGGACAAATTCATCCCTAATTATAAATGTGATAGCCAGGATAGTACAGTTGCTGTAATTGCAGGACCAACCTCTCACATCTATCAACACATAGCCAACGTTTTGAGGAATTATAAAGTCCCACAGGTAAGATTTTCTCATATGGAAGGCATCCTTTAGATTCATTAAACAAATTGCACATTTATAAGATCCCCAGGCAAAAACTGCTCGAGAATAGAATAGAATAGAATAGAATAGAATAGAATAGAATAGAATAGAATAGAATAGAATAGAATGGAATAGAATAGAATAGAATAGAATTCTTTATTGGCCAAGTGTGATTGGACACACAAGGAATTTGTCTTGGTGCATATGCTCTTGGTGTACATAAAAGAAAAGATACATTCGTCAAAAATCATAAGGTACAACACTTAATGAGAGTCATAGGGAACAAATAAGTAATCAAATCATATTAGGCAACAGTCAATATAAATCTTAAGGATATCAGCAACAACATTACAGTCATACAGTCATAAGTGGGAGGAGATGGGTGATAGGAACGATGAGAAGATTAATAGTAAGGCAGACTTAGTAACTAGTTTTACAGTGTTGAGTGGATTATTTGTTTAGCAGAGGGAAGAAACTGTTCTTGTATCTAGTTGTTCTGGGGTGCAGTGCTCTATAACATCGGGTTTTTTTTTTTTTGTTCTTTTGTTTTTATTTTTTTTTTAATTTGATTTATATGCCGCCCTTCTCCGGAGACTCAGGGCGGCTTACAATGTGTTAAGCAATAGCCTTCATACTTTTTTGTATATTTATACAAAGTCAGCTTATTGCGCCCACAATCTGGGTCCTCATTTTACCTACCTTAGAAAGAATGGAAGTTTTGAGGGTAGGTGTCCTAAAATTGGGTGTCCTATAAGTTATACACATTTGGCCAAAGAGGTTGTAGAAAAAATGCTTTTAAAAGCCTCTGACGATCCCAGCTGAGTTGCCTGATCGTCACAGGCTTTTAAAAGCTTTTTTAAACAACCTCTTCAGCCAAAGAGGTTGTAGAAAAAAATGGTTTTAAAAGTAAAAAAAAAAAAAAAAGTTGGCCACACCCACCCAGTCACATTACCCTCCACCAAGCCATGCCCACAGAACTGGTAGTAACAAATTTTAGATTTCACCACTGATTTGTATGTAACATTTCCTGAATCAACAACTTACAGCATCTGCTGTTTGCAATTGTAAGCATACTGAGCCACGGTGGCACAGTGGTTAGAGTGCAGTACTGCAAGCTACTTCTGCTGACTGCTGGCTACCTGCAATTTGGCAGTTCAAATCTGACCAGGTTCAAGGTTGACTCAGTCTTCCATCCTTCTGAGGTGGGTAAAATGAGGACCCAAATTGTTGGGGGCAAGAGGCTGACTCTGTAAACCACTTAGAGAGGGCTTTAAATGCACTATAAGTCTAAGTGCTATTGCTATTGCCATATTCAGAAAAAAAATAAGAGAAATGATGTTTCCCTAAGTTAGAAAACTCTGTTAAATTATATGTGAATAAGTGTTTGCAATTAAGTTTTATAGAGAATGAAAAAAACAATATCAAGATTTTGGGGCTTCATCCTCTAAGCTCCTTATTTTTTCAAAAAAAAAAAAATATCCTTCAGATCATCTATGGCTCTGCTCCACTGATGAATAACTATGACCAGGCTGATTTTTTTCACCAAATGTTTCCAGAGGATGATGACCAAACTATGGGGATACTCCAGTTGCTACTGCATTTTAAATGGATATGGATTGGGTTAGTTTATTTTGAAAGTCACAGTGGTGAAAGGTTTGTGCAGAAAGCATACAATTTGTTTTCCCAGAAAGGTATCTGCTTTGATTTCATACAAGATCTGCCCAAAGAATCTTTTTCCGCTGATATAAGTATAATGATAGAAGACTGGATTGAAACATTCAAAAATATCATGAAGAGCACTGCCAATGTTGTCGTCATATATGGAGAAAATCAGATCATGATATTTTTGAGAATGATTCCCTACGTTTCATCATTTGAAGACATATCTTTTGAAACCAAAGATAAAGTATGGATTATGACAGCCCAGATGGAGTTCACATCCCTTCCTTTTCAAAAAATCTGGGGACTAGATTTCATCCATGGTGCTCTATCATTCGCAGTTTCCTCAAAAGAAGTGTTAGGCTTTGAGGAATTTGTTCGGACTCGAAACCCAACTTCCAAAAACCAGGACAGCTTCATCAATGTCTTCTGGGAACAGGTATTTGACTGCTCTTTACCTAAGGCTTTCGTAGATGAAAAGAGCGGAGACAAATGCACTGGGAACGAGAAAATGGAAGATCTTCCTGCATCTGTTTTTGAAATTGGTATGACTGGCCAGAGCTATAATGTTTACAATGCTGTTTATAATGTAGCCTATGCTCTGCAAGCCATGTATTCATCCAAATTCAGACACCGAAGAAGTATCAGCAATGGAAAAAAGTTTCTTCAGAATCAACTATGGCAGGTAAGGAACTCAGCTTGCTAATACAGGAGAATTAACATAGCAGGTATATGAAATATCTAACTCCCAATTTTGTTCAGAAGCTTCGTCTCAATGATTTAGATAGTTGGCTTGTATTCTGGAGTTTTTTTTAAAAAAAAATCAGTTCGATCATTATAAAAAAGTGTGCAATCATTATTGTGTGTTATTCTGTTGGAATGCATGTAATATAACATAGGCAGTCAGGAAGCTTGGACAATTTATCCACCAAATCCTGTAATTTTTGGAGTATAAGGCACTCTGGACTATAAGACACACCTACCTTTTTTGGTGAGGAAAACAAGAAAAAGAAATCTACCTCTGCCTCCCAACAATTTGCCTCGTTGCAGCAAACAGCTTGCTTTACTTTCACTTTCATTTTCGGCATAGCTTGATTAGCACAAGAAAAAAAATCTACTCCCAGCAATTTACCTTTTTGCAGCAAGTAGCAGAGGCCTGCACAGCCATAGGCAATGGCAATTCCTGCAGCCTGAAACAGCTGAGAGTTGGGAGGCCGATCCAATGGACAATGAATTTGTGCTAATTAGGCTTGTGGAAGCTGAAATGGGCTGTTTCTTCTTGCTGCTTGCTGCAAGGAGGTAAACTGCTGGGAGGCAGAGGCCATAGGGTGGGTGCCAGTGGGTGGGTGGGGCCACATTCGGTGTATAAGACACATCCAAATTTTCACCCCCTTTTAGGGGAGAAAAAGGTGCGTCCTATACTCTGAAAAATATGGTTCATATCCAAAAGAAAATAACTATTGTAGCAAGCTAAATAGATTTTTTCCCCGTCATTAGATATAAAGAAATGTTGCTGAAATTTCTTTTAAAAGCAAGATAGGAATATCACTCAAAGCATGACTTCTGCAGTAGAAGTCTTTCCAATTTCCACCTGTAGTGTCAACAAGAGGCCTTAGTGTTTTCTTCTGTGTGGTGAATTATTTTGTTTCATCTCATATGTGTTTGTATGTGTGTGTGTGTGTGTGTGTGTTGTATCAGTAGTGGGTTTCACTTACCTTCGCTACCAGTTCGGGAAAGGACTTGTGCTTGCTTCACTTGCGTGCGGCATTTCTGTGTATGCGCAGAATCTTCGTGCATGTGCAGAGCATCCGTGATGACGTCCGGGTTGGTGGGCAGAGTGTCCCACCACCACCGCTACCGGTTCTCCCGAACCGGGGCCAGTCAGTAGAAACACACCACTGTGTTGTATGTATGGTATATATTGCCTCTGTATATGTGCTGGTGTGTGGGATGTCTAATCAGGAAGAATTCATATGAATTGTATCTTTGGTATGTTTCTACTTACCCCTTATGTTTGATCTCTCTGTGTTTGTTTATTTATTTATTTACACTGGTCATCTCCTAGCAATGACTCTAATGGGTATACAAAAAATTTCCATGAGCAATAAAGTGAAAGGAACAATATCAGAAGTTAAAAAGAAAAGGTCCAACTTCAAACAAAGAAAAAGAAACAATCAATCTAACCAGCAGAAGTTTCTTAATTTATTTGCCCAAATGGTTCAGAGAACCAACAGGTCTAAGTAAAAAGCTAGAATGATCAGGGCCATCTGAATCTAAAGGGGGATACTGTTCCACCCAATAACTAGATCTCCAGGGATGTTATTTTACAGTTCCTATATCTGCAAAGAGTGGTTTTGCATAACCTCTAGTTGGATCATGTGACCAGGAGGTATTATGGAGTGCTTACAATAGAGGAGCCAGAACATTTGGAGGTAATGCCAAATTATATCTCCAATGGGGACACAATGAGGTTTTTTCCTATTATTATTTTCTCCATATCACACCATTGAATCCACTAAGTTTTCACATTCTTTCTCCCTTTATACCTAATTTTGTGCCATAATATTCTGTTTTGGGAGACAAGATGGGAAGTTATTTGCTAAACAAAAAATAATTATTATTCATGATCATCTAGTTGTCTTAAATGATCTTCATCACATGTATAAAATGCTACAACTCTATTACTCCATTATCTAAAGAAGATAAATGGCAGTTTCAATATGTCAGGCTTCTCTTGGCCAATGCTAAAAATGGAAGAATCGCATTGCCTATCTCCATGGCTTTACTGGTCCTCAAAATTGTATCATTATCATCAATGTTTACAGCAACCAAATTGGAAAGAATCAAGGCTGCTAATATTAAAAAAAACTTAACAAAACTAACAGAATGAAAAACAGAAAACAGACAGCAGGTATAGTTAAATAACACAATGAGGAATTCCATGAATAAGTTCACCATCACAAATCAGTGAAATGATCATTTTTTTTATTTTTTTTATTTATTTTTTTTCTTAATCATATTTCTTTGCCGCCCACTCTCCGAGGACTCTGGGTGGCTTACAACAATCGACAGTATACTAAATAGCATATTGCCCCCAACAATCTGAGTCCTCATTTTACCCACCTCGGAAGGATGGAAGGCTGAGTCAACCTTAAACTGGTGAGATTTGATCTGCTAATCTGCTGAACTAGCAGTCAGCTGAAGTAGCTGCAGTACAGCACTCTAACCACTGTGCCATCTCGGCTCCTACATCATTGTAGTGTACTTAGACAGCTTTACTAGAAAAATTAAATCTTTGACATCTATTGGTCATATATGAATTCCAGTATATATCTACATCTAAGCATCTACATCTATCTTTCTTTTTCTTCAACCAATTTATGTTTCATGTTCATTAGATTTTTCTTCTCTCTCTCTCTCTCTCTCTCTCTCTCTCTCTCTCTCTCTCTCTTTTTGGAAACTGTGCAATATTGAAAATCTTTATTGCAATTTATCCCCGTAGTTCAGAATGTTTGTGGTGGTTGACAACAAAACAGTACAATAAAAGGTCTACATATAATACTGTTTGATAGTATTATAGGCTATAGTATATAGATCTTTGAATGCATAATGTAAGTATATAATTGTAAGTCTTGAATTGCTTTTACGATTGAAATGCATAGAGACCATAAAAGATTAATAAGCTGACCACTAAATATCCTTTATATGCTTGTCTTTTGAATGGTTACATAATCGTATATTGATTCTGTTTAGCTCCAGTACTATTTGAGAAGTGTTTCATTTAACAACAGTGCTGGGGAAAAGGTCTCCTTTGATCAAAATGGGAAGTTAATTGCTGCATTTGATATTATTAACTGGGTCACATTCCCAAATCAGTCCTTTATTAGAGTCAAAGTTGGAAAGCTAGATCCTTTGGCTCAACCAGAAGCGGTTCTCACTATTTCTGCTGATGACATCATCTGGCCCAACATGTTTAACCAGGTAGGTCATATTTCAGAAAAATATAACAATCTCATCCAGGGGTGGGCTTCAAAAATTTTAGCAAGGGGTTCTCTGCCCAGTTGCTGGGTGGGCGTGACCCTGGTGGGTGTGACCTAGCCAGTTTTTGCCCTCCCCAGGCTCTGGAGGCTTTCTTTGAGCCTCTGAGAGGGTGAAAATGGCCTCCCCAGGCTCCGGAGGGTCTCTAGAGGCTGGAAATGGGCCTGTTTCCAGACTTCCTGAATTTCCGGTAGG
Source organism: Arizona elegans (assembly GCA_022577455.1). Taxonomy (NCBI): domain Eukaryota; kingdom Metazoa; phylum Chordata; class Lepidosauria; order Squamata; family Colubridae; genus Arizona; species Arizona elegans. The sequence continues at coordinate 4,910,767 of JAKOOJ010000021.1, read as the reverse complement.
CCCATTTTTTGCCCTCCCAAAGCCTCCACGTGCACCCTGTACTTACTTGCATCCAAAATGGGCCACATGGGGACTTCTGGGAAGGGCGGGGTGGGGTGGACGGGGCCAGCTAGGAGTGGGATTTGAGGGTTCTCCAAACTGCACAGAATCTTAGCTAGAGGTTCTCCCAAACCCCTGCAAACAGCCCCAACAGCCCACCCCGGTCTCATCCCACTTAATACCTAATGCAAGGGAATTCAGATAACTTCCCATCTGTCAGTCACATCTCATGGTGATGACAGGGATGCATAAATGTAGCTTCCTTGATCAACAAAGATAGTCTATGTATCTTGTACTTATAGTCTATGTATCAAGTACTATGTATTTGTTTGGACAGTACATTGCATTGTTATGCTAAATAGACAGCATGCCACTTAGAAGTATATTGATTTCTGAATCCTTCATTAGGCAGAGAATACTCTAATAATTTCCAAAAAATACCCCATTCACTGACAGTATTTTATACCTGAATGTCATATTGCAGGTGGAATGAAAATTAGTTCTAATACAATGCCTGGTCTCATTTACCAACAGATACGTCCTCTTTCTCTATGCAACAGCAATTGTCCTTCAGGTTATAGGAAGACGAAAATTGAAGATAAGCCATTTTGTTGTTATGAATGTCTTCCCTGTTCTCAAGGGAAGTTTTCAAACAAGAGTGGTAATATTTATTTATTTATTAACTAAATAATGAAATATCCCTGGCCTAAAGTAATGATATGTGTGCTTGTTTGCTCTTGAGTAAACCATCATATTTTGGTGAGGTGGTCAGAGCCAAGATCTCAAGTCAAATATCTTTTCATTTGTTGCAAATCTTAATTTGCCTTCTAAGATTATGCAAAAATAAAATAATGTGGTATGAATTGAACTTTTAAGTGTTTCTTTGAGCTCTCCCTGAAAAGGCAGAATATAAATGCAATATATAAACATGAAATTTGGGAAACAAAATATGGAAAAAGGGGAAGGAAGAGAGGGAGGGAGGGAAGGAGGAAGGAAGGAAGGAAGGAAGGAAGGAAGGTTTATTGGTGTATCCCAAAATATTGATTTCCTCACCATTTTTATAATGAATTGATGTAAAAGTGATGAATGTATAAATAAGATAAAAAAGAATGTGTGATTTGGTGAGAAGAATGATATCACTATATGTAGTAAGACACTTCAAGAGAATTGTGGGAAATTTTGGCATACCCAGAAATGTTACATTTGACTAGTTCTTAAAATATTCTTATTATAACTTCCACTCAGTGAAGCACTGGAATGAGTTACTTCCTTCCTTGAGGGAACACATTGTGTTCATTAGACAAAAGAACGTTTTGTAAATGGAGAGCTCCCCCATCAGCCAAAGCTATTCTAAATCTTTTACACATGTAGGTGAAACAATATTCATTTGAGATTTATTATTGAATCCTGCACTGAAAATACTTCATTTCTTTTTCTCCCCTCTCTAGACGTGGACGAGTGTTTTAATTGTCCAGAAGATCATTATCCAAGCAATAAACAGGACTTCTGCATTCCAAAAAGTATAAGCTTTTTGTCTTACAAAGAACCTTTGGGAATCAGTTTGACCACTGTTGCCATTTTCTTTACTTCTTTAACAGCTTTGGTTCTTGGAATTTTCCTTAAGTATAGAGACACTCCTATTGTCAGGGCCAACAACCGAAACCTTACCTATACCCTTCTAATAGCACTGTTGTTCTCCTTTCTATGTTCTTTTCTGTTCATTGGCCAACCATATAAGTGGATATGTCTTTTTCGACAAATTGCTTTTGGCATCATCTTCTCCGTGGCAGTTTCTTCCATATTGGCCAAAACAATCATTGTAGTACTTGCTTTCCTGGTTACCAAGCCAGGATCTAGAATGATGAAATGGGTAGGGGGGAGGCTGAGCCTTTCCATTGTTGTTTCATGCTCCTTTATTCAAATAGCTATCTGTACTGTATGGGTTGTAATTTATCCACCTTTCCCAGATTTTAGTATGCACTCGGTAGCAGAAGAGATTGTATTAGAATGTAATGAAGGTTCCGCTATCATGTTCTATTGTGTCTTGGGATTCATGGGTTTCCTGGCAATTGTCAGCTTCACTGTGGCTTTCCTAAGCAGAAATCTACCAGACAGTTTTAATGAAGCCAAGTTCATCACCTTCAGCATGTTGCTGTTTTGCAGTGTTTGGATATCTTTTGTTCCAACTTACCTTAGCACCAAAGGAAAATACATGGTGGCTGTGGAGATCTTCTCCATCTTAGCTTCCAGTGGTGGTTTACTGAGCTGTATCTTCTTCCCCAAATGCTTTGTTATTTTAGTATTACCTGAGCTGAACAGTAAGGCACACTTAACTAGGAAAAAAAGCAGATTTTAAAACCACGAAGTTTCTTTTTCAGCCAATATTAAATGCTTTTTCCCAGTAGAAGCAATTGGGTTTGTATCTATCATGACCAATTTCATCTTGTCTATACCCTATTGTGGAATACAGTTATATAAATTCAAAGCCATAATACATCCACAGAATCTAAGGATCACATTCTCTCATACCACACTGGTATGAGAGAGGCCTGGTAGATGGCCTTGTCTGTTACCAGACTACTATCAAGCCTACCTATTTAATTCTCATATGGCTTCTGACTTTTCTACCCTGAAGACCGTTGGGTTGCAACTGTGTGGAAACCCATTTGATTAGGGCATTGAGAGTCTCATCCAGGGGTGGGCTGCTGGGGTTCGCAGGGGTTTGGGAGAATCTCTAGCTATGTTTCTGTGCAGTTCAGAGAACCTCCAAATCCCACTCCTGGCTGGCCCCTCCCCTCCCCCCCATCCCTCTCAGGAATCCCCATGTAGCCCATTTTTGTTGCAGGTAAGTGCAGGGTGCACATGGAGGCTCGGGGAGGGTGAAAAACAGGCCTACTTGAAGGCCTCCAGAGCCTGGGGAGTTTTCACCCTCTTGGAGGCTTGAGGAAAGCCCCCAGAGCCTGGGGAGAGCAAAAATGCTCCCCCTCACCATGGTGCAGGTGGCTAACTAGTCACACTCACCATGGCCATGCCCACCCAGCAACTGGGCAGAGAACCCTTTGCTAAAATTTTTGAAGGCCACCCCTGGTCTCATCTCAACTGTGAAATGCACTGCCTCTAGAAGTTAGATCTTCATCCATTTGATTGTTGCTTTATCACTGAGTCAAAGCCTTTTTTTTCCAGAAGACATTTATTCTATTATTTAACTGTAATGCTATATGAGCCTCTACCTATTGTTGCCATTTTAGAAACTCATCTTCACTTCCAACAGCCAAAGAATATATTTTTTCTAACCCTATTTCTTCATTTATGTGTGGCTATCTATATAGTACAAAGCTCTCATGTCTGTTTGTATGTAACCTTCAATTGGGAGGAACGGTTCATAATTGGGGAACAATTGTTTTAAGAAGGTACCTCAAATGGGTTAACTTACACAATGCTAGAACCAGAGGTGGGATTCACTTACCTTCCCTACCGGTTCACAAATGTGAGCACGCTCTTCTGTGAATGTGCATGGCCTTCTGCGCATGCTCTTTGCTCACACATTATGTCCAGGTGGGTGGGCAAAGCCTCCCACTGTCACCACCTACTGGTTCGCCTGGACCAGAAAGAACCGGCTGAATACTACCTCTGGCTAGAACCCATTGCTCCCATGGAAATGAAATGTCCCTCACACTATTTTCTTGACTTGCACCATAAACCCCACATATCCTTCACAACTTGTACTGGCCCACCATGTGCCCTCTGTGACCCATTTGGCACATCTCATGCACTCCTGTGCAACCCCAAACAGTCTTCCTGACTGGGCCCTCCCTGAATCATGTTGCAACTTTTATGTACCCTGAACATCATTCCTGACCTATGCCATATCCCTATGAACCATTTTCAATGCTCACCACTTCTCATACTTTCCCCACCCTCCCTTCTCCCTCTCCTACCTATCACCCATCATATCCTGCCTCCTGGTTTTGGACTTGCAATTTCTTGCTAGCTTTCCCATTGACCTTTTTTCCAGAAATCTTGTCACAAGAAAAAAAATTGTGGGAGCTATCGGGAATTGGAGAGAGAGAGGGAGGGAGGGAGGGAGGGAGGGTGGGAGGGAGGAAGGAAGGAAGAAGGAAGGAAGAAAGGAAGGAAGGAAGGAAGGAAGGAAGGAAGGAAGGAAGGAAGGAAGAAAGAAAGAAAGAAAGAAAGAAAGAAAGAAAGAAAGAAAGAAAGAAAGAAAAGAAGGAAGCAAGGAAGGTGTCAGGGTTCCAACTGATGCCCTAATTAAACCATGAGTCTCGAGCCAAGTTATTTATTAGGTGCTTCATGTCAGCACATTCCAAGTGAAGCCAACTCTGACCCCATGTAATTTACATTCCAGGTCTGACCCTGTTTTCCCCCTCCCCCCAAGATGTGTCATTAGTTACATTCTCCAACAAAGCAATTTCGCAGGTTGTAGAGATCACTCCCCTCCGGCCACTGTGAGTAACTGCAGAGATGGCCTTGAGAGAGATATGGGTGGAATGTGCTTTTGTTTTGAGTGACTTGCTGCCTCAACACAGTGCAGAATTTGTTTTCTCATCCCCCTTGCCTAAGGCAACTAGAGAGCAGGTCAGGGATGCTTTGCGAGTTGACAGAAGGAAGAAAGGATTTTTGATGTTCCCTACCAGTTTCCCATGAGGAAATTCAATAGGGAAGCCAACAGGAATTCGGAAGTCACTTCCATGCTCGCAATTTTTTTATCCACCCATGGTAATTCTGTTTCTCTTTCTAGATAAGGAAATATCTTTGAAATGATGACCCAATGGATCATGGGTTTTGTAGTCTTTTATAATTTGTTCATTCCCTTGAATACTTTTCCCTATAGGTAATAACAACTTCTCTATTTCTAAAGAATATAATGATATGCTGTACTTGATAATTTTTTGTGATATCAACGAAAGATAGGCAATCATACAGACATGACTTCTTGAATGCTTTTCAACTTTACCAGCAGTGGCCATGGAAATAATCTCTTAAATAAAATATTTTGTTGAATCAATGTTTGTTGTGTGTATATCTTTACTGAAAAACATAGGATGGGTTGGTGCCTCTGTTCTGGATAATGTGGCAAGGAAGGAGGACAAAAGGTGCTTGGAATTATTTAGTCACCAGCTTTAGATAGGTATCTCCACCATAAGGGAACCATTGGGAAAATAGGTCTGGACTCCCTCCCCCCCCCTCCGCTTATTCTGCAGACTCTAGACTGGTCTTTCTTACTGTTGTGCTCAATCCTTCTTTTACCAATATCTCCTCTACCAGAATTGGTTCCATCTGATTCAGCATCCAATTCCTTTACAATTTTTTAAACTTTTTTTGTTGAGTTGGAAAAGCCTTCCTTCCTTCCTTCCTTCCTTCCTTCCTTCCTTCCTTCCTTCCTTCCTTTCCCTTCCTTCCTTCCTTCCTTCCTTCCTTCCTTCCTTCCTTCCTTCCTTCCTTCCTTCCTTCCTTCCTTCCCTCCTTGGATTAATTAGGCTAATCCAAAACTTACTTTTGGCAGCATACCATTAAACCCAGTATAATATCTAAACCACAACAACCTAAATAGCAACTCATGTGACGAGAAGGAAAACATTTTGAACCAAACCAAATAGTACTAAACACAAGGGCACATCATTGACCTATTCTGCACCTTGAGGGTAAAATAAATATATATTGAAGTTTTTTATTGTAAACACATTAAAACAAGACACAAATATACTGTACAACATTTATATACATACACTTTTTTTTAAACAGCTCTTTCGAAGTGGTCCTTTCTTACTATTTACACATATTTTAACTTTATCTTACTCCACATTGTTATCTATCTTCCCTTATTTTGTCTACATTTTACCTTGATTTTTAACATTTTCTCTCTCTCTCCTTTATTCCTCTTTCTCATTTTTCCTATTCTCCAACCATTCATACCATCTACACCACACTTTATAATATTCTGTATCCTCTTTCTCCTTAAGTTCTTTTGTTAGTTTGTCCATCTCTGCGCACTCTAAATTTTTTTTAATTAAATCTTCCTCTATTGGTGAGTTTTCCTTCTTCCAATTTTGCGCATAGACTATGCGGGCTGCTGTTAGTATGTGTAATGTTAAATATTGTATTTCCTTTGTGTAATTTTCTATGGGAATCCCTAGTAAGAATTGCTTTGGTTCCCCCTTTATTGATTTCTGTGTTATCTCCTCTAGCCACTTTTTGACTTTGGCCCAGAAATTCTGGGCCAAAGAAATTCTGGGAGGGTAAAATATGTTTTTAAAGACCATCTAAAGCAGGGGTGTCAAACTCAAGGCCCAGGAGCCAGAGCCGGCCCACAGGATAGTTAGATCTGGCCCGTGGGGTCACCCTTGAAACAGCAAAGGACCAGCCCATAGTACCTCTGCCAGCAAAAATGGAATTCATGAGAGCCGTCCCCCCAAGCTCTGTTTTCAATGGCAGAAGCTTGTAGGAGGCAATTGCAGCTGAAAATGGTGCTTGGGAACCTGTTTTCACTGGCAGAGCACTTGGCCATGATGTGTGCCTCTCGGCATGAGTGACAGCATGCTGGCCACCCTACTGGCCACCCCCCCCAGGTCAACACAACTCTAATGCGGCCCTCAATGAAATTGAGTTTGATACCTCTGATCTAAAGGCTTCCAATAGTGGAGCTGTCAGGGTTCTGACAGATGCCCTAATTATGAGCCTCGAGCCAAGTTTTAAAAGAAATGCAGTTATTTGTTAGGAGCAACATGTCAGCATGTACCCAAGTGAAGTCAGCTCTGCTCCACATAATTTACTTCCTATGACTCTGTTTCCCTCCTCCTCCCAGGGTGTGTCATAAATCACATTCTCCAATGGAGCACTTTCATGGGCTATAGAGTTCACGCCTCTCCAGCTGGCTCTGGTAACCTAGGATGCAGCCTTGAGAAAGATATGCATGGAATGTGCTTCTGGTTGTGGCTGCCATACTGCTCCATCAGTTCCCCCTCCCTCCTGCCTATGGCAACTCAAGAGCAGGCCAGGAATGCTTTACAAGTTGACAGGAGCACAATGTGCCTCTGGATTGATACTATCCCAGGGGCACCTGTAATGCAGAAGAATGGTTCCTATAAAGGAGACATGGCTTAATAGTGTGACGCTAGTAAGCAATGCAGATCATGTAGCAAATGTATTAAAATAATTGTCCCTCCTTAAATCCTACCATGCTGCTTCATTGTGGTAGTAGTGGGTGCTTCTGAGAGGGTTGAACAAAAATATTGTGAGTGTGTGCCATGAGTATACACTATATCACGAACAGGTCATTGCAGCTGCCCAGCTAAAGCAAACAGGCACCTATATTGGGGGCGGGGCATCAATAGAGGAAGATGCCGCAAGAATGCCCACTATCGCCCCTACTGTTTATAATAGCACTGGAAGTCTTACTAAACGAAGTAAGGAAGGAAGAAGAAATAAAGTCTGAGGATGCAGAAGGAGGAATACAAATTACAAGCCTTCGCTGATGACATCATGTTTATAGTGGAACAACCAGAAACATCAGGAATTAAACTATTAGCGAAAATAGAAGAATATGGCAAAGTGGCGGGACTTAAAATTAACAGACAAAAAACTAAAGTTCTGACTAAAAACTTAACTAAGACACAAGAGACAAAATTGGAAGAAGAATTAGGAATACAAGTTGCAAAGAAAGTAAAATACTTGGGAATTTGGCTCACTACAAAAGCAACAACGAATAGAGAAGATAATTATATTACACTGATGAAACAAATTAAAAAAGTTCTGGAAATATGGAATAAATTACAGCTGTCATCCCTGGGTAGAATAGCATCAGTAAAAATGAACATATTACCAAGATTACTTTATCTCTTCCAAGTGATACCAATTAGCCCAGGAAAAGATTTCTTTCAGAATCTTAATAAGATAGTAATGAAATACATCTGGCAAGGAAAGAAGGCCAGAATCAAATTAAAATGTTTACAGGATACCCGGGAAAAGGGAGGACTTGGTCTACCGGATTGGGAGCTATACTACAAAGCAGTGTCACTAAACTGGATTAGAGAATGGATAGACTTAAAAAACAGGAGAACGCTATATCTAGAGGGATTTGATTTGAATCGAGGCTGGCATGCCTTTTTGTGGGAAGGCACAGATAAGAAACATAGGTACTTCCAGCGACACATTATTAGAGGCTCACTATACAAAACGTGGCAAGAAATCAGAAAACAACACTACAACAAAATCCCGTGATGGCTATTGACTATGGAAGCTTTAATCTACCCAAACACCATAGAAATAGAAAAGATGAGGAACTACCAAGAATTACTGAACAGGAAGAGACAAGAATTGGAAAACCGGGGTATAGTTATTGAATGGTGGCCTTACCTCCAAATAGAGTCAAGATACATGGCAGACAGGACACAATACGGATTTCAAATGGAACCAAATGAATTGGATAAAATATTAAAAAGTACAGACGAGAAAATGATAACTAAAATTTACAGATACTTAATAAAATTAACAGACAAATTAGAGGAGGAAACGGTGAAAGAAAATAAGATAACCTGGGCAAGAAATATAGGGCACAGCACAGAATTGGATAAATGGGACAAGTTATGGACAGAAAACTACAAGCTGACACTATACCATATAAAGAAAATATTTACAAAATGTTCTACAGATGGCACCTCCCACCGGCACGCCTGGCTAAAATGTTCCCAAATATGTCTCCAATGTGCTGGAAATGCAAGTCACAAAAGGGGTCATATTATCATATTTGGTGGTCATGCAGAAGGATGCAACATTATTGGTAGGAAATCAGAAAAATGATTGAAGAAATAACTAAACAGAAGGTCAAAATGAAACTGGAGTTTTTCTTATTTGGAATGATCACACCACAATATAACAAAGAGATGAAGTATCTTATTATTCACATCTTAACAGTGGCATGTATAGCGTACGCTCAAAACTGGAAATCTGAACTTCTACCAACAGAAGAAAAAATAATTACGAAAATAACGGAATGTGCAGAAATGGGCAGACTTACAAAAGAATTGCAAGAGAAAGACAATGCCGATTACTATTTAATCTGGCAAAGGTGGTACTCCTGGTTAGAGGGAAAGATAGGACCAACATATAATACATTTTGTCAATCTAACCAAGAAACACAGACAATGATGTAAGAGGCAAGATAGAATGATGGTGTAGATAAATACCTAGAAGGATTTCTAGAAAGTTATATAAGTGTAGTTGATATTTTCATAAAAAAGAAACCTTGGATATGTATAAATGTCTAAATAAGTAAACATCTAAAATAGATATGTATAGATAAAAATAGACAAAATAGAAAATAACCACCGATGCAACAGCTTTCAGAAGTCAGTCAGTGGACTGTGTTAGTGTTGGTCTGTTTTTTCTTTTGTATTGTCTTAATGTATCCATGTTTGTATGTATTTTTGTTTTCTGTTTTTGTTTAACTTATAAAACCTAAAAAAAAAATAGAGGAAGATGCCAGAAGCAGATTGCATTGCATTTATGTCAGAAGTACCGTGATATTTCCGGATTGAAAGGATTAGCCTGAGATATCACCATTGCCCAGAGGATGCGCAGTTAGAGGTTCCTTTCATGTCCCTGGCAGAAGCTGGAGTACAGGATGGGATCTCAACCCATCCCATGGCAGCACTTGGGTCTCAAAGGTGGGCTTGCTAACCTCCTACCCAGCATCCTAACCATGTGAGCCATCATGCTCCTTATATATAGACCATGGTTTATCCATATACCACTATATGGACAGTAGCAAAGGACTCAATTAATACAGCAAGGGAAAAGGCAATAATGAAACACTCCTATATTTTTCACCAAGAAAGCCATATGGAAAAATACTATATTTTTTGGACTATAAGACACACTTCCCTCCCAAAAAAAAGAGTGTGGAAATGTCTGTGCGTCTTATACAGCAAATATTGCCAAAGCCCCACCCACCCACCGGCCCCCACCTGCTGGCCCCCACCCTTCAGTGTCTGCCTCCCAGCAATTTGCCTCCTTACAGTAAACAGCAAACAGCCTGGTCAGCTTCAGCACAACCTGATTTAGCATAAACAGCTGATTAGCAGTTGGATCGGCCTCCTGGAATACTGACAATCAGCAGTTCCAGGCTGCGGGGATCACCGCTACCTATTGCTGCCTCCATGTGCCCCATTTTTGGCCTCCACACATCCTGTTTTACACGTGTCCCATTCACCAGTGATAGGCAGCAGTGATCCCCACCGCCTGGAACAGGCCAAAAATGGAACACGTGGAGGACAAAAAATGGGGGGCACAGAGGCAGCGATAGGTGGCAGTGATCCCTGTAGCCTGGAACAGCTGATTGTTGGTATTCTGGGAGGCCGATCCAACCGCCAATCAACTGCTCATGCTAAATCAGGCTGTTTGCTGTTTGCTGCAAGGAGCCAAATTGCTGGAAGCATGAGACAGATTTTTTTTCCCTTGTTTTCCTCCCCAAAAGCTAGGTGCATCTTATAGTCCGGAGCATCTTATAGTCTGAAAAAATACGGTATATAAAATTGACAATATAATGTAGATTATGAACCCCTTGGGTCAGATGGCACTCAACACGCTACTGAGGAAGAGCTGAAGATCTTTCAGAGGATTCATGGTGTTTATAATTAGACTAAACATTTCAAGATTTGTAGGAAGAGATGTTGTACAGAACATATGTACAAAAAGAAAAAGAAAATCTAAAATTGCAAACACAGAATTACAGTATGAATGAAGAACAGAAGAAACATGAACACGGGAAAGCTCAACACAGGGAAACAACTGTAAATTGAAATCTTTGGCATTGGTGAATTGAGATGAGCTTGCACCAGACACTTCAATCAGAAAATCACACTGTCTGACACTGAGAACATGAAAAACAAAGAAACAGTGTTCTGTTTATAGCTAGTAAAGGTATAGCACAGTGATGGCAAACCTTTTTTTCCTCGGGGGCCGAAAGCACATGCACATGCGCAACAGTGTGTGCGCACGTGCCAACACCCATAATGCAATGCCTCCCCCGGCAGGTCCCACCCTGCACATGCGTGCATGATCCCCCCCACTCCCCTGCCCCCTGCTCATGCATGCGCGACCCCTGGGACCAAATTGTGGCACGTGGGGGTGCTGCACCCCCATGTGCATGTGCATGCACGTGCGACCCCCACCCCTGCGTAAGCACATGCAACCCCACCCTGCAGAAGCACGCGCCCCTCCTGGCAGAGACCCAAAAATCAGCTGGCCGGCAGGAAGCGCACGGGCATGTGCAGTGGAGCTAATCTGGCCGTCGGCTTGTGTGCCCTCAGAGAAGGCTCCATGTGCCACCTGTGGCACCCGTGCCATAGGTTCGCCATCATGGGTATAGCAGAACAGTTAATGGCTACAATACAATCAATGATCAAATAATATGAACAACATTTCATGGATATGAAGAACAACTATTCACATTTATTGTCAACCATTGATGCCAGTGGGGTGGGGTAGGGGCATCCCACTTATTGAAAGCAAAGGTTCACATAAATATGCCCCCCAAAAGTATGGTAACTCTGGATCATTTTCCTCAATAAATAAATCTATAACATGTTCAACACATTTGTTTAACTGTGTTCCCTTTACATAATTTAGGATTTACGTGGAAAACCGATGAGTGAGGGAAAGCTAAGGAAATGAGTAATGTGGCCTAATGGAGTGATCATAGCTAGCATGCCAGGTGTAGTACCACAGTGTTCTCCTCATTACTGCAGGACTTGGAAAATAAGAGATAGTGGAAAGACCACTTTGAAAATGCTCATCTGCTTTTTGGGAGAACCTAAATCCAGCATAACAGGTTCAATCCCCATTCCTGAACTCCATTTACTATTTGTTCTATCTTGCTATACTTCCTTTTAGAATTTAAGTGATTTTTATATCACTACTTATCATGTAAGGCAAAAGTTAAGGTTTCCCTGTCAGTCATGTCCAACTCTAGGACACGGTGCTCATCTCCTTTACTTGGTCAAGGGCGCCAGTATTGTCCAAAGATATTTGCATGGTCATGTGGCCAGCATGGCTATACACCAAAGGCACACAGAATGCTGTTATATTCCCACTGAAATGGTACCTATTAATATGCTCATATTTGCATGCTTTGGAACATGCTAGTGGCCAGGAGATGGGGCAAGTAATGGGTAATAGTAGTAGTATCATGATAGACCATATATTATTAATAGTATCATGATAGATGTTAAGAGTAAGAAAAATGAGTTCAATAAATATATTTCCACAATTATTTTCTCTATTTTTTTTCTTCTGTATATATGACCTTTCACTCTCCCATTTTCTACTTAATGTCTTAGTTCCAAAAATTCATAAAAATGCAGTAGTTCTACTGAGACATAATAAACATGTTTCTCTCTGGTATTTTTCAAAGTACAGCAAGTAATATTATTGATTACTCATTAAGTATAGACATTGTCCCTTCTTCTCCACGCCACAAGGGCATTCGAGCAGACACTGACAAAACTGTGTCTCTAGATTAAAACATTACATTGCATTAATCTCTGCTCAGAAATACAGAACTACATGTAGGGAAGGGGGGAAGGATTTGTGTTTGAACTGATATTTCCTTGTCTTAATTCCAGAGAATGGCTTAACTGTAGATAACATCAATGGGTGGCCAACCTAATTCCTCATCTGAATGATAAAATAGGAACTACTGTTTAATATCTACTGTACAATGGCCATATGTTATAGTGAGTTGGTTATATTCAGAACATTAATTTTATTCTTTTTTCCTAACATAATATTAATTTCTTCTGCTTACAACTGCAAACTCAGTAGTCCTCTCTCAATTGTTCACAAGTATTATCAGCCTGGAGACTTAATCATTGCTGCAATTATTTATCAAGTCTTCTTTCTTTCAAATGAGTTCACATTTCAAAGCTTTCCCTCTCATGAAGTGCTTGATCAATATCTGTAAGTATCCTCCTGCTGCTGCTTCTCCTCCTGCCTCTTTCCTGTGATACCACCTGTAGTATTTTTCTTTTTTTAAAAAAAGTAATTTTTATTGAATATAAATATTAAAAAAGACAAACAACATATACCAACAAACATTTATACAACATATACACAAAAAGTTTATAATTTCTTCTTAAGCATTTTTTCAAAGTGACATTCTACAATTTGACTTATAATATATTCCTTCACCTCTCCTTAATCTAATAACATTTATATATATATATATATATATTTAAATCGGTAATATTTCCCCCTATATTTTTTGTATATTTCTTATTTTTAACCAATTATACCAATTATTCCATATTTTGTAATAATCTGATTCTTCTCTTTCTTGTAATTCTTTGGTTAACCTATCCATTTCAGCGCATTCTAAAAAATTTTCTATTACTTCTGTTTCACTTGGTGTTTTTTCTTGCTTCCAATTTTTTGCGTAGGTTATTCTTGCAGCAGTTAATATGTGAATTGTGAGATATTTGATATCTTTAGGATATGATTTGTTAAAGATTCCTAATAAAAATGTTTCTGTATTTTTCTACTGAACCATATCAGTTGCTAGTTAGTCAGTAATCAACTTTCAATGTCCGTATATAGCCATTTTTAATTACAGAACTCATAGAAATACCTCCTTTAATACAGAAATTCAAATTGAGACAAATTGATTTGACTCATAAATTATATGAATTTTTCTTCAGGAGACTTCCTTCCTTCAATAAAGTCCTCTGTTAAAAGTAAAAAAATCCAGGGGTTGAACATGCCTTCAGGTTAATCCTGATTTTTTTTTTCCTGTTTCATCTCACTCAGAAAAGAAGCAGGAAATCCCCAAGTGCATTTGACAATTTTTTTTCAGACTTTTCAAGTCTACAGTAGTGTTGAAAAATTGAACTGACTTCCCACTGTTAAAAATCACAGACAAAATATAGATAGAATTGAAATTCAATGTTACTTTGAGATCTAAGTTGATCCTGGAAGAGATATTTTACAATGAATTTGACAGTTCGCCAGAAGAAGAATCTAAAATACAGAAGAAAGCAGGCTACAAATGCTTTCTCAGTACAATGTTAGCTTATCTCCCCTCCTCATCACTGATTCCTTAAATCAAAATGCATAAGCACTAGATCTATAACATTAAAAATATCAACTGTCTGAATCTGAAGCAGCAACATTTGATGCCATTTGTATGTAACTCTCACTGAAGGTTCCTCACTCAAAATTATCAACACGCTTTGGCTTTGGCATTTGCTGTAAAGGAGATCAACGAACATTCTGGGATTTTACCCAACATTAGCCTCGGTTTCCACATCGCTACCAATTATCTTGAGGAATACACTACTTCTCTGTTAACAATGGAATTTTTATCTACAAAAGATAAATTTATCCCCAACTACAAATGTAATGACCAGACCAATACGGTAGCTATCATTGGAGGACCCCATACTAGAACCTGTCTCAACATGGCAACCAGTCTGTGCAACTACAAATTTCCCCAGGTGAGAAGAAATGTGGAGCAAGATGGAAAGTTCATGAGCTAGTTGTGATTTTCAGATGTTGGGTCCTCATGATAACTCCTATGAGAAAGATTCCAGAGGCAAGAAATATTTGTCATATAATGACAAGAATATCACCAAAGGCCAGTCACTTCTTTGCTTCATGACCAGAATTAAACATCCATAACCCTTACTGTATAACTCTTACAATTCTGGGCTGCATAAACAGAGGGATAGAATCAAGATCACGTGAAGTGTTAATACCACTTTATAATGTCTTGGTAAGGCCACACTTGGAATATTGCATTCAGTTTTAGTTGCCACAATGTAAAAAGGATATTGAGACTCTAGAAAGAGTGCAGAGAAGAGCAACAAAGATGATTAGGGAACTGGAGGCTAAAACACATGAAGAACAGTTGCAGGAACTGGTATGCCTAGTTTAATGAAAAGAAGGACTAGGTGAGACTTGATGGCAATATCCAATATCTCAGGGGTTGTCACAAAGAAGAGGGAATCTAACTATTCTCCAAATCACCTGAGGGTAGGACAAAAAGCAATGGGTGGAAAACTAATCAAGGAGAGAAGCAATTTAGAACTAAGGAGAAATTTCCTGACAGTTAGAACAATTAATAAGTGGAACAACTTGCCTGCAGAAGTTGTGAATGCTCCAACACAGGAAATTTTTAAAAAGATGTTGGATAACCATTTGTCTGAAGTGATGTAGGGTTTCCTGCCTAAGCAGGGGGTTGGACTAGAAGACCTCCAAGTACTTTCCAACTCTGTTATTCTATTCTATTCTATTCTATTCTATTCTATTCTATTCTATTCTATTCTATTCTATTCTATTCTATTCTATTCCATTCCATTCTATTCTATTCAATGAAGCCTCTTTCTGTATCTGACTCAAATCCAAGTATTGTATTAAGTTTAAGAAAAAATGCATTCTTCCTTTAATTTTTTAAAATTCCTTTAAAAGTCTGTCTCCTTTCTTCCTATGTCCATATTTCCCCAATTAGATCACATATGGATCAGCTCCTTTGATGAATAATGACCAGGCAGGAATTTTTGTAAAATGGATGTTCCCTGATGAGATCCACCAACTTAAAGGAGTGCTACATTTACTGTTACATTTTGGATGGACCTGGGTTGGGATGATTTCTCTGTTTGAGGAAGACAGGGAGAGGTTTGTTCAAAAGAGTCTTTCCATGTTTTCAGAGAAAGGAATCTGCTTTGACTTTATAGAATGTCTACCCCAAATGATGTATGGTAATGAAGCTGCTGAAATGGTGGAGAAGGCAGATAAAATATATAAAGTGATCATGTGGAGTACAGTCATTGCAGTGATCTTTAATGCTGAAATTACAAGCATAGTGACATTGAGGATGATGCTCTCTGTTTTAGATTCTGATGATATTCCAAAGGAGAGAAAAGCCAAAGTTTGGATCATGACAGCTCAAATGGAGTTCACCTCTATTCTAATGCAAAGACCATTGCCCATTGATTTTCTCCATGGTGCAATTTCCTTTGCACTTCACTCAAAGGAGCTAACAGGATTCCAACAATACATGAAGAAGAAAAATCCAAATTTTGAAAAAGACGATGGGTTTATTAGGGATTTCTGGAAAGATGCATTTGAATGTGCATTCTCCTGCAATATTACAGACGAGAATGCAGAAAGGATCTGCACTGGGGAAGAGAAGCTGGAGACTCTTCCTAATTCTGTCTTTGAGACCACCATTGGTGGACATAGTTACAGTATTTACAATGCAGTCTATTCTGTAGCCTATGCTCTGAGCACCTTGCATGCCTCCAAATTCAAAGCGGGTCAAAAAATTGATGAGAGAAGATGGAAGCTTCAATCATCATGGCAGGTAATGTTTATGAATCCAAATCAGGAATCATGTAATATCATATAATCATGTAAAAATGTTGGCTTATAGTTCTTTCCCCCTCTTTTCCTTTTGAAAGTGTCTTTATTTCTTTATATTTCATAATTCATAACTGTTCACCTCCCTCCCTCCCTTTATAGATAGTTTTGAATGTTCATGGTATTCTCTTATGCAGTTTTGAATGTTGATGGTATTCTCTTATGCAGAAACTAAAAAAGATTAAAAACCTATTATCTTTTTCAAATGTTATCTGAATAATCTAAACAATGAAGGTCATTTATGCAAAACTAGATGCAATAAAGTAGCCTTTTGAAAAAGTTTGAAAAAAAACCCCTAACATATATGAACTATATTTTATGTATGAAATGCTATGTAAAATATCTTCAGTTAATATTTATATTTCTTTGTTTTTTGTTTTTGTTTTTTTTTCATTCAGCTTCATCATTTTTTGCAGCAAGTCTCTTTTAACAACAGTGCTGGAGATCAGGTTTCTTTTGGCCCCAATGGAGAATTGGAAACTGGGTTTGATGTTTTCAATTGGGTCACATTTCCAAACAAGTCCTTTCTGAAAGTCCAAATTGGAAAGATCGACCCCCTGGCTCCCCCAAAAAAGCTCCTCACCATTTCTGCCAACGATGCTGCTTGGCCCCTCATATTTAACAAGGTGTGTCTTATCTTTCACTTTTTTGGAAATCATATATTCATTGATCCACAGAAGTAAATGATTAAATTACAATCACAATCAAACTTGGATTTAACAACCTCACTTTTTTTGTTGGAGGTACATAAACTACTCAAGTATATATAGTGTAGGTGGCTTAAAGTCTAAATGCCTACAGCATTTAATTAGTTCCAGACTCCAGTGCAACATCATCCCAGTACATAGCACACTTGTAATCTCTACTAATTACTCAGTGGGTTATATTATTAAAATGAGCCTCAGACACAGTAAAATACAATAAAATTAATTAAGTTAAAACAGTAAGATAAAATGGGATATGGTAAAACAGAATGCAAAGGTATACAGTATAATGAAAGGAATCCTAGAGATGGACAACAGTCATTGGCAACCTTCAGTCTCAAAAGACTATGGTATTGTGCATCTGGTGTGACTAAAAAGGCCAATTCGAGAGTGGCAATCCCTTCCACATACATTCTGCCAAATACATTCTGTCCCCTGCCCTGCCACCAGATTTTGCTGGTTCCGGGACTGCCTCTTTGCCTCAGCCTGCCAAACAAGTCTTCAAGTCTCTTTGAATTGGAGAAGGCCATGCTGCATCTTTAGCCTCCAAGCTGAACAATCAGAGGTCACAGTTTCTGAGTCATTAATGTCCATTCCCAAGGCCTTTAGATCCCTCTTGCAGATATCCTTATATCGCAGCTGTGGTTTTCCTCCAAGGCGCTTTCCCTGCACTAGTTCTCTATACAGGAGATCTTTCAAAATCTGACCATCAGCCATTCTCAAGACATGGCCAAGCCAGTGTAGACTGTTGTGGCCCCGCCCTCTGAGCCTGTCCCATTGAAGGAAGAAAGCTCCGAGCATGAGGAAGAGGAGTCAGCCAAGCCTCCCTCTCCAGGCCCCTCCCCTCTGGCATTGTCTCAGGTGCCGGCCGAGGGAGAGGGGATTAGCAGGGAGACAGCTGGTTCGTCTCAGAGTGACGAAGAAACATCATTCCTGGACGCACGCCTCCGAAGGCATGATAAACGATTGCAGCAGCTTAGGAGGCATGCTAGGGATTAGAACTGAGTCACTGGACCACACCCCAGAGACTATATAATAGAGGGTAGTGGTCAGGGATCCTTGTGACGAACAAAAGCAAACCTTGGATAGTCACTAAAGCCTCGTCCAGAACTGCTGAGAGAAAGATTTATAGTGTCGGACATTTGGACTCTTGAGTATTTATTTTTCTGTTTTACTGTGAAAATAAAGTCACTTGGCAGATGGTGTGTCTATTGCTGCCAAGTGGGAGATAAGACCTGGGTGCATTCCAAAGTGTTTCCTTAACCCTCGGCTGGCTGTGTTTGTGTGTGTGTGGGTACGGGGACAGATCATACACATAGCGGTTTCAATAGTGTATACATGCTAGAAATTCCAGCATGTTCCAAGACTGCGCTATTTGGACAACAGTAGGCAGTTAACTTAATTAATTACTTTTACATAGAACCTCAATGTGTAGTATATAAGATGTCCTTTGTTGGAGAAGCCTGACTATAAACTTAACAGTTCAAGTGACTACATATATATTTGGGCCCTGGAGGAAATAGAATTATTTTGTTTGTTTGAGTCCTAATATATCATTTTTGTGAAGCAATATTTCTATGTATTGAGCCCTTGTTGAGCATATAACAGACAATTGCGTAGCACATCTGAAGTAGTCAGGTGTCTTTAACTACATTAGAAAAAAAGGAGCAGTTAAGCAAGTGTTTCTCCAACCCAGCAAGTATATGAGATGTGAATTTCAACTCCCAACTTCAGCATGATGGTTGCGGAAATAACAGATTAATTTAGGAGGTATTCTAGTCCAATACTCCCTACTCAGGAAACCCTACACCATTTCAGACAAATGGTTGTCCAATCCCTTCTTTAAAATCTCCCCCGCGTTGAAGGACCCAGAATTTCTGGAAGCAAGCTATTCCACCGATTAATTGTTCTAACTGTCAGGAAATTTATCCTTATTTCTAGGTTGGTCCTCTCCTTGGACCCGTGTCCCTCCTGGTTGGTGCTGGTTTCTCGGGAGGTTACACGAGGCTGGCTCCAGGGGATTATTAATGCTTCATTGAGTGAGGATGACTTTCCTGCTGCCTTGAAAGAGGCGTTGGTGAAGCCTCTCCTTAAGAAGCCTTCCCTGGACCCCGCAGTGTTAGTAAATTATCGTCCAGTCTCCAATCTTCGCTTCGTGGTGAAGGTTGTTGAGAGTTGTGGTGGCGTGACAGCTTCCCCAGTACCTGGATGAAATGGTTTATCTAGATTGGTTCCAGCCTGGGTACAGCACGGAAATGGCATTGGTCACATTGGTTGATGATCTCTGGAGGGCTCGGGACAGGGGTTGTTCCTCTGTCCTGGTCCTATTAGACCTCTCAGTGGCTTTTGATACCATTGACCATGGTATCATGCTGCACCGGTTGGAAGAGTTGGGGGGGGGCACCATATTGCAGTGGTTCTCCTTTATCTCTGACCGGTCACAGTCTGTGTTGTCAGGGGGGCAGAGGTTGACCCCGAGGTGCCTTGTGTGTGGGGTGCCTCAAGGGTCAGTCCTCTTGCCCCTTCTGTTCAACATTTATATGAAGCCACTGGGTGAGATCATCCATGGTTTCGGGGTGAAGTACCATCAGTATGCTGATGACACTCAGCTGTACATCTCCACCGTGGGCCACCCCAATGATGACCTTGAAGTGATGTCCCGGTGCCTGGAGGCCGTGCGGATCTGGATGGGGAGAAACAGACTCAGGCTCAACCCGTCCAAGATCGAGTGGCTATGGTTTCCGGCATCCTGATATAGCCAGTTGGTGCCATCACTGACTATTGGGGACGAGTCGTTGGCCCCCATGGAGAGGGCTCGCAACTTGGGTGTCCTCCTGGATACACTGCTGTCCTTAGAAGAATATTTGATGGCTGTAGCCAGGGGGACTTTCTATCAGGTTCGCCTGATTTGCCAGTTGTGTCCCTTTCTGGATCGGGACCGTCCTTATGCATGGTCACTCATGCCCTTGTCACTTCCCGCCTGGATTACTGTAATGCTCTCTACATGGGGCTCCCCTTGAGGAGCACCCGGAGGCTCCAACTGATCCAAGATGTGGCCGTGCAGGTGGCTATGGGAGCGACATGGCGTTCCCACGTAACACCTCTCCTGCATGAGCTGCACTGGCTCCCGGTGGTCTTCTGGGTGCGCTTCAAGGTATTGGTTACCAACTTTAGAGCGCTCCATGGCTCAGGACCTGGTTACTTACGAGACCACCTTCTGCCACCAGTAGCCTCTCACCAGCCAGTATGCTCCCATAGAGAGGGGCTCCTCAAGGTGCCATTGGCCAAACAGTGTTGACTGGCAGCCCCCAGGGGGAGAGCCTTCTCTGTGGGGGCACCTGCCCTTTGGAATGAGCTCCCCCCAGAGATACGGAAGATCCCGGATTTACGCACTGTCCCCTGTGCCCTCAAGATTTTTTTATTCCAACAAGCAGGGCTGGCCTAACTCTTTTTAATTGTTTAATTTTAATTAGAATTTGTTCTTAAAAATAGGGGTGTTTTTTAATTAGTATGGGCCAAATTTATTTAATATTTTTTAAAATATATTTTTTAAAATTGTTTTTTAAATTTTATATTGTATCTGTTTTATCTATGGCTGTTCACCACCCTGAGTCCTTCGGGAGTAGGGTGGTATATAAATCTAAATCAACTCAAACTCAAACTCCTTGATTAGTTTCCATCCATTGCATCTTATCCTGCCTTCAGGTGTTTTGGAGAATTGGTTGACTCCCTCTTCTTTGTGGCAGGTCCTAAGATATTGGAAGACTGCTATCATTTCACCCCTAGTTCTTCTTTTCATTGAACTAGACACACCCAATTTCTGCAACTGTTCCTCGGATATTTTAGCCACCAATCCCCTAATCATCTTTGCTGCTCTTCTCTGCACTCTTTCTATATTCTTGACATCTTTTTATATTGTGGCAACCAAAGCTGGATGCAATATTCCAAGTGTCGCCTTACTGATATATTATAAAGTGGCATTAACACTTCACATGATCTTGATTCTATTCCTTTGTTAATGTAGACTATGACTGCATTGGCTTTTCTGGCAGCTGCAGCATTCAGGGAGTTGATGTTCATACCTCTTTTAGTTACTGAGGTTTGAGAAAGAAATGAATTAAAGGATTGTTTTGATGAATTTAAAACAAAAGTAAATGGGGAAATGGGACATTAAGTTTTGATAAGGATGTGAAAAGTTTGGGTATATATACCTGATGAAGTGAACACTCCCAACCTAAAAGTCCTTCATGTCAAAGAATTCTGATTTTATTTATGAACAGACTTTGCCCCTTTCCATCTGTAATGAGAAATGTCCCTTTGGCTACAGCAAGGTAAAAATAGAAGGAAAATTATCCTGCTGCTACGACTGTAGACAATGTCCAGAAGGGAAGATAGCTGACGAAATGGGTAAGCAAAGGAATATATTTAATATATCAATAATTTAATAAATATAAATGTGGTTGAATTTTTCATCAGTATTATGGCAACTGAAAATCTTGAGCTATCTGATACATGGTGTAGATTAGTAATGAAAAACGTCAACTACTTGTTTCTAATTCAAAGGGATATTTAATATCTATGGAGATTCTCAATCTTCCAAAGTGCTTTTTGTCCCAAGGTTGCCTTTTCAAAAGAGAAGCGAAGTTCCTTTTTTCCTTGAAGACATTTTACTTCTCAACCAAGAAGCTTCTTCAGTTCTGACTGACTTGCTTCACTCAGAACTGAAGAAGGTTCTCAGATGAGAAGCAAAATGTCTTCAAGGAAAAACATGAAAATCTGGTTTCTTTTTTGAAACAGCACCTTGCATTTTTCTTCTTACTGCTTGTAGATATTTGGCAGGTAACCTATGCCTTTTAAAAAAAAATTCCAGAAGTCTTTTTATTATATATATTACTGTAAGGTCATTCTCCATCAAATTCAATCTGTGCAATATTTTTTTCTGCCATTTCAACTAATTTTCCTTCATATTCCAGCTGGACAGTAAAAGTGTCATATAAATGTTTTGAGATAACTGTGTAACTTAAAGAATATTGAAACTGAACACCGCATTATATAAAGAATTTCATTTTAAATTATTTTGAGAAAAATAGTATGAACTCCCAAAATCTTATTAAATCTAGTGTTATTACTTTTTCATTCTTAAATCCTATAATGGTTCTGTGAAACAGTTTTATTTGTTCTTTTTCCCCAGACTTAGATGATTGTTTCCCATGTCCAGAGGATCAACATCCAAACAAAGGTCGAGATAATTGCCTTCCAAAAACTGTAACTTATTTGAGTTTCCAAGAGCCATTGGGTATTTCTTTGGTAATGATTTCAGTTTCCTTTTCTGTCATCTCAGCTATGGTGTTGGGAATCTTCATTAAACACCAGGACACTCCCATTGTCAAAGCCAACAACAGGAACCTCACCTACATTCTTCTCATTGCTCTCCTGCTCTCCTTCCTTTGCACACTCCTCTTCATTGGGCAACCTGATCAAGTGAAATGTCTCTTGCGACAAAGTACTTTTGGCATCACTTTCTCTATTGCCCTCTCTTGTATTTTGGGTAAAACAACCATAGTAGTTCTTGCTTTCATGGCTACCAAGCCAGGCTCCAAAATGAGGAAATGGGTGGGGAGAAGGATGGCCAACACGATAGTCCTATCTGTCTTCATGGCTCAGTTCACCATCTGTGTAGTGTGGTTGGCAATTTCTCCCCCATTTCCAGATTCAGACATGCACTCCATAGTTGAAGAAATTGTCCTGGAATGTAATGAAGGTTCAACCACAATGTTTTATACAGTACTTGGCTTTATGGGGTTCTTGACTGCTGTCACTTTCACAGTGGCCTTCTTGGCTAGGAATTTACCTGACAGCTTCAATGAAGCCAAATTCATCACCTTCAGCATGTTGGTCTTTTGTAGTGTCTGGGTGTCATTTGTTCCCACCTACTTGAGCACCAAGGGGAAATATGTGGTTGCTGTGGAGATCTTCTCCATTTTGGCTTCAGCAGCTGGATTACTGGGCTGCATCTTTTCCCCAAAGTGCTATATCATTATTCTGAGACCTGATTTAAATAAGAAGGAGCAATTAATAAAAAAATAAAACTGATATTTATATCAGATCCCTTGAATGAACCTTAATTGTTTACTTTCACCATTTAGGGCATTTTTGTTCTGTTTTTGAAGTTTGGGGAGTCTACATTCATCCCTCATATCATCACATCAAAGTGACATACAAGGCAGTAGCTTTATATATATATAGCAACACAGATATTAAAGTTGCAATAGGTCTATGATAGCATGAGAGATAATGCAGCATTTTTCTAAACATTTTATTTTTAAATTATTCTAATTTTAATGTTAATTTTATTGACTATATTGTATACTGGGCTCAGCACACATTATTCTTAGGAAAGCATCTGCATTTCCTACGTCAGATGAAGAGAGCACATCTTTCTCCTTTTGTCCTGGCCACTTTTTAAAGAGGCATAATTGAGAGCATTTTAGCAAACTGTGTCAATGTTTGTTTGGTGGAAGCAGTTCCTCAGATAAAAAGCCCATACAGAGAATAGTAAGGACTTTAATGCAATTGCAGGTGCAGAACTGGATTACAAAAGTAGTAAAGTAGGCTAAAAAGCTAGGAAAACACTTCCAAAACCCTTTTTCAAAATGGCAGAAGAAATAGGTATTCAAGTTGTATGGAGAGAGATATACCCTAAGAAAAACCAATATTTATTTTATTCAAATAGACACATGTCTTGGTCAAGAATAGATATAATATGATGTCACCAGAGTTAAAAATGAAATGTGCAAGAAATAGAAATAGAAACAAGTGTTTGGCCAGTAAAAATTAAGTAGAAAGTAGAAAGGAAAAAAGAGAAAATTGAGATGTACACTGAATACATCGATTGGTAGATGAGAAGGAACTCTCCATTATCAAAACACTAATAAAAAAATAATAATACAAGATTATCGAGAAAACTCCAGAAGAAGAATGAAATAATATTTGGAGAAAGCTAAACTACCTAACATACCTGAGACAGTGAAAGCCATGTTAAATGAACAAATAACAATGATGGAACTAACAGAAGTGATCAAGAGGCAAATGAGTAACAAAACATCAGGACCAGATGGGCTACTGGCAGAACTTTATAAAGATCTACAAGATGTTTTAGGCCCTTCAGTGTTGGAAGTTTATAAAGAAATACTGTTAGAAGTGAAGATACCAAATTTGTGGATGGAAGCATATATTACTCTTATACCAAAAGAAGACTCAGATTTAATGCAGATAAAAAACTATAGGCCTATATCCTTACTGAATGCTGATTATAAAATGTATGCCTCAATAATAGTAGAGAGATTAAAAAGGTTTCCGAATGAATGTATACATAAAGATCAGAATGGATTTTTGCCTAACAGCCAGATTAAAAACAATATGAGAATGATTTTAAACCCACTGGAGTATTATGAAGCACATCTGGGAAAACAAATGGCATTGATTTTTCTAGATACACAGAAAGCATTCGATAACGTAAATTGGCAATTTATTACAATTAAAAACTATGGATTTTGGGGAGAGATTTATTAATATGATTAAGGCAATATATCATAAGTAAATGGCAAAGGTGATGGTAAATGAAGGTATGGTAGAGAAATTTAGTATTAAAAAAGGCATAAAACAAGGATGTCCACTATCCCCTTTATTATTTATATTAACATTGGAAGTGTTAAACAGAAATATTAGACAAGACATAGAAATAAAATGTATGGAAATAAAAAAGGAAAAATATAAGTTACAGGCATTTGCAGATGACTTGGTTTTTATCTTGAAAGATCCACAAGAAACTGGGTCCAAATTAATTTTAAAAAATAGAAGAATATGGTGAAGTTTCAGGACTGAAAATAAATAAAGGAAAAACCAAGATTTTGGTTAAAAAACTTACAGATGTACAGAAAAAAGAGTTAATGAAGAGGATAGATATTCAGATAGTTAAGAAAGTAAAATATTTAGGAATTCAATTAATGGCAAGATATTTAACAATCAAAAAAGATAATTATAAATTGACTCAACAAATTAAAATGGACTTGGAGAAGTGGAAAAACCTGCAACTGTTGCTGACAGGAAGAATAGCTACTATAAAAATGAATATCTTGCACAGACTATTATATTTATTTCAAACAATGCCACTTATCATCGTAATGGATGATAAAATGGAGAACATTCAACAGACAATTACAAAAAATGAACAAAGGATGCAGAAAATAGAAGAGAAATCAGAACAAGCAGAGAAGAGAATGGAAGTGATAGACAATAGATTCACACAGCAGACAAAAATCTTGAGAGAACAGTAATTATGTTGGAGATGGATAAAGGTGAATATTACTTGAAATTCCAGAATATTGAGGAGAAAAAAGGAGAAAATCTTGCAGAGATAATGGCAGAATTGTTGGCAGAAGCCATGGAGGGGGACAAGCAAGAGGTACTTGCTGGAATGTATGAAATATTTAGAATATATACAAGATATGCATCAAGAAATACATTACTTTTACTTGTGACATTTACCAAGAAGACACTAAAAATAGAGATAATTCAAAGAGCAAGAATAACCCACTGAAATACAAAGGAAGAGGAATAATAGTTCTGAAACAAGTTCCTAAAAAGAGTAAGATACAAGAAGACAATACCAATTTCTGACAAGACAATTAATTAAACAGGAAGTAAACCTCAGATGGCTGATACCTGAGGGAATCTTGGTGACCTGGATAGAACAAAGATATAGATTGGATACCATAGAGAAACCAGAGTAATTCTATGATGAGCAATTTGGATCATATGAGGGAAAGAAAAAGGGAGATGAGATAGAGAATGAGAAACAAGAAGAAGGAGGAGGAAATATACAACAAAAAGAAGATGAAAAAGAGTTAAAGTGGAACAAGAAGGTGCAAGGATAAAAGAACAAAGAGAAATAAGAGTGATTAGAACAACAAGACCTATCTACAAGTAAAACTATGGAAGAGGAAATTAAACTACTGTTGATTAATATAAATGAACTGAATTCTCCTATGAAATGGAAAAGTACTTTTAATAAACTAGGAAAGTTAAAATTAGATTTTATTTGTCTCCAAGAGGTTCACATCAAAAAACAATACAATAAATTATTTGAATATCCTAAAATTGGGAAACTATACTCCTCATTAGCACAACAAAAGACAAGAGGTGTAGCCTTATATATTAAAGAAATAATAAAAGCAAGACAAATTTTTGCAGATGAAGAGGGGAGAATATTGATAGTGGAGGTAACAATGAACTACAAACAAATACTTTTGCTAGCAATATATGCACCAAATGGTAAACAAGAAATTTTAAATTGCATAAGAAAATGATGGAATTGGAATAGGAAAATAATTGTGTGGTAGGAGATTTCAATGCAATTGTAGATGCAGAATTGGATTATAAAAGTAGTAAAGTAAGTAAAAAAGCTAGAAAAACGCTTCCAAAAACGTTTTTTTTAAGTGGCGGAAGAGACAAGTACCCAAGATTTAATATAGAGAAAAGTAAATTCTAAAAGATATCAATATTCATTTTATTCAAATAGACATATGTCCTGGTCAAGAATAGATATGATATGGATGTCACCGGAGTTGAAGTCAAATGTGCAGGAAATAGAAATAGAAGCAAGCACTTGGGCAGACCATAATCCAATTGGAGTTAAGTGGAAAGGACAAAGTGGAGAAAGTGGAGATGGACATTGAATCAATCAATACTAGTAGACAAGTGTCATGAGTGTTTCCAGGATTGCTGTGGCTACTTGCCTACTCACAAACAGTATGGTTTTAATCAAGCCATCTCCTGTTGGCAATTACCTGCAAGCCTTCCCCACCCTAGTTAATTGCAGGTTAACTCCCCATATAAGCAAGGACCTTTTTGCTTGCTACTTGGGCCTAGACTCCGGTTTAGGCCTAAATGCACAGCTCCTGCAGGAAGCTCAGTGCAAATGCCACAGATGGGAGAAGAATGCAGATAAGGACTCCAGACGCCGTTGCAGAGAAACTCCCACAGATGCTTGCCTTTTGCTATTTTGTAGCATGCAAGCTATCATCGGGACTGCTGTTGCTGGACCTTCTTCCTCCCACAAGCTTCAAGCAATGTTTGCTGTTTGAACTGTTTTTACTTCAGGTGACTTTTAGCTGTGAAGTTTGTGCTGCCCCCCTTCTATTACCTCGATGATGTATTGATGCCGAAACTGTTTATCTTCATGTTAGCTTTATTCTCTTGTGAACTGTTTCGGTATTGTGGAGAGGAATCTAGGGAGATAGCCTTGCTTCACATATCCAGATAAGACTTTGTTTTTAATGTACTTTCTTAAAGACATAGTACTTTTTAAATGTTTTAAAGTAAATTATATTTTTACACAAGACGCCTCTGTAAGATTTATTTCAGTCTCAGTGTGTTTGCTCATGAGCTAGTTCACGGTCCGGGGTACCCCTCAACCCCATTTCCTAACAACAAGGAATTTATACAAAGTATGGAAAAAGAAATGGATTTTTTTCCCCAAAGAGAACAGAAAAGAAGAAACCAAATGTATGGGACACTGCTAAGGCATACACTTGGGGACTAGCTATAACATACACAGGAGAAAAAACAAGAAAAAGAAACCAAATCAAAAGATGTTAGCAGAAGAACACAAGAGATTGGAATTAGAACTACAGAAAGTACCAAACAAGATCTTAAAAAATCAAAATGCTGGAGATGTGATTGCTTAGATGCCACATATTATCATATGTGGTGGACTTGTAAGAAAGTGAAGGCTTTTTGGATAAAAATTTGGTGGGTTATGCAAAATGTTTTGAAGAAAAAATTTCAGTTTTCTCCACAACTCTTTTTATTGGGTATAGTTAAGGGTTTTACATTGGGTGAAACAAAGCTGATATTGTATATGGTGACAGCAGCGAGATTATTGATAGGTCAATATTGGAAAAATGATGCTATGCCCATCAAGTCACAGACAAGTGCGCAAATCAACCAGTTGATATACAAGTGATGGAGAAGAAAGATGAGATGATAAAACTAACCCAACAAGAACAACTCATAAAGCAGAATGAAAATCGACCAGCCGACACACAATTGGTAGGCACGAAACGAGGATGGAAATTCAACCCGCAAAAGAAAAAGAAAAGAAATAGATCTCATAGAAACAGTAGTTTCTAAACCAAGCAACAGTGAAGCCAGGGACTTTAAAAAATGAATGAATATCTGTAAAGATAGTGGAGGCGAACAATTGTTTAATACTATCCTGAGGATTGTGGCAGATCTCTGTAATGCCGTGATATTGGGAAGTGAAAAGAGCCTTACCTTGTTGGATCTGAATCATCTATTCTGGATCTTTTTTACTGGTAAATATATTATAATTATTTCGAGTTATAAGGCAAGAGAGTCACGCTGGGGCATGCAGAAGATCTGGATGTTACTCATTAGGATGATGGGAATCAACAATCCTGATGAATACCACAACTATAACTATATGGATATAATTATAATGTCACTCGGGTGGTTGTTTTTACTTTTATATATATACGAGGATATTTACTACTGATGGGGGCAGAAGATGATTGAAGATTTTGAACAAACTGTTGCACCAGCATGTTATTTTACCCTATTATGGGTGATGGATTTAATAATCCAGCGGAAAGACATCAAAGAAGATATTATATGGACTATAAATTTAAAGTTATTGTCTTTTTTTTTTTATATAAAATGGAATGCATATATAGATATGTGTATATCTTAGTAAAGTGGGCAGTGGATTATATTTAGAATTGTATTGCATGATTTTGTAGGAATTGAAGGGTTGAAATAGGTTAGTTTACTGATTGATTAGTCTAAGAAAAAGGATCTGTAAGTCATATATTTAGGGGAGTGGAGGAATTGGATAGAACTGAATAAATGTTAAATGTGGATGTAGGGAGAAGGCCGCTTTAAATTGTTATATTAATATATATAAAAGATTAAATGTTAAATTGTAATAATACATTATAAGTTTAAGGGAGGAGAAAAAGGGCAGATTATTATAAAAATGGGAGTTATAAGAATAATATGCTAAGGGTCAGTATTCTGAGGAGGGAGTAAGGGAAAGGAAAGATATTATGTATGTAATTAGTTATGAAATAGCCTATTGTTGTGAAGAAGTCACGGGGGGGATGGGTGGTGAGGGGGGGTTAGGGAAGAGGGGGGAGGAAAGGGGGAAAAACTTGTATTTGAAAACTTTTTCAATAAAAAAAAAAAAGAATGGACTTTGAAGATGGCCAGTTTTGCAGAGATGGCGAAGATTTCAGCATATTTAAAAGACTGAACTTAAGAGTCTTATGTATGGGAGGGGAAAAAGTGGATAGATTATGTGCAGAATAAATATCAAACTAGGAAATATCAGATAGCTTTTAGCTGAATGAATGTATTATGTAGGGATAGATTAATTGAGTTTTATGAAGGTATAAATAGTATACAGGGGGTGGGGGGGTTAAGTTTCATAAAATGTATTTTTGATTAGGATTTTATTTTATGGAAGTCCTGGGGGAAAAGGGGAGGGTTAGGGAGGGTTTTGGGGAGGTTTTTTTTGGGGGGGGAACTGGGGAGAAAATGTATTTGTAAAACTTTTCAAATAAAAAAAAAGATCTTAAAAAATCAAATGGAACTAATAAAACATAAAATAAACTTACTAGATAAAGAAAAATTGGCACAAAAAAATCAAATAAACAGAAGTTTTTGAAAAAGCAAATATGCCAGGAAGGTGGTTGGCATATAAATTGAAAACAGAGAAAGAGAACAAATTGATACATAGACTGGTAGATAAGAAAGGAACTTTATACTACCAAAATGAGGATAAAAAAATAATTCAAGACTATTATGAAAAGCTGTAAGAGCAAGAGAAAATTTCAGAAGAGAAAATTAAACAATATTTGGAAAAAGTAGGACTACCTAAAGTACCAGAAACAGTGAAAGTCAAGTTAAATGAACGAATATCAATTATTGCTCTTTTGTCTCTTAATCAATTAGAATTGATTAAGAGACAAAAAAGCAATAAAACACCAGGACCAGATGGGCTGCTGGCAGAATTTTACAAACATTTACAAGATATTCTAGGCCCCTCAATGTTGGAAGTCTACAATGAAGTATTGATTGGTGCGAAGGTACCAAATTTGTGGATGGAAGCAAATATTACTTTGATTCCAAAAGAAGACTCAGATTTAATACAGATAGAAAACTACAGGCTATTATCTTTACTGAATGCTGACTATAAAATATACGCTTCAATAAGGGCAGAGAAACTAAAAAGATTTCTAAATGAATGTATACATTCAGATCAAAATGGCTTCTTACCTAAGAGTCAGATTAAAAATATGATAATGATTTTAAATGCATAGGAATATTATGAAGCACATCCTGGAAAACAAATGACATTGATTTTCTTAGATCCACAGAAAGCATTTGATAATGTGAATTGGCAATTTATGTTGTTACAACTAAAATATATGGACTTTAGTGAGAGATTTATTAACATGATAAAGGCAATATACCATAAACAAATGGCAAAGGTGATAGTAAATGGAGATACAACAGAGAATTTTAATATAAAAAAAGGCACAAGACAAGGATGTCCATTATCTCCTTTCCTATTTATATTGACATTGGAAATGTTAAATAGAAATATTAGACAAGATAAAGAAATTAAAGGTATGGGCATAAAAAAGGAACAATATAAATTGCAGGTATTTGCCGATGACTTAGTTTTTATTCTGAAAGACCCACAAGAAAATGGACTTAAACTAATTAGGAAAATAGAAGAATGTGGTGAAGTAGCAGGACTGAAAATAAATAAAGATAAAACTAAAATAATAGTTTAAAATGTCACAGACACTCAGAAAAAAGAACTAATGAGGAAAATAGGTATACAGATAGTCAAGAAATTTAAATACTTAGGAATTCAATTAACGGCAAGATGTGTAACGATAAGTAAAGAAGATAACTATTATAAATTGGTGCAACAAATTAAAATGGATTTAGAGAAGTGGAAAAATTTACAACTATCATTGATTGGAAGAGTAGCCACTATAACAATGAATATTTTGCCAATATTATTATATTTATTTCAAACAGTACCAATAAAACTGGATTTTTTTTGAAGAATTAAAAAAAAAACAATATTAAAATATATCTGGCAGGGGAAAAAAGCAAGGATAAGTTTGAAAATGTTGCAAGATGCTAAACGTAGGGGTAGTTTTGGGCAGGGGTGAAATCTACTTACCTTCCCAACTGGTTCGGAAGTGCGTGCATGCATCACATGTGCACTTGGACCCTCTTGAGTGGGTGGTTCAGAGAACCAGTAGCAAAAATCCTGTGCCCCCCCCCCACCATGCCCAGCTGAGCCGTGTGATCATCAGAGGCTGTTTTGTTTTTGTTTTTTTTACTTTTAAAAGCATTTTTCTACAACCTCTTTGGCCGAAAAAATGTTTTTAATTTTTTTTTAAAAAAAGCCTCTGATGATCGCGCGGCTCAGCTGGGATTGTCAGAGGCTTTTAAAAGCCTCTGACGATCCCAGCTGAGTTGCCTGATCATCAGAGGCTTTTAAAAACATTTTTTTTCTGCAACCTCTTTGGCTAAAGAGGTTGTAGAAAAAAAAATGCTTTTAAAAGCTTCTGACGATCCCAGCTGAGTTGCCTAATCATCAGAGGCTTTTAAAATCATTTTTAAACATCCTCTTCTGCCAAAGAGGTTGCAGAAAAAAATATTTTAAAAGTTAAAAAAAAAAAAAGTTGGCCATGCCCATCCAGTCACATTACCCCCCCGCCACACACACATACACACACACACCAAGCCATACCCACAGAACAGGTAGTAACAAATTTGACATTTCACCACTGAAAGAATGGATAGGTTTGAGGAATAAAAGACTACTGACATTGGAGGGAATGAACTAGTTTGGCATGACTTTTTATGGTACAGAAAAAATAAAATACATAGCTATTTCCAAAGACATTATGTTAGGAATGCACTATTATTAGCTTAGGAGAAAATTAAAGAAAACACTATTTGAAAATACCAATCTGGCTTTCAATAATGGAGGCATTGATTTATCCAAATGTTATTGACATAGAGAATGTTACCAGATATTTTAAATGAAAAAGGGGAACTTAAAACCAAACAGGAAATGAGTGATCAAGGGATTGAGATAACATATGTGCAGATATAATCTAGATATGAGAAGGATTTTAAAATGTATGGTTTAAGTAAAGAATTAACAGAATTAGATCAGATATTAACAGGGACAGAGGAAAAATTAATTTTAAAAATATATTATTATTATTATTATTTATTATTTATTAAATTTTTATACCATCCCCTCTCCCGAAGGACTCGGGGCGGTGAACAGCCAGAATTAAAAACACACAATACAAATATTAAAATACATTAAAACAAAATTAAATTATCTTAGGCTTCTCCAATTTAAAACCCCTTACCCATAAAATTCACCCAATTAAAATTTTTTAACCCAGCCCGGCTTGCTGAAATAAAAAAGTCTTCAGGGCCCGGCGGAAGGTCCGGAGGTCCGGGATTAGTCGTATCCCTGGGGGTAGCTCATTCCAGAGGGCGGGTGCCCCCACAGAGAAGGCTCTTCCCCGGGGGGTCGCCAGCCGACACTGCCTGACAGACAGCACCCTGAGGAGACCCTCTCTGTGGGAGCCTGTTGGCCGGTGGGAGGTTATCGGAGGCAGAAGGTGGTCTAGTAAATAACCGGGTCCTAAGCCATGGAGCGCTTTGAAGATGAGAACCATCACCTTGAAGCACACTCGGAAGACCACTGGAAGCCAAAGCAGCTCGTGCAGGAGAGGTGTCACGTGGGAGCGCCATGTCGCCCCCATAAGTACCTGCGCAGCCACATTCTGCACCAGTTGGAGCCTCCGAGTGCTCCTCAAGGGGAGCCCCATGTAGAGAGCGTTGCAGTAGTCGAGGCAGGAAGTAATGAGGGCATGAGTGACCGTGCATACGGAGTCCCGATCCAGAAAGGGGCACAACTGGCGTATCAGGCGAACCTGATAGAAAGCCCCCCTGGCCACGGCCGTCATATGCTCTTCTAAAGACAGCCGTACGTCCAGGAGGACACCCAAGTTACGCGCCCTCTCCATGGGGGCCAATGTCTCGCCCCCAATAGTCAGCGATGGCACCAGCTGACTATATCGGGACGCCGGCAGCCACAGCCACTCAGTCTTGGAGGGATTGAGTCGGAGCCTGTTCCTCCCCATCCAGACCCGCACGGCCTCCAGGCACCGGGACATCAGTTCAAGGGCATCATTGGGGTGGTCTGGGGTGGAGATGTACAGCTGGGTGTCATCAGCATACAGATGGCACTGCACCCCAAAACCACGGATGATCTCGCCCAGCAGCTTCACATAAATGTTGAACAGGAGAGGCGAGAGGACCGACCCTTGTGGCACCCCACAAACCAAGTGCCTTGAGGTCGACCTCTGCCCTCCAGCCAACACAGACTGCGACCGGTCGGAGAGATAGGAGGAGAACCACCATAAAACAGTGCCTCCCACTCCCAACCCCTCCAACCGGCGCAGCATGATACCATGATCGATAGTATCAAAAGCCGCTGAGAGGTCTAATAGGACCAGAACAGAGGAGCAACCTCTGTCCCGAGCCCTCCAGAGATCATCAACCAACACGACCAATGCCGTTTCCGTGCTGTACCCGGGCCTGAAGCCGGACTGGAACGGATCTAGATAGACGGTTTCATCCAGGTACTGCGGGAGCTGTCACGCAACCACACTCTCAACAACCTTTACCAAGAAGCGAAGGTTGGAAACTGGACAATAGTTTGCTAAAACAGCTGGGTCCAGAGAGGGCTTCTTGAGGAGGGGCCTCACCACCGCCTCTTTCAAGGCGGGAGGCAAGAACCCCTCACTCAAAGAAGCATTTATAATCCTTTGGAGCCAGCCTCGTGTAACCTCCTGGGTAGCCAGCACCAACCAGGAGGGACACGGGTCCAATAAACATGTGGTTGCGTTCAACCTCTCCAGCATCCTGTCCACGTCCTCGGGAGTCACAGGGTCAAACTCATCCCAGATAACCGTCTCAAGACAGACCTCGGACAACCCGCCTGTACCTACCCAGTCAGAGTCCAAGCCTTCCCGAATTTGAGTGACTTTATCGTTCAGATAATGCGCAAAATCCTCAGCATGACCTTGCAAGGGGTCTTCCCGCGCTCCCAGATGGAGAAGGGAGCGAGTCACCCTAAACAAGGCAGCTGGGCGATTTTCTGCTGATGCGATAAGAGCGGAAAAGTAATTACACTTCGCCGCCTTTATCACCACTAAGTAGGTCTTGATATAAGACCTCACTAGTGTACGGTCAGATTCGGAGCGACTGGCCCTCCAACTACTCTCTAGGCATCTTTTCCGGCGTTTCTTTTCTTTTTTCTTTTTAACAATTTTATTGAATTAAGAACATATTACACTTCAAACTAAACGGTTCGGCAAGCGTGATGTCATATTGCATATTTACACGTGCGGTATCTAGTCAATTAACTGATCATTTATACGTTTATACAAAGATTTATACTAATCATTTATGCAAAAATTCTTATAAGTAAAATTGATTACTATTTAAATAAAATACTATAATATACAGGATTATCTAGTCGTTGTGCATTATTCCACATTAGTATTAACTTTTGCATTTAGTTTCTAGCCACCTATACCACAAATCCCAGATCGCATAGAATTCTGAATCTTCCTTTCCGTTTAAGGTATACGTCAATCTGCACATTTCTGCGCAGTCAAGTATCTTATTAACTAACCATTCCTCAGTTGGTCCTTTTTTCTCTTTCCAGCATCTTGCATAGGAGAGTCTAGCCGCTGTAACAATATGGGTAATCAGATATTTCTTGTCCTTTCCAAGTGTTCGTTTTAGTACTCCCAGGAGATAAATTTCCGGGAGGAAGTTAATGTCCTCCTCTAATATTTCTTGGATCCATTTTTGTATTTTTTTCCAAAACTTCCTCGCTTCCGGACACGTCCACCACATGTGATAGAAGGTACCTTGGGGGTGGCCACATTTCCAGCAATTAGGACTTGCACCTGGGTAGATCTTGGCAATTCTAGATGGTACTAAGTACCATCTATATAGCATCTTGTACTGATTCTCCTTATAACTTATTGCTCTTGTCAATTTGAGATTGCAGTTCCATATTTCTTCCCAATCATCCAGATTTATCTTTGATTCGAAGTTTTTCCCCCAAGCAATCATTTGGTCTTTTAATATTTCTCCTTCTCTATCATATTCGAGAAGGTAGGAGTATAATTTAGCTAATAGTTTGTTTTCACAACCTAGCCATACCTTATCAAAACTGTTTGTCCCCATCTCTATTCCCTTTTCTTGTTTATCCTTACTAAAGCGGGATTTGATTTGTAAATAGGGCCACCAATCAATATGGATCCCTTGCTCTTTTAATATCTCATTAGGTATAAGGTTGCCACTATTATCCAGAATATTTTGGTAGGTGACCATTTTCTCCCTGCCTAATGTATTTGGATGGACTAGAGCTTCCATTATAGATATCCATTTTGGGTATTTCGAGTAATGTTTATGCCTAATTTCTTTCCATGTCTTCATTAATGTGTCTCTAATTTTATGTTGGTGGAAGTATATCCCCGTCCCTTTTCCTTTGTCCCAGAGGTAGGCGTGCCAACCTCTCAATAGGTCATGTCCTTCCAGTTGTAGGATTCTCTTATCCCTTAACAAGGCCCACTCACGTAGCCACACTAAATTGGCCGCTTTATAATACAGTTCCCAGACTGGAAGTCCGAAACCAACCCTATTCCTTTTTTCTTGCAGGGATCGTAATGCAATTCTCGGTTTTTTCCCTCCCCAAATAAATTTCCTTACTATCCCATTTAAATCTGAAAAATATTTTCTATCAATACTAACAGGAGTAGTTTGAAATAAGTATAGTAATTTGGGGAGAACACTCATCTTGATAGTGGCTATCCTACTGAGGAACGATATTTGCAATTTCCCCCATCTATCCAAATCTTGTGTTATCTTTGTCAATAGGGGTGTATAATTATCTTCCTTCAAGGTTGAGCATCTGGCAGTAATCCAAATCCCTAAATATTTAATCTTCTTAACTATTTGAATGCCCAAATTATTTACTAATATTTCCTGTTCTGTAGTTGGGATATTTTTTGTTAACATTTTAGTTTTTGTCATGTTTAATTTAAATCCTGACAACCTCCCGTATTCATCTAATTCTTTCAATACTTTTGGCCCTGTTGTTAATGGGTCCTCCATTATTAACACTACATCGTCGGCAAAAGCTTGAATCTTAAAAATTTCATTCCTAATTTCCAGTCCCCGTATTTCTTTATTTTGCCTAATTTTCCTTAACAGTACCTCCAAGGCCAATATAAATAAGAGTGGAGAAAGTGGGCAGCCTTGTCTCACCCCTTTACCAATCCGGAAGGGTTTAGATACATCCCCATTCAATATAATGTTTGCACTCTGTTTATCATAAATTGCTTTTATCGCATTCTCGAAATATCCCCCGAAACTCATTTTTTGGATTTGTTGGGTCAAAAATCGCCAGTTTAGGTTGTCGAAAGCCTTCTGCGCGTCGAGGAAGACCATGGCCAGCTGTTTTTCAGAGTGTATTTCATAATACTCTAATGTGTCCATCACCACTCTCATATTAGACCTAATCTGTCTACCGGGAAGGAACCCATTTTGATCGGGGTGGATCCAATTATTTAATATTATCTTCAACCTACCCGCTAATATTCCCATAAATATTTTATAATCCGTGTTGAGTAAAGAGTTCGGTCTTTAATTCCTTACTTGCTTGGGATCGGTACCTTCTTTTCCTATCAATGTGATGAACGCCTCCTTCCACGATTCTGGGATCCTGGAGCCTCTCTGGGCCTCATTGCAGATTATCAGAAGTTTTGGTACAAGTATTTCTGCCAGATTCTGGTTTTTATATAATTCTCCTGGGAGACCGTCGGGACCAGGCGTTTTGTTACTCTTTAGTTTGGATATTACCCCCTTCAGTTCCTCTAATGTAATTTCTCTATTCAGCGCCTCCCTTTCCTCCTCCTTTATCTGTGGGAGATTCTCTTTGGTAAGGTACTGATTAATATTATCAATTGGAGTTTCCTCCTGACTATATAATGTCTCATAGTAATGTCTAACAAATTCCTGTTTCTCCTCTTCATCCTCTAATATTCTACCTTCCAAATTCTCCAAGCTATTTATAACACCCTTCTCTTTCTCTTTTTTTAATTTATACGATAGCCATCTACCAGACTTATTTGCGTTGTCGAAATAGTATTGTTTAGATTGTTGGATTTTTTTCGCCAATTCTTCCTGTTCCGATAAATTTATTTTATGCCTTACTGTCATCCATTGCTCTTTTATTTTAGTGTCGCTCAGGTCTCGTTGTAGTCTCTTTTCTGCTTCTTCCAGTTGGGCCAGCAAATCCTTCTGGGCCTTCCTTTTCTCTTTATTGTTGTATATATTATGCGATATTACTAATCCTCTTAAGTATGCCTTCATTGTATCCCAAACACATGTTAATGGAGTTTCCTGATTCTCATTTTCCAGAAAAAAAAAAAATGTAGGTCCCTCTGCAATCTCTTTGTAAACTCTGCTTCCCTAAGGACATGGGTATTTAGTCTCCATCTCCTTCATTTAGTCCTATCTATGTTCTTCCACTTAATCTCTAAAGGGTTGTGGTCGGCCCAAATGTTCGGGGTAATTTCAACAGAATGAATATCCAACCCTAAATTTCTACTGACCCAAAACATATCAATCCTTGACCAGGACATCTGGGGATTTGAATAGTATGTAAATTGCTTATTGCACGGGTGTAGCGTACGCCAGAGATCTACTAAATTATGCTCGTCAACCAAATCAAAAAAGGTTTTGGGGAGTTTTTCCCTTTTATCTTTTTTCTTTAATCTGCTCTTGTAGTCCACCTCCGGGCTTACCACCCCATTAAAGTCCCCAATGATACAAATATTTGAATATTCCAATTCAGCTATTTTATTGTTTAATTTCCTGTAAAATTCCCCTAGGTCTCTATTTGGAGCATAAATGGTTACTACTAAAATTGGAATATTACCCCTCTTAATTTCAATTGCTAGGAATCTCCCTTTGTCATCTGAGAATTTAAATTCAGCAGCAATTCCTTTTTTTACGTACAATGCTACCCCCCCTTTTTTTTTCTCTGCCAGAGAGGTAAAGCATTTGCCAAATTTCTCAAATTCTAAAAATTTCCTCTCCTCTTTCTTTATGTGGACTTCTTGGAGGCAAATTATTTCCGAATTAAGCTTGATCAATTTTGAAAAAATATGCTTTCTTTTCCTTCCGTTATTTAAACCGTTTACATTCACCGAGAACAATTTCCAACCCTCCATCATCTAACTAACTACGTAGTTTTTGTTTATATTTACAGCTCTTTGTGGTCTTTGTTTCTTTCCTGTAATGTCTTTGGCTTCCTTCTCTTCTGATTCCTTATTCTCTAGTGTGTCTTCCTTAGGTTTTTTTAACTGTACATTGGTCTCATCCTGGGAGGCTATATCCACTTCCTCCTTGCTACTTTGGCCTTCCTCCTCACTTCTCAGTTGGTCCAAAAGTTCTTGTGCAGAAACTAAGCTGTCGATCTTAATCCGTTTTCCTTGCCAGGTGATGAGCATTCCCTCCGGTATAAGCCATCTAAAGGGAATGCTTCTCTTATTTAATTGTATCGCCAAGAACCTACAGTCCCTTCTCAAGTCACGCACCCTCTTAGGAACTTGTTTCAGCACTATTACTTCTTTGCCTTTATAATTGATAGGTTCATCTCTTGCTATATTGTATAGCACGTCTTTCACTTTCCTTCGGGCAAATCTGACGTGAACTTCTCGAGGGAGTTTATTCCTCCTGGCATAGTTGGTTTGCACCCTGTAAATTTCATCCAGCTCCTTTATCATATCGTCTTTATCTTGTTGTAAAATTCCAGCTAATAAGTCCACCATAACATCTCCCAGGTCTTTTTCCTCCACCACATTCTGAAAGCGAAGGTAAAAAGCTGCCCGGTCCATCTCAAGCTGGATAATGGAGTCTTCCAGCTCCCTATTCTGGGCCATCAATTTCTGGTCGATCGAGTCAAGGTTTCTCTCGTTTTGCTCCACTCTCATCTCGACCTTCTTTATCTTTTTCTCGTTGTTATGGATGGACTCTTGGATCACACTCATTTTCTGATCAATAGAATGAATATCAGATTTAAGTTCAACATGATTGTTAGTCATTTTTTCTTGTAGCAGGAGCATCGTTTCTTGAATAGTTGACAGCGTCGTTTGTATTGCTTGAATAGTTGGTAACATTGCTAACTTATCTGCTTTCGGTAGCACCTCAGTAAGTTTTTGCTGGGCTGGAGAAGACATTGTTAATGCAGGGTTGGAGGTCGTTTTCTTTCCGGTCTTAAGAACTGCCGATGAGATACTTGTCATTTCCTTTAGGATTCTCTTCTGATTTGTCAAAATTACCTCGATGTTCTTCCAAATTATCATCCACTATCCTCTCTTCTAGTAACAAGGTTCAAATAATTCTTCTAATCCTAAATTTACTTAATTTTCCTATCTACCCATAACAATTCTTACAGATATTATTATACAAGATTATATATAAATATGCTCAATACGATTACTAAATACACATTCCAATTATGGTCTAGGTTATATCTATATATAAGATCAAATACAATTAATTAATTAATCCAAGTTTATATGTCGTAATAAATGCTAAATCTCTTCAATTTTAGCCTTGCAATACTAATATAAAAAATACTATCCCACCCTTATTAAATTAATCAAACCCGCTCTAAAAATAGTTCTTGAATAAGTATAAATATGGGTATCAATCTACTAAATATAAAAGGGTGACAATTTAAATAGAGAAGAATTGTACAAAAGGAGTAGATTGGAATCTATTAAATTTTTCAAGGTAATATATAGTACTAGACCAGCAAAGTTATCTAAAATAGTTAATCAAGAAAGAAAAGAGGGCTTCAAAACCATATAAATAGAGAGATAATTATAGAATAATTAATAATTAATAGTTACTAAAGTAGTAAATTGATAAGTTAATTAATAGGTTAATAAGTTGATAGGTAGGTGTCAATACTGGTATCGATGATAATATTGATAGATAATAAGAAGTTCTATAAATAGAGTTTTATAAAGTTCATTACTTTTGTTTCATTAACTGCTGCCACTTTCAAGGTAGTTCTTCCACGTAAAAAAAATGTTTCAGTTAATTAGAAGGAAAAAAAAAAGTCTCAGATATATCCAACAAACAGCAGATCTTAATAAGCGGGAACACAGTTGGGAGAGAAAATCGCAGATCAGAATGTTACACAAATTTTCAAGTACCCGATATAACATATGGCTGCACTTCTGGTTTCTTCCTTCAGAAAAAGCCAGTCAGCTGGAAGATGGCCGCAAAGTGACAGCAGGAAGTATTGTTGCGATGTATCCTCACGGTATTATCCACCAAGCCTGATTCTAAGCCTCTTCCTCCACAATCGATATACAGGTGCCTGCAGCTGGATTCCCCCCCTCTCGGCACAGTAGACTCTCCTTGCTTCTCACAGCCTCGCCGCCTCGCCAGCAGTTCCCACTCAATCCGCTCACTCCGTTATTAGTAGTCGCCGCCTTCCCACCGCTGTGAGCCCTATTAGCTGGTTCGGCATGCAGCTCTTTGAGGTCCGCTCCTACGATCACCTGAGATCTGTAGTCAGGTCTCCTTCTCACGCTAGCCGCTCCGAACTCCTCACTTCCTCGATGTTGGTGGAGATCGCGACTTCGGGTCCGCCATTAAACGGCGGACACACCGATGCCAGTTTGACAGAGGAATCTGTCCAAGCGAGAGGCGTTTGCACGCCGCACTCTCGCTTTTCAAATCCCCTCTCTCGTCTGAGACGCTCTCCGGGCGATCTCGCCCCTCAGGGTCCCCAAGACACGGCGAAAAAGCTAGTGCTGTGGAGCTAAGCTCGCTCACATGGCACCCTGCCGCCCCAACCGGAAGTCCCCTTTTCCGGCGTTTCATCCCCCTCAGCTCCTCGGAGAACCAAGGAGCTGGGCAGATTCGGCGCCCGGTCAGAGGCCGCAAAGCCACGACCCGATCTAAAGTACCAGCGGCCTCCCTATCCCAGGCAGCCACCAGGTCTTCCGTCGAGTCGCGCGCCAGAGTCTCAGGAAATGGCCCAAGCTCCATTCGGAACCTATCAGGATCCATCAGGCGCCTGGGGCGGAACCACCTGATCGGTTCCACCTCCCTGCGGTGAGGCATAGCGGTCAGGAAGTCAAGTCTAAGGAGAGAATGGTCTGACCATGACAAGGGTTCAATAACTATATCCCCTGTATCTAAGCCATTCAACCACTGACCAGAGATGAAAACCAAGTCCAGTGTGTTTCCTCCTATGTGAGTGGGGCCCTGAATTAACTGGGTCAGGTCCATGGCTGTCATGGAAGCCATGAACTCCCGAGCCACCTCAGATGCTTCACCGATGGACGGCAGGTTGAAATCCCCCATGACTAAAAGCCTGGGGGTATCAACCACCATACTTAACTGTTTGTTAAGTATTAAGATGGAAGATGAACAAGAGAGACAATGATAGTATGGACTAAGAATTTTGGTCACTCGATCAAGTTAGGCCAATGGCAGAAAATATGGGATAGAAATTATAAATTAACAATGTCTACTGCATACAAAGAAAATCTTGATAAAATGTTTTATAGATGGCATTTTTCACCCTCAAGATTAGCAAAGATGTTTAAGAGTAAATCTGCAAAATGTTGGAAATGTCATAAGACACCTGGTTCATACTGGTGGGCATGTCAAAAAGTGAAAAAATATTGGACAAAAACAAATACATGGTTGGAAAAAAATAATAAAACAACATATAGACTTGAAACCAAAGACATTTTTGCTGGGCATTTTACCAGATAAGTATAATAAAGGGAATGTAGATCTCATTTTACATGGATTAATGGCAGCGAGAATAGTATTTGTAGAACAGTGGAAAAGTGAAGAGAAGAGTGGAACAGATGAAGATGTGATTAGAAAAATATTAGAAAATGCAGAAATGGACAAGCTAACACTTAAAATTAAGGAAAAGAAAAAAAAAGAATATTTTTTGGCTTGGGACTTATTTGATCAATGCCTAGCGGACACAAACAGGAACTAGAAACAGGGAAATATATGAAAGGATCAGTGTTACAAGGAAAATGTGTTAAATTGGTTAAACAAATAGTATGAATAATATTGGTATTCATGTATATTGATAAAAATGTGATATATATTGTTGTAAACATTTTGAATATTACTTCCTAAAATGATTTGTACCCAGACAATTGAAGTTGTAATTTTTATATACTAAAATAAAATAAATAAAATAAAATAAAATAAAATAAAATAAAATAAAATAAAATAAAATAAAATAAAATAAAATAATATAATAAAATAAAATAAAATAAAATAAAATAAAATAAAATAAAATAAAATAAAATAAAATAAAATAAAATAAAATAAAGTAAAGTAAAGTAAAATAAAATAAAATAACAAAATAAAATAAAATAAAATAAAATCTTATACAAAAAAAAGTTCACCATAACAACCCCAATTTCTGAACTCCATTTCCTATTAAATCTATCCTGCTTCCTTCTAGAGCTTGAGTAATTGTTACAGTACCACTTTATGAGGTAGATCCTGTATCTAACAAAGGAGAGAGTACTATGACCTCAACAGCTGTTTTTCTTTTTTTTTCTAATTGCATTGTGTTTTCTTCTTCTGTGCATATCATCTCTCACTCCAACATTTCCTACTTTGTGTATTAGTTCCAAAGGTTCATAGCAGTGTTGCGTTGAGTATTGAGATATGGTAAACATGTTTCCTTCTGATATTCTTCAAAGACAGTACTTTTGGAACAATAATAGTACTGATTACTAAGTATAGTCAGTGTCCCTTCTACTCCATGTCTCAAGGGAATTTCAGTAGAAACTGACAAAACTAGATGTAGAAATTGCACAGCATTAACATCTTCTCAGAAATACAGAACTGCAGGCAGGGAGACAAAGCAGGATTTGTGTTTTTGATCTGTGATAAATCCTTGTCTTAATTCCAGATAATCTTCATTGTATTATCTTTAGATAATGCAAAAGAGTGTCCAACCCAGATCCTTGGCTGAATGGTAACATAGAAGTTGCTCTTTAATGTCCATAATGACAGTATATTACAGTGAATTGGTTATATTCAGGACCCTAGTTTTATCTTTTTTTCCTACCATGTTAATTTCTCCCATTTACAATTGCAAGCTCAGTAGTCCTCTTCCAGTGGTTCACAAGTATTATCAGTCTGGGGATTTAATCATTGGTGCAATTATTTATCAAGTCTTCTTTGTTTCAAATGAGATCACTTTTGAAAGCCTTCCTGCTCATGAAGTACTTGATCAATACATGTAAGTATCATCCTGTTATTTCTACCTGTGGTCTATTATCTTTCATTTTTCTGTTGAAACGTTTCAGTTGCCAAAGGTGCACGGAACGCTATTATCTTCCCCCCAAAGGTGGTTCCTATTTTTATACTTGCATTTTTTACGTGCTTTCAAACTGCTAGGCTGGCAGAAGCTGGGACAAGTAATGGGAGCTCATCCCATTAAGCGACACTAGGGATTTGAACTGCTGAACTACTGACCTTTCGATTGACAAGCTCAGCATCTTAGCCACTGATCCACCATGTCCCTTTAGCCACCGCGTCCTTTCCCCCCCCCCCCCAATGGTTAGCCGTTTTTAATTCCAGAACTGGTAGAAAATCACACACCCAAAATTTCAATATCTACAGTTTGAATCTAAAGCAGAAGTATATTCATGCAGTTTATCATTCTCACTGAAGGTTCCTCACTCACAATTACCAACACACTTTGGCTCTGGCATTTGCTGTAAAGGAGATCAATGAAAATTCTGGGATTTTGTCCAATGTTAGCTTCGGTTTCCATATCGCTACCAACTATCTTGAGGAATATACAACTTCTCTTTTAGCAATGGAATTTCTATCTACAAAG
This sequence comes from Arizona elegans, assembly GCA_022577455.1. Lineage (NCBI taxonomy): Eukaryota > Metazoa > Chordata > Lepidosauria > Squamata > Colubridae > Arizona > Arizona elegans. The sequence goes on along the minus strand of JAKOOJ010000021.1, from coordinate 4,866,454 downwards.
GATAAATTTATCCCAAACTACAAATGTAATGACCAGACGAATATGGTAGCCATCATTGGAGGACCCCATACTAGAACCTGTCTCAACATGGCAACCACTCTGTGCAACTATAAATTTCCCCAGGTTAGTTAAATGTGGAGCAAAATGGAAAGTTCACCAGTTTATTATTTTCAGATGTTGAGTCCTCATAATCACTCTTATAAAAAGGATTCCAGAAGCAAACAAAATTTGTCATTTAACGAGAAAATTATTAGATATGAAGATTATCAACAAAGGGCTCTCCTTGTTGCTTGATTAGCAGTACTAAATTTGCAGATGTTAATTGGTAAAAAAAATAGTTTTCAGGAAGTTGCCTTGCATGCCCACTCAAACACAGTTATTGTATTACATATAGATATACGCATTAGTCCTTTTTTTTTTTCTAGTAAACTCCCATTTCACTAGGTTCTTCTGTCTTTCTCCCACTTAGATCACATTTGGATCACCACCAATGATATATAATGACAACTCAGCACTTTTTGTAACATGGATGTTTCCTGACGATATCCACCAGCTTAAAGGAATACTGTACTTACTTTTGCATTTTGGATGGATCTGGGTTGGGATGATTTGTTTGTATGAAGAAGATATGGAGAGATTTGTTCAAAAGAGTCTTTTCATGTTTTCAGAGAGAGGAATCTGCTTTGACTTTATAGAATGTCTTCCCAAAATGATGTATGGTAGTGAAGCTGCTGAAATGATGGAGGAAGCAGATAAATTATATAGAGTGATCATGGGGAGCACTGTCACTGCAGTGATCTTCAATGCTGAAACTACAAGCATAGTGACATTGAGGATGATGCTCTCTGTTTTAGATTCTGATGATATTCCAAAGGAGAGAAAAGCCAAACTTTGGATCATGCCACCTCAAATGGAATTTACCTCTATTCTAATGCAAAGACCATTGTCCATTGATTTTCTCCATGGTGCAATTTCATTTGCACTTCACTCAAAGGAGCTAAAAGGATTCCAACAATTTACGCAGAGGAAAAACCCAAATTTAGAAAAAGATGATGGGTTTATTAGGGATTTCTGGAAAGATGCATTTGAATGTTCATTCTCCAGTGATATTACAGATGAGGATGCTGAAAGGATCTGCACTGGAGAAGAAAAGCTAGAGACTCTTCCTAATTCTGTCTTTGAGACCATTATGGGTGGACATAGTTACACCATCTACAATGCAGTCTATGCTGTGGCACATGCTCTGAGGGCCTTGCAATCCTCCAAACTCAAAGAGAGTCGAAAAATTGATAAGAGTAGCTGGAAGTACTTCCTTCAATCACCATGGCAGGTAATGTTTACTAATCCAAATCAGGAATCATATGTAATCATGTAAAAAATGTTGGTTTATAGGTTTTTTTCTCCTCCTTTACTTTTGAAAGTGTCTTTATTTATAATTCATAATTTATTTTTAATTCATAATTCTTAACTGTTCACTTTCCTCCTACCTCCCTTTAGAGATAGTTTTGAATGTTCATGGTATTATCTTCAGCAAACTCAAAAAAAATTAAAAACCTATTATTTTTTTCAAATATTATCGGAATAATCTAAACAATGAAGGTCACTGATGCAAAATTAGATGCAATTTGAAAATAACTATAATAATGACTTTCTTTTTTTTATTGAAAAAGTTTTTCAAATACAAATCCCCCCCCTTTTTTCCCCCTCCTCCCTAACCCCCCCTCACCCTCCCTTCCCCCTGTGGCTTCTTCAAAATAAAACCCAAATTCATAACAGATTATATAATACTTTACCATCCCCTTGCTCCATCCCCCATATGCTGACCCTTTCTTTCTAATAATATTATTATATCCCCCTTATACTATACATTTCAAAATAACATTCTACTATAACATTATATAATAACTCCTAATTTAGCATAATAATATTATTATATCTCCCAATTTAGCAACTTCTGCTCATAATCTACCCTTTTTCACCCCCCATACATATATTTCTTAAATCAAATCTTTTATGTATATTAATATAACATTTCAAAGCAACCTTCCACTATAAGACTATATAATAAGTCCTAATTTAACATTAATTCAGCTCATAGTCTGCCCATTTCCTCCACCCCCATAGATATATCTCTTAACTCAAATCTTTTACATATATTCATATCTAAACACAATATCCCTTTTTCTTAAACTAAACAATCAATAAGATAACCTGTCTCCACCCACTTTCCTACAGGACTACCATACTTAATAATTCTTAATATCTTTATTCTTCTGCCACACCACTAAAAAGTATTCCCTTATGTAAATAAAATCCTCTTAAAATGACTTTAAACTTGTAATCCATATGATATCTTCTGTAATGTCTTTCAGCTGGATTGTTAACTCCATCACCCATGTTAGGGTAACATCACATCCTAATTTTAACAGTATGTTCGGTATTTTCAATTACCATCTGCCCCCATCAATAGCAAATATCTTCTAAAAAACAAAACAAAACAAAACAACCACCCGAGTGACTTTATATTTGTATTCCATGTAGTGTCTATAGTAGTGTCTTTCACCTAAATTATTAATTCCAACCACTGTAATAGGGTAACGACCAGATCATCTGTGTGCCCCAATCCCATAACTCTCTTGCCTTGTAGCTCAGCATAAACATAGTACATTTATCAAAGAATCCAAAAAAGATAGTTCCAGTCCATTCAGTTTAAGGCCCTTTTCACATCCCAAAAGTACAGCACTGCAGAGATCTGTCACTCTCCTCAAGATAATGTAAACCAATACTTTGCCTCAGCTATCATTTCATATATTCAATCATCTCATTACACTGTTGTTTAGTTTAAAAGTTTTTTTTGTGAGACCTGCTTCTTCTTTTCTTGACTTTTTGTGGGTTAGATCTCCATCCTGATTTCCTTTCTATAAATTGTATATCAACTGTTTGGTTTTCATGCTGATCTATAACTTGATCTTGTTGGTTTTGCTTTTGTGGCTTAAATCTCCCTTCTGGTTCTATGAGTTGTATATCAACTGATTGATTTCCATGCTGGTCTGTAACTTGATAAGTCAGCACCTTAGAATCCAGAGCCGCCTCTCTTGTATTTATAAATAGTCCAGCTGAGACCTCTGAAGGAGAATCCAGAAACGGCTCATCTACAAAAACCTCTGTAACTTGTTGTTTTTCCATTACTTCCACCTCCTTCTGCTTATCCTGAATTTCTATCTCTTGTTGATTTTGCTTTTTGAGAACCTTGTAGTAAAATTCTTCTGCTTTTTCAACAGTATTTAGTTGATATCTTTCTCCTTGATATCTCAATATTATGCCAACTGGAATGTCCCACCTGAATGAGATGTTTTGTTTCTTTAGCTCAGTCACCAAAAATCCAAATTTCTTTCTATTTTTTAACATCTTGGGCGGCAACTCTTTATATATCCAGATCTTTCTTCCATACAATTGTAGAGTAGAATTAAAGGATTTCTGCACAATATCATTCCTTATTTCTTTATCTGTGAAGTAAATCACCACATCTCTAGGCAGTTGCCTTTGCTTTGCAATCCAAGAATTTACTCTATAGGCCTTGTCAATCTTACAAGATACCTCCTCAGGATGAACCTTTAAAATCCCGGCCAGAACTTGAGCAGATATTTTTCTTAAATCATCTCTATTATTTTCCTGTAACCCTCTCATTCTAACCGCAAATTCCGTTAGCCTGTATTGCATCATTGTAACTTCTTTTTCAATCCCTTGCTTTATATCTTCTGCATTGTAAGTCTCGTGACCAGCTTCCTTTTTAGACTTTACTTCTAAACTATTGTCTTGAATATTTATCAAATCATTTTCAATTCTTTGTATTTTATTGTCCAAATTATAAATCTTATCATCAACTTCCTCCATTTTAGACTCTAATAACTTGATATTTGTATCCATCTTTATAACTATTTCTGAAAAAGCATTAGTCACTGTTACAGTCTTTCGTTGCAAATTATCATACTTTAGTTGTATCAATTCTTTAATTTCCTGCCTAAAATTTTCCAAAATTCTGGTTCACAGTCTCGTGATATCTTGCCATTTCCTCCAGGACAAATTCTTTTAAATTAAAGCTATTCTTCTGAGTCTGTAAGCTCGAGACTTGTTCACATAATTGTAAATGGTGGAACACTCCCCCCCCCGCTGCTTGTTTGTCAAGCTTTATTAATTTTAACGCCATCCTGCCACACAGACAAACTCTTTTTAAAGAAAGAAAACTTCTCCCCAAACAAGATCAATACCAAATCTCCAAGAAAAAAGAAACTTAAAATAGATATTTTTCTTCTAGATTCTAGCCAGCACTGTTTATTCCGCTACTTTGTAGCTTGTTACGGAAGGACTTTCTCTTTCAGCTTTCTTCTTCTTCTCAAGCCTCAGCAGTCGCCATTTTAAACTTTTTTTTCCTTTCACTTAAAAACACTTGTAAAATCGTTAAAAATACTTGCGATTTAGGGTCCCAAGTCCAAATCTCGTCCTCTTTAATTAAACCGTCTGTTGATTTTCGTTAAAAGGCTTGGTCATGTCACCTGGCTCTGCAAAAGGCAGAGGTCTCCCGAATCCCAGAGCAGCGACGAAGGAAATAGGGAGCCTCATCCTGCTTCGTCCCCAAGAGTAAAAGAAAAACTCTGGGGACTTCGCAGAGGGCTCTACCTGCCCTCGCCTGCTCTATCTCACATTTCCTTATGGAAATGGAGTTTTTCGAGCCACCTTTCAGCTGTGAAGGCGGCTCTTTATGGGCGACGGGGCTGGCGGTCCCAAGGCACCGTCTGACAGCGGCGGAAGCCAAACCGGAAGCCCTATAATAATGACTTTCCATTGGGCATAAACTATACTGAAGGAACTGAGAGTTCTCCATATGATTCAAGAAATCCAGTTAATACTTATATTTCTTTGATTATTCATTCAGCTCCACCACTTTTTGCAGCAAGTCTCTTTTAACAACAGTGCTGGAGAACAGGTTTCTTTTGGTCCCAATGGAGAATTGGAAACTGGGTTTGATGTTTTTAATTGGGTCACATTTCCAAACAAGTCCTTTCTGAAGGTCCAAATTGGAAAGATCGACCCCATGGCTCCTCCAAAAAAGCTCCTTACCATTTCTGCCAATGATGCTGTTTGGCCTCTCATATTTAACCAGGTGTGTCTTATTTTTCACTTTTTTGGAAATCATATATTCATTGATACATAGAAGTAAATAATTAAATAATAATCACAACCAAACTTTATTTAACAACTTCATTTTTTTTTGTTTGAGGTACATAAACTACTGAAGTATATATAGGTGGCTTAAGTCTAAATACCTACAGCATTTATTTAGTTCCAGACTCCAGTGCAAAATCATACCAGTACATGCCATAGTAGTAATCTCTACTAATTAGTCAGTGGGTCATATTATGAAAATGAGGATCAGACACACTAAAATACAGGAAAATTAGAGAAGATAAGATGGGATATAGTAAAACAGAATGCAAAGATATATAATGAAATGAATCATAGAGATGGAAAACAGTGGGCACTTAAGTGAATTAATTACTTTTACATACAACCTCAATGTTTGGTATACAAACATTAGTTTGTTTTACATTAGTAAAATAATGACACTCTAGAAATGTCCATAGCTTAACAGAAAGAAACCATTTGTTGCAACAGAGTGATGGTTTTTGATTTAATCTCCTTAGATTTAAATTTATATTTGTCTCCCCAAAAGAAATTAAACACGGTGCAGAAAGTCTTTGTTTTAGCTTAGACTTTCCACTGGATATACTACCTATCTGCCTAATCAGCTCACTAGTTATGCTAATTTAAGTGAAGTAATATGATTGCATGCTAAGCATAAAAATCACCCTTTCACGAATCATTAAAAAGGGGGGGGGGAGAGCAGATATTTTACATAAAAATTATATAATCTATATGAATAAATGAGGAAAACAATAACACAGAGAAAACTGCTTTGTGATTGAACTGCAGGTTTCTAAGAGGGAATTTGATTTATAAGTGGCATTGTACATAGTTCAACTTTTAGTTAGTTAGTTAGCTTTATTGATTAGCCTATAGACCATATCAAAGCACAAGGTGCAAACACATATCACCATTAAAATCTTGTACAAACAGTTTAAAATAAAAGTAGGATAAATACAATAGTTATAGGATTAGATACAATATACAGTAATCCGATACATAGATATATAAAATAGAGTAAAATGACATTGTTGCAATATTTTCAGGATCAGACTCAATAATTAAAGTAAGAATAGTATGTTTAAATAAAGCTCTGTTTAATCACAGATGGCATTCTATATTCACTGAATATTCACAAATAGAAGCACTGACAAATGGCATACAGCTCCTTATATATACAAGGGGAGGAGCTAGATATGGGAGTGGTTAGACATACATACATTAAGCAATGGAAATAAGTTAACTCTTGATATACTGTACAGATACTATTTACATGATGGAGAATAAAGCATTTACTTGTGACAAATACCCCTCTAAATGCTGATTCGACATATGACAATAATTACATTCAGATTCAGAACAATATAAAACTTGTAGCTTGGTAGTTAAGTATTTGTGTTGTTTAGAAGGTAAAGGTTTTGTCAAGATGTCAGCTATTTGCTCTGATGTTTCACAATGAATAGCTTTAATAAATCCGTCTTGTGATAATTGCCTTACATGTTTGAATTTTATATCTATATGTCTAGATCACTGTCCAATAGCATCAGATCTAGATATTTCGATGGCAGCTTTGTTATCTTCATGTATGAAATAAGGCAATGAAGGTTTTTTCCAAACATTAGACAATAAATCATTAAACCATACTAGGTTATTAGATGCTTTAGACAGACAGACATATTCTGCCTCAGTAGTTGATGTAGCTACCAAATCTTGTTTACCAGTGTACCAGTAAACTGGGCAGTCGTTAAGGAAAAATATATAGCCAGATGTACTTTTTCTACAAGTGACATCACCAGCCCAATCTGCATCTGCATAACATGTGAGAATGGGTTCATTTGTATTATTGGGTTCTAATAACAAGCAGAAGTCTAAGCTATTTTTTAAGTATCTTAATATCCTCTTGACAGCTTCCCAATGGTATGATAATGGTTTACTGACATGTCTGGATAATAAGTTAAGGGGTAAAGCAATATCAGGTCTAGTCCAGTTAGAGATATAGAGAAGAGAGCCGATAACAGACCTATACAATGTGTTATCTTTAAATTCTGGAGATGACTCATCAGTGTTTCTTAGAAAATCAGTCTGCATGGGAGTATCACATGGTTTGGCATCATTTAGGTTACATTTGTTTAAGAGTTCTATAATTTTATCCCTTGGGAAAGTTTGAATCCCTTCTTTGTTTTGCTGATTTGAACACCAAGGTATTTGTTTACTTTCCCTAATGATTTTAAGGAAAAGTGTTCATTGAGTTTTGTTACAAAAGTTTCTCTCCTTTTTGTATCTTTGCCTATATATAGAATATCATCAACATAAATCAATACAAATTCTGGAGAATCACCTTCACTCTTAACAAAGAAACAATTGTCAGCAGTAGTGGCAACAAAGTTCATAGTTTTAAGTACTTTGACTAAACATTCATACCATCGCTTGCCAGATTGTTTCAATCCGTATAGACTTTTGTTTAATAGCCATATATCATTTTTGTTTGTATATTGACTATGAGGAGCTCTTACATATATATCTTTATCTAATTTGGCATGTAAATATGCAGTTTGTATATCATATTGAAATACCTCGAGATTAAGTGCTGATGCTATAACTAGAGCTGTTTTAACACTCTCAGTTCTTACAGTAGGAGAGTAAGTGTCTGTATAATCCTCAGGATATTTTTGAGCATAACCTTGTGCGACTAGTCTGGCTTTATACAGTGTGTTACCTCCTTCCAAATTCTTAATTTTATATATCCACCTGGTACCAATAATAGTCTTATCCCTTGGGGCTTGTGTGGGTGTAAAAACATTCAATTCTTGTAAGCTATTCATCTCCTTGGTCATTGCTGATTCCCACTTTTCTCTTTCTTTGGGGGGAAGTTTCAGCACTTCTTCATAAGTGTTTGGTGTTACTATTTCTCCATTCATACACATTACATAATCTTTGTATTTATTAGGCACCTGATTTCTGTTACTTCTGGTTGTTCTCACTGGTATACTATCATTGTCATGCAAATACCTTGCTTCCTTTTTTGTTACTGAATCAGTTTTTATTTTGTGTTGATTATTCGTCCATGTTCTAACTTTGTTTTTGCGTGTGCTGTTACTGTTTTTCTTTTCAATATTCTCATTTTGATGTTCAGTGTCTGAATTGGTGTTTGGGAATATTTCATTAAGGTGTATTTTGGACCAATTGGCCTGTTCATGAAATACTGCTGTTCTTGAAATTATGAATCTGTTATTGTTATCAATAAATCTGTATCCTTTTGTGCCTGTTTCGTATCCCATGAATTTAAGTCTTCTGGATACGTTTTCACCTTTACGCCTTAATTGTTTAGGTATATGTACGTCTGCAGTGACTCCAAATATATGCATGTGTGTTAACTTAGGTTTCCTACCGTACATTACTTCATATGGTGTTTTATTCACTATGCTGGACCAAGTCCTATTTTGGGTGTAATTGGAAAATTGTAAAGCTTCTGACCAGAATTGTTTACCTAAACCAGCATCTTCTAATGTGGATCTAATCATGGTTTGTAGTGTTGAGTTCTTTCTCTCTGCCACTCCATTCTGGAATGCAGAGAAAGGACTAGATGTGTAATGCAACATCCCTTTATCTTTTAGCCATCGTGAGAATTCGTTTGACATGAACTCACATCCTCTATCTGTCATAATTTGTTTTATTCTAATGTTGTGTTGTGTCTCTATGCGTTTGTAAAATTCTTTGAATTTCTGAAATGTTTCATCCTTATGTCTTAATGTGTAGACAAATCCATAACGACTATAGTCATCCACAATGGTTAGAAAATAGCGTTTTTTATATGTGATTGATGGTGTCAATGGACCAACTAAGTCCATGTGTACTAATTCAAAGATTTGTTTGGTTGACCTGGTTGATTTTTTGGGCCTGGGGCTAGTTTTGAGTTTTGTGGATTTACACACTGAGCATTCTAGATAGTTTTTACAGTTTTTTATTTTAACACCATCAGCATGTTCAATCATTTTTTGTACTACAGGAAAACTAGCATGTCCTAATTTTCTATGTAAGATATGGGCACATTCATCATGAATAGGTTTGCCTATATTAGGTCTTTTATCATTGGATGAGTTTTTGTTGTTATGAACTACCTCATGTTCCTCATTATCACTATTACTATTTTCTTCGTTATTTATGTCATTGTCATCCTCTATGTTGGAATCAATATTGTGTAAACATCTTTCATTTGTTATTAAGTAAGGTAAGCCTCCTTTTATAATGACAGTACCTACGCTTGTTTCATTTTTCTTTAAAGCTGCATTCCCTTTTGAAAAGACTATGTTTATGCCAGATTCTCTGCTTAGTTTTATTGCACTAAGTATGTTATGAGGTATTTCAGGTATTAACAATACCCCCTCTATTTTTCCTAGGCCAGGTAAGATTATATTTCCTCTACCTATGACTTGGACCTTCTCTTGATTAGCTACTTTGATTATAAATTTATCTTCAACAAACGAAGATAATATATTTTTGTTGTGTGTAGTGTGATTTGTTGCACCAGAGTCAATGAGCCAATCGTTATCTTCTGGTCTATGTATGTTGTTGTTGTTGTGTTTGTTCAGTCCATTCAATGAACCAGATTTTCTATCTCTTGAATCATCTCTACCCCCTCTATGTTCCTTATAGATGGGTGGACTTCTATATCTATGTCTGTCAGTGGATGACTGTCTGTTGTGGTATCTATCTCTATGATCTGTCCTATGTTTATCTCTGAGGAATTTAGGACAATCTCTTCTATTATGCTCTTTGGACCCACAATTATGGCATTTGATTGGTTCATGGTACCTTTCTTGAAATGCCATTTTCTTATATTGCTTATGCTCTATGTGATTATTATAACGATTTCTTCTCGAATTGTCTTCAGCTATCAACCTATTAGAAAGGTTTTCTATGGATAAATACCCTAAATTGATTGTATCTAAATGGGATATATAATTATTCCAAGATGAGTCTAATGAATTGATAATAACACTTTTCATTGTTTGATCTGAAATTATTTCTCCTCTTAGTTGTAATTCTGCTCTGACTTTGTTTAAGTATATTAAATGTTCACTTATGGTGACCCCAGATTTTAACCTGGCTGAAAAGAAATCCTTAGACATTCTTGTTGTAGTGGCTACACTATCACTGTGAAACAGCTTAAACATGTATTGAACAATTTCTGATACAGTTAGATTTGACTTAATACTATGATATATAGCAGGAGATATACTGGATATTAGTAAGAAAAATGCTCTATGGTGTAGGCAGTCCAATCTTAAAGTCCAAGGTCTTTTTGGAGGGTTAGTAATGAAAAACAATAAATTTTCTTTCATAAAGACAACTTGGAGCTGTTGGCACCACTCTTGTAAATTAACACCATCTACCCTCAGTTTTGGGAAATCATTGGGTAAATTCCCAATGTTGTTAGCTCCATTACTTACAACTGGAGGAAGTCCATGGTCTTCTAAGTGTTGGTAACCGCAGAATGGCATGGGGATGCTAGCGACGACTTTAAATGGCAGTCTCTGTCTTTCTCTTGCTTCGAAGCTGTCTGTGTAGCTTTGCACATGCGCATTGTCCATTTCGCTCCTGAAGTCATGGTGAAAGGTTCTCGTTGCTGCAGCTCCTTCGCATTGTTCTTCTTCGGAAGACTCGGTCTCTGGTTCAGCCTTAGGAGTCCTGGTGGCGATGGGAGTCCTTTTATCGAGAGCGCTGGTCTCTGGAATTGTTTGCGGCGTAGGTTGGTATCTGCAGGGCTCTCTGGGTTCAGGCGTCGATGCTTTCGCTGTCTGCATAGAGGCGTGCGATCTTCGGGAAGTTCGTTTACTCACTGTTCTTCCTTTTGTTTTTTTACTGCAGTTTTTCGCTGATTCTTTAGTTATTTTCAATTTTGACCCAAAAGTTGCAAAAAGCGTTTTCATTGCAGACTCTACTTGATTTTCTATTGATTCCTCTTCAGTCTCTGTGTCAGACTCTTCTGATGTATGGATCTTTTCTCTTTTGTTTTTTGCATCAAGTAAGTCCTTTCGCGCCAGATATTTTGAATCTTGTCTTCTGATTGGCTCTTCATCGCTTAGACTGAAGGTTCGTTGAAACCGAGATGGCTGCCGTTCAAAATTTTGCGCGGGACCGTTGTTCTTCTCCTTCGTTGCATTTTTGTCTGTAGACAAATCGCTCACCTTTTTTGAGTCTTTATTTTCATCTGTAACAATGTGCTTTTCTCTCGCTGCTCCGCTTTTTTTCAGTAAGTCTTGGAGGTTCGCGATGAGGTTTACATCATTCTTTTGATCTTTTAAAAGTTTTAGTATTTCTGACCTGAGTTTGTTATTTTCTATTTCGTTTTCTTTTTGATCATTGTTCTCATCTATTATTTCTTCGTTGTCTGTAGTACAGTCTTCAGATTCTCTCGATATTTCAGTTGCGTATTCATCAATTATTTCTTGTTCTGCTTCCATTTCTTTAGTATATGCCCTGGTGTTGGGTCTTATTTTTTTGCTTTTTGATTTTTCTCTCTCAGACATTGTTGATTTTTTTATTGAGTCAATTAACCATCCTCTGCTACCAAATTGTTGCAATATTTTCAGGATCAGACTCAATAATTAAAGTAAGAATAGTATGTTTAAATAAAGCTCTGTTTAATCACAGATGGCATTCTATATTCACTGAATATTCACAAATAGAAGCACTGACAAATGGCATACAGCTCCTTATATATACAAGGGGAGGAGCTAGATATGGGAGTGGTTAGACATACATACATTAAGCAATGGAAATAAGTTAACTCTTGATATACTGTACAGATACTATTTACATGATGGAGAATAAAGCATTTACTTGTGACAGACATAAAATTATATTTCAGTGTCATCCTTGCAATCTACCCCAATCACTCCCTCGTATGCAGAGCTCAACCGAACCATTTTGTTTAATTACTGTGCTGTGTTAAATGTTATTTTCAGGTTCTGGCTGCACTTAAAGTAAGTTGTTATGATATGGGGATCCCAATGGGTCATTTGTTTGGTATATGGACCAAGGTACCTGTCTCTCACCCCTGTATCTGACCATTGTGTCAAGCTGTTCGAATCTCCCTCGCGTAAATATCTCCCTAAAATGTTTTGGCAGTTGGAACTTCAAATAGCTGTCTACTTGAAAAGAATGTTTGTATTTGGTCAGCCATTTCAAGTTACCCACTTTACTAAGTATAGCTATGTCATTTTGTGCATCTATATCCTTCATTCTTTGGGCAGCTCTTTTTTAAAATTGTTCTCCTGTTACGCAGGAAACAGGAAGGCTGCAGCTTCTTACAAAATTTGTTAGTTTGGTGATCCAGGAGATTTGGCATTGTAATTTTATATGCTCTGGTAGACATAACTTGGGGAGTCTATCAGTCTCCATTTCATTAACTTTGCACCAGTAGTTATATGCTCTAATTTTGGATAGTGCATGAATTGTATGAATTCCCAATACAGCTCTAACTGCTGCAGCAGATGTTCTTCGATCTGCACCCAAAATATGTCTCAAATGCTGGGACTGTGCTTGTTCTGGGACTGTGGTTGAATATAGACCCCAAACCTCTGCTCCATACAAGAGCATAGGGGTAAGCTTAGCTTTGTATACTTTAATTTATGGGACCCTGGGTAACTATGGTTCTTTAGTTTAAGCAGTAAATTCAAACAGGTGTTTGCTCTAAGTGTACTCCATTAATGATGGTAAGCCCAGGATCCAGTCCTGGAAAAGGTTATGCCTAAATATACAAAGGTGTTTACCTGTTCAATTGGTTCACCGTCTAATTGCCATTTATGTCTCTGATGATGTTTTCCAAGCACCATTATTTTTGATTTAGATTTACTAATGATTAGGGAGTTATCTTGGCAATAACAGCTGAATCTTCTTAATAGCCTACTTAATCCTACTAGTGAATATGATAATAAAATCATATCATCAGCATAAAGCAAGCTAAATACAGTAAGTATGTAGGATCATCGGCATGCATACCATGAGATCCTGGCAAATGAACATGGCAAGTCATTGATATATAAACTCAATAAAAATGCTCTTCTGCGCATGTCCAAGATGGCGGCGCCCACTGGGATCGCGATCTGAGGATGGGGCGCTGACCTACCCTTTGGGTCCTTTGGGGGTCGTTCTGAAGATCTTCTACCCCAGGACCAGTCAGGGGAGCTCCTGGCCAGCACGGAGACGGTTTTTTTTCCCTCCGTGACTGAGCAGAGAGGAAGGGGCGATGCGTGGAGCATCAGGCTGATCAGCTGGGCGTCGGCAGCGTCGGCAGCGTTTCTTCACAGCCGGAAGCCATCAATTAATTTGGAACGGCATTGTGCCGGGGGCGCCCGCCACGCGGCAAGTTTTTAAGCCCGGGGGGTTGCCCGAAGGGCTGCAAGATGTGTCGGGCACCCTCTGAAGTTCTCTGGGACGTTGCCAGGCTCTTTCGGGGGCTGGCGACGATGGTGCGGTGGCGGCGGTGATGGCGGTTGCTGTGGAGGCTAGCTGGCGGTCAGACGGCGCTGGGGACCCCCCTTGGAATAGGAGCTGGGGGGGCAACAAACCAACAGGACTGGGAGACCTGCAACCACGGTTGGGGCGGAAAAGACCCGGAGTGATCTTTTGGGCCTTGGGAGGCCTCAATTTGTGGTTGTGCGGGGGGCTGGGGGCTCGAGAAACCTGCCCCATTTCTGCCCCATTTCTCTCTCCTCCAGCGTTCCCCTTTAGAACTGGGCCCACCTGGACCAACTGTCAGCCTGTGGGACTCATTGGCGCTATGCTCTATTACTATTCTGAACCCCCCTGACTCTGGAGAGGGCTATTTCCATCTGAATGGGAGACTGGAACATGGCTGCATCCCATCGGCTGAGGGGGCTAGACATTTGCCTGACCACCGTGAGAGGGTGGCCAGGTGTCAGAGCCCCAGGGGCTGAACCGGGAGGCTTTCTACATATACGCACTTTACCAGTGAGGGGACTTTACCAGCGAGGGGACTTTACCATCAGGTGAAGCGTCTGAGGTGGCTCGGGAGTTCATGGCTTCCATGACAGCCATGGACCTGACCCAACTAATTCATGGCCCTATGCACACTGGGGGAAACACACTGGACTTGGTTTTTGTCTCTGGACAGTGGTTGAGTGATCTCGAGATAGGGGATATAGTCATCGAGCCCTTGTCATGGTCAGATCACTCGCTCCTTCGCCTTGACCTTCGAACCGCGGCACCCCGCTGCAGGGAGGCGGAACCGGTAAGATGGTACCGCCCCAGGCGCCTGATGGAACCTGATAGGTTCCAGATGGAGCTTGGGCCAATCCCGGAGGTTCTGGTTCATGCCTAGTCTGGGGACCTAGTGGCCTCCTGGGATAGGGCGGCTGCTGGAGCCCTGGACCGAGTCGTGCCTTTGCGGCCTCTGACCCGGTGCCGATCTCGCCTGGCTCCTTGGTTTACCGAGGAGCTGAGGGAGATGAAGCGCTGGAAAAGACACCTAGAGAGCTGATGGAGGGCTAGTCTTTCTGAATCTGACCAAACACTGGTAAGATCTCATATTAGGAGTTACCTAGTGGCGATAAAAGCAGCAAAATGTACTCATTTTCTGCTCTTATTGCATCATCAGATAATCGCCCGGCCGCCCTGTTTAGGGTGACCCGATCCCTGCTCCACCAGGAAGCGCAGGAGGACCCCTTGGAGGGAAGAGCCGAGGATTTTGTTCAGTATCTGTATGACAAAATCACTCAGATTCGGGCAGGTCTGGACTCTGACGGGATAGATCCAGCGAGGGTGACGGAGGCAGGTCTTGAAACTGTTATCTGGGATGAGTTTGACCCTGTGACCCCAGATGACGTGGACAGGATTCTGGGTAGATTGAACGCGACCACATGTTTGTTGACCCCGTGCCCCTCCTGGTTAGGGCTGGCTTCCCGGGAGGTGATGCGAGGCTGGCTCCAGGGGATTATAAATGCTTCGTTGGGTGAGGTTGTCTTCCCCGCCGCCCTGAAAGAGGCGGTGGTAAGGCCTCTCCTCAAGAAGCCTTCCCTGGACCCGGCAGTATTGGCTAATTATCGTCCAGTCTCCAACCTTTGCTTCGTTGCGAAGGTTGTTGAGAGTGTGGTTGCGTGACAGCTTCCCCAGTACCTGGATGAAGCGTCTTATCTAGATCCATTCCAGTTGGGCTTCAGGCCTGGGTACGGAAATGGCATTGGTCGCGTTGGTTGATGATCTCTGGAGGGCTCAGGACAGGGGTTGTTCCTCTGTCCTGGTCCTGTTAGACCTCTCAGCAGCTTTTGATACCATCGACCATGGTATCATGCTGCACCGGCTGGAAGGGTTGGGGGTGGGAGGCACCGTTTTATGGTGGTTCTCCTCCTTTCTCTCTGACCAGTCGCAGTCTGTGTTGACAGGGGGGCAGAGATCGACCCCGAGGCCCCTTATATGTGGGGTGCCGCAGGGATCGGTTCTCCCGCCCCTTTTGTTCAACATTTATGTAAAGCCGCTGGGCGAGATCATCCATGGTTTCGGGGTGAAGTACCATCTGTACGCTGACGACACCCAGCTGTACATCTCCACCCCGGACCACCCCAACGATGCCCTTGAAGTGATGTCCCAGTGCCTGGAGGCCATACAGATCTGGATGGGGAGAAACGGGCTCAGGCTCAACCCATCCAAGACCGAGTGGCTGTGGTTTCCGATGTCCCGATATAGTCAGCTGGCGCCATCGCTGGCTATTGGGGGCGAATCATTGGCCCCCACAGAAAGGGCTCGTAACTTGGGCGTCCTCCTGGATTCACGGCTGTCTTTAGAAGAGCACTTGATGGCCGTGACCGGGAGGATTTTTCATCAGGTTCGCCTGATTCACCAGTTGCTTCCCTTTCTAGATCGGGACGTGTTACGCACAGTCACTCATGCCCTCGTCACCTCTCGTCTGGACTATTGTAACACTCTCTACATGGGGCTCCCCTTGAGGTGCACCTGGAGGCTCCAACTGGCGCAGAGTGCAGCCGCGCGGGTGGTTATGGGAGCAACGTGGAGCTCCCATGTAACACCCCTCCTGTCCGAGCTGCACTGGCTCCTGGTGGTCTTCCGGGTGCGCTTCAAGGTTCTGGTTACCACCTTTAAAGCGCTCCATGGCTTAGGACCTGTTTACTTACGGGACCGCCTACTACCATCAATAGCCTCCCACCGACCAGTACGCTCCCACAGAGAGGGGCTCCTCCAGGTGCCGTCGGCCAAACAATGTTGGCTGTTGGCCCCCAGGGGAAGAGCCTTCTCTGTGGGGGCACCGACGATCTGGAATGAGCTCCCCCCAGAGATACGGAGGATTCCAGATCTGCGCACCTTGCACCGCGAGCTGAAGACACTTTTATTTCATCAAGCTGGCCTCACCTAAATCTTCCCCCTTTTAAGTGTAAATTTTAAATTTTTACTGTATTTTAAAATATGGGTATTTTAAATTATGGGTATCAATTCAGCCAAATTTATTTAATTCATTTTATTCGATTTTAAATTTTGTATATCTATGTGTTTTATTTCATGGCTGTGCACGGCCCTGAGTCCTTCGGGAGTAGGGCGGTATAGAAATTCAATAAAAACTAAACAAAAATAATAATAATAATGGGGCCAGGATACACCCTTGCCTTACCCCTTTATTTGTGTGAATCCTATTAGTCAGATCCCATTAACCCCTTACTGCACCTTCAAACAGGTACTTGTGTAAAGGGCTTTAATCAACGCAAGCAGTCTAGCTTCTATTTTAAGAGATGCCAGTTTATTCCATAGTACTTTTTAAAAAAAAAATGATTTATATGCCACCCTTCTCTGGAGACTCAGGGTGGCTTACAATGCATTAAGCAATAGCCTTCATACTTTTGTATATTTATACAAAGTCAGCTTATTGCCCCCACAAACTGGGTCCTCAATTTACTTACCTTAGAAAGGATGGAAGGCTGAGTCAACCTTGAGCCTGGTGAGATTCGAACTTACTGTAATTGCAGACAGCTGGTGTTAATCACAATGCTATCAGTCTGCTGAGCCACCAGGCCCTTCACCTACTTCTCTGTTTACCATATCAAATGCTGCTGTAAGGTCTATAAAAGCAGCATACAGGGTCTCCTCTTATAGGCATATTTGGCAATTAGATGGTTCAAGACAAAGCAGTTATCAATAGTGGATCGGCTTTGTCTAAAACCTGCTTGTTCTTCTTTGAGGATATTGTTTTCCTCTACCCAGCTTCCAATTCTAATCAAAAGGAACCTAGCACATATTTTTGCTGCAATGTCAATCAGGCTAATAGGCCTAGAATTACTAGGGTCCCTTTTATTTCCTTTTTTTAAATATGGGGACAATTATTGCCATCTTCCACCCATCCAGTATATGCAGTGGTGGGATTCAAGTAATTTAACAACCGGTTCTCTGCCTGAAGTGGTTCGGGAATAACGAGAGGCACAAGCAAGCAAGTGGCAACAGCTCTTTAATATACAGTGAGACTTCAGCAAAAACTCAGAGGCTGCAGCCCTCCTTATATACAATCCTGGAGGGACTGTCAGCCAATCAGAAACTTAGGCAGGTTTGAAACTCCCGCTGAAAAGTATCGATACATAACACCCCTCCCTTCCCAGAAAGCACTAACATTCAAATATTTACATAAGTACACACAAAATCTCGCAGGTGCCCTGGCCGAGTTCTCGTTCTAGTTGACCTGCGCAGTTCAGTGTTTGGTGGGGCGTCGAGCTGGTCGGAGGCACTTTCTGTCTCTCCCGGCTCCACCAATGGAACCTCCTGGATTTTATCTGGGGTGTGGTTATCTCCGGCTGGGAGTGGCAACTCGCTGGGGCAGCGCTGGAACCAGGGCTTGTCAGCTAAGTATTCTCTTGAACCCGGGCTTGAGTTAGCTGTTTTGGGAAAGTTGTTGTAGTTAGGTTCGGAGATGTCTAAATTGATGTTTGCTTCGCTGACTATTCTTTTTCTAAGTTGGTCTATGTGGCGTTTCCAGAGTCTGTCCACCCCCACATCTACCGTGTATGATTTTGGGCCTGTTATGCCCACTATGGTTCCTGCAACCTATAGAGGTCCGCTAGCATAATTGCGAGCGAACACCGGGGACCCAACCTGGAACTGCCTTAGTCCGGTGGTCTCTCCCTTAAAATTCTCGTGCGAATAATTAGGGTGAAGCCTATCTAACACGCACCGAAGCTTCCTACCCATGAGGAGTTCGGCTGGGCTTCTCCCTGTGGCCGTGCATGGTGTGGCATGCTGGACAGCTAAAAATTGGTTTATCCTGGCCTGCCAGTCCCCATTATCTCGTCTGGACAATGCTTCTTTGGCCGTTCTTACAAAACGTTCGGCCAATCCGTTAGAAGCTGGATGGAACGGGGCCGATAGGGCATGGCGGATGCCCAGTCCGGCCAGGTAGCCTTCAAATAGGGTTGCTGTGAATTGAGGGCAATTGTCTGATACCAGAGTATCCGGTAGCCCGTGGGTGGCAAAAAGTTTCCTCAGTACCTTGATGACTGCTTCGGCTGTGGTTGAAGGCATTAGTATTATTTCGAGCCATTTTGAAAAGGCATTGACTACAATTAAAAATGTTTGCCCGTGGAAGGGGCCAGCAAAATCAATGTGGATCCTCCCCCATGGCCCTTTTTGGCCTACCGGGGGATCGGGGCGAGATTCCTGGCAGGATCTACACTTCCCCACTCACTTGGAGATGACTTGGTCCATGTTGGGCCACCAAACATAACTGCGGGCTAAACTTTTCATTCTGACAATGCCTGGGTGTCCCTCATGCAGTAATTCCAAGACTCTCGTTCTCAGTTTCGTTGGCACTACCACCCTATCGCCCCACAGCAAGCAACCCCCCTTGCATAAACAATTCATTACGTTTGTTAACATAACCCTGGTACTCCTCACTGACCACCTTGACCGGCCACCCCTTAAGGACCCAACCCATCACAGTACGAATCACAGGGTCTCTAGCAGAGGCTTTCGCCACCTCGCAAGAGGAGATAGGTCCCAAAGTCACTGCATCGATCAGGAGGATGGGCGCTTCCGGTGTGGGGTTGGTCAACAGATCGGGTAGGGGGCAGCGGCTGAGGGCATCCGTGTGGCCCAAAGTCCGACCGGGTTGATGGACAAGCTGGTACGAGTATGCTGACAGAAAAATGGCCCATCTGGTCAAACGTGGGGACAGGGCAGCGGGGGTGGGCCTATCACCGGCCAAAAGTCCCAGCAAAGGCCGGTGGTCAGTCACAAGTTTGAATTGCCGGCCATAGAGATATTCGTGGAACTTTTTAACCCCCGCAATTGCAGCCAGAGCCTCTCTGTCCAACTGACTATAGTTCCGCCCTGCTCTTGACAGGGTGCGAGAGTAAAACGCAATGGGCGCCTCTAGACCGTTTGGCAGTCTATGGCCTAGGACGGCACCAACTCCTACAGGGGAGGCATCACAAACCAATACAAGCGGTAGCGCTGAGTTGTATTGGATTAGGAAACAGTACTCAGACAGAAGTCTCTTCACAGCCTCAAAAGCGGCTGCCTGTGGTTTCCCCCAAACCCATGGTACATTCTTCCCTAACAGTTTGTGCAGGGGGTCTGCGACGGTGGCTTTGTCCTTTAAGAACATTGAATAGAAATTGAGCAGTCCAAGGAAGGCTTGGAGCTCCGCTTTGGTTTTGGGGGCTGGTGCGCTCTTAATATCTCTCACCTTGCTTTCGGTAGGGTGGATGCCTGTGCCGTCCACCCTGTACCCCAGAAATTCAACGGAGGGGACAGCAATCATGCACTTATTTTTCTTCAATTTGAGTCCCGCTTCTCTAAATCTAGAAAGGACATTCCTTACTCTGTCCCCTAGCTGACGTTCATCCTGAGTGCTGACTAGAACATCATCAAAATAGGGCACCACCCCCGGAAGCCCTTGCAAGAGGCGCTCCATGGTGCTTTGAAATAGGCCGGGTGCGACGCTCACCCCAAACTGGAGCCTGGTGCATTTGAATGCACCCCTGTGAGTTACAATTGTTTGCGCCTCTGCCGTGGCATCGTCAACTGGCAATTGTTGATAGGCTTGGGCCAGGTCTAATTTGGCAAAAATTTTCCCGGGCCCCAGGGAGTGTAGTAGATGATGCACGATCGGCACCGGATAGGCGCTCAGCTGCAAGGCCTTGTTGATCGTGCACTTGTAGTCGGCGCAAATTCTGATTGAGCCGTCAGATTTAACTGGTGTCACTATGGGGGTTTCCCATTTTGCATGGTCAACGGGAACCAACACCCCTTGTTTAATTAATTTGTCCAGTTCCGCATCGATCTTTGGTTTCAATGCGAATGGCACCCGTCTGGCTTTGAGTCTTATTTGGGCTACGTTGGGGTCTAAATTAAGAGAGATGGGGTCCCCACATACTTGCCCAACATGTCCCCGAAGACGTCCTGGAATTTGGTCAGGAGACTGTCCTTTAGTGATGGCTTGGACATCTGGTGGACCCCGGTGAAGCCCATGCCAAGGGCTCGGAACCACCCCATGCCCAGAAGACTAGGCAGCTGCTTCGTGATGATGGTTAGCGGCAGGTCTTTTTCGAAGTCTCCGTAGGTGACTCAGAACGTGCCTACTCCTTTGAGGGGGACTCGGTTCCCCTGGTAGTCTAAGATGCATAGTCTCTGCTTGGAGAGCTGG
This sequence comes from Arizona elegans, assembly GCA_022577455.1. Classification (NCBI taxonomy): domain Eukaryota; kingdom Metazoa; phylum Chordata; class Lepidosauria; order Squamata; family Colubridae; genus Arizona; species Arizona elegans. The sequence continues at coordinate 4,845,591 of JAKOOJ010000021.1, read as the reverse complement.
TCCTTCCGGAATGACGGCAGGATGGTCTTTAGGGTCGCCCACGACATTATGGAGAGAGCTGATCCGGTGTCGATCTCCATTGAGCAGGGCTTGCCGTTGATTTCGACCACTGTGCTGACTTTGTCCTCGATCGCCGTGCTGGCCTGGTTGATGTGTATGCTGCGGCCATCTCGCGGTTCAAATTTGCGCCGTTTCTTCACGCCTCCTTCTCTCATTGGATGCTTCTGGCGCGTCGATTATGGTTGGCTGCGGCGCTCACGTGGTTGATGTTTTCTGGGCAGAATGGCTCTACAGACTCGCGCCAAGTGCCCTTTCTTCTCGCAACGCCTGCAAATAGCCTCTCTGTATTTGCAGGACAGTCTATCATGGTGCCCGCCACAGCTGGGGCAGTTTCGCTGGGGGCTGCCTGCATTTTTTCTCTGGTGCTCTGTTCGGAAGATGTCCTCATCTGACTCGGACTCCGAGCTGGATCCGGCGTCTTCCCTGTGCACTGGTGCAGACTTGGGACTGTCTTTTCTGGTAAGCAGATGCTGCAGCATTTCTGCAGCTTTTGTGGAAGCTTCATGAGCCCTGGCCTCGTCTAGGGCTCCAGCAAGCGTTAAATCAGGCTTGGCGAGCAGGCGCCGTTGTAGCCTAATGTCCCGAACACCACAGATTAGTTGCTGAAGCAACGCATTGTCCAAGTCCCTATAGTCGCAATGAGCTGCGGCTTTACGCAGGCTTGCCATGTAAGCGCTGACCGGTTCTCCCTCCCGTTGTATGCACTGTCTGAGTTGGTATCGTTGCACGAACTTGGAGGGCACGGGAGCGTAGTGAGCCCGGAGAGTTGCCATCAGGGTGTCCCAGGAAATGGTCTGGACCGGCGTTGGCTCACACAGTGACTCCGCCATCTCGAACACGTCCGGTCTGCAGTGGCTTAGGAAGAGGGCTCTCTTCCGATTAGCGGAAAGTCCCTGCATGTCGCTGGCTTCGAGCGAGCACTCAAACCTCGTTAGGTACGAGACCCATTTTTCGCGGGTCAGATTGAAAGGCTTGGGCGGAACGTAGGCAGACATGTTCGGTATGCCTCCTGTAGTTCGCCTCATCGCCTAGCTGAAGCTTGTGGTCTCACTGGTTCGCTTCTTGTGGCCTCAATCCCACCTTCATCACCAATGAAGTGGTTCGGGAATAACGAGAGGCACAAGCAAGCAAGTGGCAACAGCTCTTTAATATACAGTGAGACTTCAGCAAAAACTCAGAGGCTGCATCCCTCCTTATATACAATCCTGGAGGGACTGTCAGCCAATCAGAAACTTAGGCAGGTTTGAAACTCCCGCTGACAAGTATCAATACATAACACTGCCCTAATGATTTCTTCCAACAACCAGTTTGCCAAACTGCTCAGAAAGTTAACAGCCAGTTCTCCTGAAGTGGTGCAAACTGGCTGAATCCCACCACTGGGTATATGGCAGGTATTATTTATCTGTGTAAAAAGACCTGCCAGTACTGGGCCCCACAAATTGGAAATTTCTTGAATAGTTCTGCTGGTAAAAAATCCTTACCTGGGGTTTTATTGCTCTTTAGGCTCTTAATGATGGATTGTATCTCCTTTTCCAAGACTGGTGGCCAAGTGGGGTGGGAGGTGGGGGGTGAGTTTTTGAATTTACTAGATCACTGCTTAGAGACAGTTGCTCTGCAGGTTCCGTGGAGGCCAACAAATAACAAATCACTTCTGAAAAACTTCTCCAGGCAGTCTCTCAGAATTGGGCATGATTCAATGGAAACAAGAAAAAAAAGGAACAGTTAAGCAAGTGTTTATCCAACCCAGCAAGTTTAGGAGGTGTGGATTTCAACTCCCAATTTCAGCATGTTGGTTGGGGAAATAACAGAATAATTTTGGAGGTACTCTAATCCAACCCCACCTTACTCAGGAAACCCTACATCATGTAGGAGGATAGCACCCACTCCTTTCCTAGAAGAATGAAATATTTTGGGAAATATTAAAAAAGCAGAATGTTATATTTCCCTGGATGAGAAATGGAGAAGCATAGTTTACAGACAAAGCAGCTCCCACCTTCCTGCCCCCCACCCTTTGTCAATGGGCCAGAGGCAGAAACCCAATCCTTTCTCAAAGGACATTTGCAACACAATAGCAACAGAAACTAACACAATGGGCCCCATCTAGCAACCAAAACTCACCACGCGACCTGGGAAGCAAGTGACCTGGGAAGCACATGTGACCATCAACCAGCAAGGCTAGCTAAGACCCCCACCCCCTGGGAGTCTGACAACCAATCAGGATACTCTTTCGGGGGCCCAGGAAATGTAAAGCCAGAGAGAGCATAAAAACCCGAGGATTTACTGTATCTGCCCTTTTCTGTTCAGGAACTCAAGCCATGTGATCCTCTCCACCATTAAACCATCTTTCCAAGCAGTCTCCATGTTTCCAGTGTCTTTTTCCCCACTTGGAGCAGAACCCAGAAGGTTATTTCTTCCTACAATCATTTCAGACAAATGGTTATCCAATCTCTTCTTAAAAATATCCTATGTTGGAGGACCCATAATTTCTGGAGGCAAGCCATTTCACCGATTAATTGCTCTAATTGTCAGGAAATTTCTCCTTAGTTGGAGAAATTGGTCCTCTCCTTAATTAGTTTCCATCCATTGCCTTCATTAATGAAGGCATTATCCTGCCTTCAGATGTTTTGGAGAATAGCTTGACCCCCTCCTCTTTGTATCAGGCCCTAAGATATTAGAAGACTGCTATCATGTCACAACTAGTTCTTTTTTTAATTGAACTACACACACCCATTCTATCTCTTTGTTAATGCAGACTAGGACTTTTTTTTTGGCAGTTGCAGCATTCAGGGAGTTGATGATCATACCTTTTAGTTGCTCAGGTTTGAGAAAGAAATTAATAAAAGGATTGTTTTGGTGAATTTGGTTTGATGAGGATTAGAAAAGCTTGGGTATATATACCTGATGAAATGAACACTCCCAACCTATAAGTCCTTCATCTGAAAGAATTCTGATTTTATTTATGAACAGACTTTGCCTCTTTCCATCTGTAATGAGAAATGTCCTTTTGGCTACAGCAAGGTAAAAATAGAAGAGAAATTATCCTGCTGCTACGACTGTAGACAATGTCCAGAAGGGAAGATAGCTGACCAAATGGGTAAGCAAAGGAATATACTGAGTATATCAATAGTTTAAAAAATATAATTGGGGCTGAATTTTTAATCAGTATTATAGTGACTGAAAATCTTGAGCTGTCTAATAGGTTGTATAGATGAGCAATGAAGAACGTGAACTACTTGTTTATAATTCAAAGGGATATTTAATGTCTATGGAGATTTTCAGTCATCTAAAGTGCTTTTTGTCCCAAGATTGCTTTTTCAAAAGACAACTGGACTTTCTTTCTTTTTTCCTTCAATACGTTTTACTTTTCATCTAAAATCTTCTTCAGTTTTGACTGACAGGCTTCACGGAGAACTGAAGAAGATTCTTGGATGAGAAGCAAAATGTCTTCAAGGAAAAACAAAGAAAGTCCAGTGGCATTTTGAAACAGCATTTTGGGGAAATATTTAATGGTATAATCAACCAGTTCACTTTAAATAGTATAATCTCTCTTAAAGATCAATAGATTTCTCAGATTTGGATTCCTCTTCTTATTGCTTGTAGACATTTGGCAGATAACCACTGCTCATTGGTAAATAATCCAGAGGCTTTTTAGTGTTAGTGTGTGTGTGTGCGTGTGCGTGTGTGTGTGTGTGTGTGTGTGTATTTTAACTCTTTTTCCTTCCTATTCCATCTGGAGAGTAAAAGTATCATATAAAAGTTTTGAGATAACTGTGTAACTTAAAGAATATTGAAACTGAATACTGCATACATATTCATATAACGAATTTCATTTTAAATTATTTTGAGAAAAATAATAGTATTTTAGTAAATAAAGTATGTAATTAATTCTATCAGCTTAAAACCTAGAATGGTTCTTTGAAACAGTTTTATTTGTTCTTTCCCCCAGACTTAGATGATTGTTTCCCATGTCCAGAGGATCAACATCCAAACAAAGGTCGAGATAATTGTCTTCCAAAAACTGTAACTTATTTGAGTTTCCAAGAGCCGCTGGGTATTTCTTTGGCAACAATTTCAATTTCCTTTTCTGTCATCTCAGCTATGGTGTTGGGAATCTTCATTAAACACCAGGACACTCCCATTGTCAAAGCCAACAACAGGAACCTCACCTACATTCTTCTCATTGCTCTCCTGCTCTCCTTCCTTTGCACTCTACTCTTCATTGGGCATCCTGATCAAGTGAAATGTCTCTTGCGACAAAGTACTTTTGGCATCACTTTCTCTATTGCCCTCTCTTGTATTTTGGGTAAAACAACCATAGTAGTTCTTGCTTTCATGGCTACCCAGCCAGGCTCCAAAATGAGGAAATGGGTGGGGAGAAGGATGGCCAACACGATAGTCCTATCTGTCTTCATGGCTCAGTTCACCATCTGTGTAGTGTGGTTGGCAACTTCTCCCCCATTTCCAGATTCAGACATGCACTCCATGGTTGAAGAAATTGTCTTAGAATGTAATGAAGGTTCAACCACAATGTTTTATACAGTACTTGGCTTTATGGGGCTCTTGACTGCTGTCACTTTCACAGTGGCCTTCTTGGCTAGGAATTTACCTGACAGCTTTAATGAAGCCAAATTCATCACCTTCAGCATGTTGGTCTTTTGTAGTGTCTGGGTGTCATTTGTTCCCACCTACTTGAGCACCAAGGGGAAATATGTGGTTGCTGTGGAGATCTTTTCCATTTTGGCTTCAGCGGCTGGATTACTGGGCTGCATCTTTTCTCCAAAGTGCTATATCATTATTCTGAGACCTGATTTGAATAAGAAGGAGCAACTAATAAAAAAATAAAACTGATATTTAAACAGGACTTTCTTTATTCTACTTTTGCAGTTTGGGGAGTCAGCATTCTTCCCTCATATCACCACATCAAAGTGACATACAAGGGAGTAGCATGATATATATAAGGACACAGATATTTAAGTTGCAGTCAGTCTGTGACAGCATGAGAGATAATGCAGCATGATTTTAAAGTTTTATTGTTAAATTATTTTGATTTTAATGTTAATTTTGTTGATTATAATGTATCCTTGTCTCGCCACAGGTCATCCTTAGTGAAGTGTCTGTATTTTCTGCATCAGATGAGGAGAGCACATCTTTCTCCTTTTGTCCTGGCCCATCTTTACAGAGGGATAATTGAGGGCATTTTAACAAAGTGCATCACTGTTTGGTTTTGGTGGAAGCACTGCCTCAGATAGAAAGTCCATATAGAAAGTGGTGAGGACAGCTGAGAAGATTATTGGAAACTCGCTTCCTGTTATTCAGCATACTGCTTATGAGAGCTATGTGCTTAGAGCTCAAAGCTTTGTTAGAGACTTCACACCAGGGATGAAATCCAGCAGATTCTGACAGTTCTGGAGAACCAGTAGTGGAAATTTTGAGTAGTTTGGAGAACCAGCAAATATCACCTCTGGCTTTGTTTTGTTTTGTTTTTTAATTTGATTTATATGCCACCCTTCTCCGGAGACTCAGGGCGGCTTACAATGCGTTAAGCAATAGCCTTCATACTTTTGTATATTTATACAAAGTCAGCTTATTGCCCCCACAAACTGGGTCCTCAAGAGTGGGGAAGGGAATGGGGTTTTTGCAGTATCCTTTCCCTGGAGTGGGGTGGGAATGGAGATTTTGCAGTAACCTTCCTCTGCCACGCCCACCAAGCTACACCATGCCAATCAAGCCATGCCCACAGAACTGGTAGTAAAACAATTTAGATTTCACCACTGCCCCACACACCCAGTTCAGGCTCTTTTGCTCCCCTCTGCGAAGAGGTTTCAAAGTATTTATAGCAGGACTAGAAATTATGTTACAGATTCTGTAACATCTTTGTTCCCTATGTCATCCATCTGGTAAACTCATTTTTCCCTCCATCTACATGTATCCATCTGTACTAGACTGTGTTGTTTCTCTGTGTCATATAATTTATGTGGGTATATGCAAATTTATTTATTTATTTTGTCATGTTTACAAAGGGGATTTTGGAGGCGGTGACACCTTGAGAGCTGTATGCAATGAAATTATGTTTTAATGTATGCCAATTAGTGTACATTCAAAGTGAAAATAGAGTTATTCTAAGTACACAGATATTTAAGTTGCAGTTAGTCTAGAACAGCATGAGAGATAATGCAGCATGTTTTTTTAAAGTTTTATTTTTAAATTATTCTGATTTTAATGTTAATTTTATTGATTATATTGTACACTGCACAGAGGTTTTCTATGTGGGAGATGGGAAGTTAAGAAATATGAAAAAGAAATTAGTAAATAAATGTTCATCTTGCTCTACATGAAGATTCCCATGAAAAGGAGAGGACCAAAGAAGTTAGAGAGTACCGGGAAAGTAAACATAAACAGAATTCATATGACTGCATTCTCTCATTCAATGAACCAGATATGTTCTTGTAAAGAAACTCTTCTCTATTATCAGGTCATGTATGCAGGTAGAGACATTGAAAGCCACACATGAAGGTGGCATAGAAACCAATAGTTGTGACAATCTCTTCAAAATTGACTTCCAAATATAGTTTCTCCACATCTTTTCTTTGAAATATTAAATAATTATTTTGAGCCCTAATCAGTATAAATTGGAATAGCCAAAAAAAAGACAATTCTGTCTGAATTTGTTTTTAATATTACAATGTCCACAGGTTTGTTTTAATGGCATATTTGAAGTCATTGATAGACAATTGCACTCTTTTCATAATAATTGACTTTGTGTCCTGCAGCCCTTAGTCTTCACAAGATCTCTGCCAAAAGAGAAAACAACCAAGCCTCCCAATATTCTTCACAACCATTGTTTTTTTTTAAAAAAATAGAGGAAAATCTCCATTAATACCCACTGCCCCAAATCTGAATGTTTGAGACCCGCTTTGGATAGGGTGGTGTGCTAGGAATTGGGAAGCCATCAATTCTAGTCCTCATTGAGGCATTGTCACTCTTATTCATAAGCCTTGAATGACATTTTATTCTGCCTGCTGAAATTGCTGCATTTAATGAATGTTTGTCTTTTTAATTTTGATGATTGTGATTTTATCCTGATGGTGAAAGCAATGCTTGTAGAAACCCAATTCATTGTTGTATTCATCTGTGAGTATTGTTTTGTTATATTTTAAGAATAGAACAGAACAGAACAGAACAGAACAGAGTAGCGTAGAATAGAATAGAATTCTTTATTGGCCAAGTGTGATTGGACACACAAGCAATTTGTCTTGATGCATATGCTCTCAGTGTACATACAGTGGTCATCATGACAAGAAGTAATTATTAACATTAAGTGATTCTATAATATACCCCTCTATCAATTTATTTTTGCTTTTGATTGTTGTAATACATAGGCATTCTAAGATTATTGTGTTATAAAAGTACTTAAGATTCATCAGTCATTTAATTACTTTTGTTAATATTGTAGCATAGTAATATCTATTGTAGTATATATTATAAGGTTTAATATACAAGATCTAATACATTTAAAACACAAATTTTGATGTAACTAGGCGTGGAATAGATAACTTGATAGCTTTGGTGTGCTGGAGGGAAATACAAGGACTGAAAACAAGTGGGAGGGCTGGTTTAAAACATTGTTAAAGATGACAAGTATCCCTAACCTAATGAGAATTGGTACAGGAAGAAAGCAGACAGCCCAAACCACAGCAGTTGAATTGTTTCCTGCTGGACAAAGGTCCATAGGAGAAATGATTCAACGAGAAAGAACTAATTCATTCAAATATTTGCAATTAATGCTATAATCAATGTAGGATGTGTTGTTGAAAAATCATGAAGACTTGAAAAAAGAGATAGGGGAAGTAAGGAGTGACACTGGAGAACTCAAAGGAAAGATGAAGTCAATGGACGGGAAATTTGAATGTTTCCAACAACAAATTATGAAGAGTGAACAAAAATTGCAAGAGATGGAAGAGAAAATGGGAAAGGAGGAAAAAGGAGTAGATGAAATGAACGAAAGACTAATACGAGCAAACAAAGAATTGGAGATGGCCGTCATCTCCAGAAAAAAAAGTTCTGGAGGGAGTTTCTGTGGTCCATTGGGTCATCCCAGGACCTTAGCTTGGCCTTTGATCTGAGCACCAATGGTGGGGGGCAGAGGGGCTGAATGCCATGGTAGAGCATTACCTGAGGTGCTACGTGAACTATCAGCAGTCCAATTGGGCAGACCTCCTGTCTTTCGCTGAGGTCGTACTGAGTGGCATCCCTGAATACCCAAGGGACTCCCCCTCCTCAGTCAGCTTGACCGATTGGATGGCCACACTGAAAGTGACCTGGGAGAATGTCAAGAAAGTGCTAGCTAAAGTGGCACAAACCTATAAGAAATAGGCAGACAAACACTGAGCTCCCCAATGGCCATTTCAATTGGGGAAGAAAGTTTTCCTCTCCACAAAATATTTGAGGTTAAAACTCCCTAGCAGGAAACTGGGACCAAAGTTTATGGGACCATTCCCCATAGTAAAGATAATCAACCCAGTCATGGTGCAATTGAAATTGCCCTGGCTGCTAGAAAGATACATCATATTTGTGATCATACTATTCCATAGTAGCCTCTTAAAACCCATGGTTGGATCGACCCTAAAGCCACTACCCCATGAGCCCCCAGACCCCGTGGTCATAGGGGACACACCCATTATGAGGTGCAGCGAATCCTCAATTTGAGGTGGCATAGGAGACAACTCTAATATTTAATTAAGTGGAAGGGTTACCCCTTATCAGAGGCATCTTGGGTAAAGAGTCAAAACATCCAGGCTGATCGCTATATAGCCAAATTTCACATGGAAAATCCAAACAAGCCTGGGGGGTGGTCGCATCCATAAACTCTATATCTGCACTCAAAATGTTTTTGCTTTGTGCAGGTCACCATTGGGAAGTGAGGGGAGCCAACTGTCAACTTGCAAAGCTTTCAAGTTGCCATAAGCAGGAGAGTGGGGGGGGGGGAGAACTGACGGAGCTCTTGATTGCCCTAAATGAAATTGCATTCCGCAAATGACTTCCTATAGATTGTGTCCTAGGTTACCAGAGGAAACAGGAGGGGTATGGGTTTCATAGTCTGCCAACGTAGTCAATTGGAGAATGTGAAACCTGGCCAGGGAGGAGGGGGAGGGGGGATAGAGGGTCATGGGGGACCATAAATCTATGTGAGGTTAGTTCTGACTGCATCGGATTATTGCCGGAATGGTGCTCCTAATAAATGATTGTATTTCTTTTTAAGTTTGGCTTGTGTCTCATGAATTAATTAGGGCATCTTTCAGAAACTTCACAGTTAGTTAAGAATATGACTAAATTGCAAGAAAATGAATTGACTGGGAGAATTAACATTCAGATAACAAAAAAAGTGAAATAATGGCAAGATGTGTCACACTCAAAGGGGATAATTATGATAAATTAATTGATCAAATCAAGATGGTCCTGGACAGGTGGAAAAATTTTCAACTCTCCTTTATGGGAAGAATTGCAACAGTAAAGATGAACGTACTACCAAAAATACTTTTTTTTATTTTAATCTATACCAATAAGATTAGAAAAGGAGTTTTTTGGAAATTTAAATAAAATGATATCTAAATTTATTTGACAAGGGAAGAAACTGAGAATTAAATTAAAATTAGTACAGGATTCTAAGGAAAGAGGGGGATTCGGCTTTTAGGACTGGGAAAAATATTACCAAGCAGCAACACTCATATGGGTAAGAGATTGGATTAATCTAAAAAATAGGAGGCTATTAACACTGGAAGGACATGGCATGCAAATAGGGTAGCATGCCGTCCTTTAGGAGGGAAGACACAAGGCTCACCAGTACTTCCAGAACCATTACATTAGAAGGGCACTATTGGATGTTTGGGTTAAAATCAAACAACGTAACTATATGGAAATTCCTAACTGGCTTTCGACATTGGAGATGTTTATACATCCAAACTTTATTAAATTAGGAAGAGTAATTACCTATAAGGATATACTAAATGAAAAAGGAGAACTAAAATCTAGGAAAGAACTATGTGAGGAAGGAATAGGAATACCTTCAAGTCCAATCACGATACATGAAAGATAAAAAAGAATGAAGCATAAAGAGAGAATCTACGGAACTAGGAATCTAAGAACACATGAGATGGTGATAAGAAAAAAATATATCAATACTTACTGGAATATGCTATGGTGGAAGAACAGGTGAAAGAAACCATGCTAACTTGGAGTAATAACTTTGGATACAATATCGATTTAGACAATTGGCAGGAATTGTGAGAGAGAAATAGAAAATTAACTTTAGCCACTGCATATAAAGAAAACCTATATAAGATGTTTTACAGGTGGCATCTCCCACCCAAAAGATTAGCTAAAATGAACAAAAACCTCTAACCAATGTATTGGAAATGGAAGGCAACTCTAGGAACTTTTTATCATATGTGGTGGGAATGCCTGAAAGCTAGAGATTTTTGGCATTAGAAAAAACAATGGCTGCAAGAGATATTAATTCAAGACTTAAAGCTAGAACTTTTTCTATTGGGCAAAGGACAAATATAATAAAGGAACAATATATTTAATGTTGCATACACTAACGGCAGCAAGATTAGTCTTCACACAAAATTGGAAAAGTAAAGAGATCCCCTCCCCCTCAAAGAAGAGATAATAAATAAGATACTGACATTAGAACTCAAAGACAAGGGTGAAAGGGAATATTATGAAATCTGGAATAAAATGTATCAATGGTTCGAGTGGAGGAGGAATGTCGGGATAAAGGAATATTGATAAATTAAGCGTTTGAAAATTTTTATGCTAGTATTCTGGGAGAGGTAGGAATGGTATTGGTATTGAAGTATTCTTCACAGATGAAAGAATTTATGTGTTTGAAATGTGATAAACTGTACATACTTATATATCGAAGATGAATTGAATTTGTTGTAAGGTAAAACTTGATGGAAATGTTTAAACCTCATATAGCAACTAGGGCGATGTACACAATAGAACAGCCCAAATACATCTTTTTAAAAATACATTAAAATGAAATCATATTAAAAAGATAAAAAGTAAATAACAAAATAGGATAACAGGCAGTGCATTTTAATTAAATATTGTATTGTGTCATGTCATGACATACATGACAGGTTATGTTATGTCATGTCATATGATGTAGCAGGCTCCCCTCTAAGATATGATTCCCCAGGACATTTGACTTTCTGATCCTTTAAGGGCCTTCCAGAAGGATGACATGGTTGGGACCAGCCACACCTTGAGAGCAAGAATGATCCGTAAAGTAAGGCCAGGGCAGAAAGTGCTTCCTGCTAGGTCCCACCTAAGAAAATGCACAGGCTTATGGAATATAAGATCAGTTAGTCCATCTAGAGCTTAAGTAATTGTTACAGTACCCCTTTAGCAAAGGGGAGAACACTATGACCTCAACAGTCGTGTTTCTTTTTTTTTTCTAGTTGCATTTTCTTTTTTTCTTCTATGCATAATACTTCCCACTCCATCATTTTGTACTTTGTGTATTAATTCCAAAGGTTCATAGCAGTGTTGCATTGAGTATTGAGATATGGTAAACATGTTTCCTTCTGATATTCTTCAAAGAAAGTACTTTTGGAAAAATAATAGTACTGATTACTAATTAAGGATAGTCAGTGTCTCTTCCACTCCATCTCTCAAGGGAATTTCAATAGACACTGACAAAACTAGATTAAGATATTGCATAGCATTAACATCTTCTCAGAAATACAGGACTGCATGCAGGGAGACAAAGCAGGATTTGCATTTGATCTGTGATAAATCTTTGTCTTAATTCTAGATAATCATTCTTGTTTTATCTTTAGATACCCCAGTTTTATCCTTTTTTCCTACCATGTTAATTTCTCCTATTTACAAGTGCAAGCTCAGTAGTCCTCTTCCAGTGGTTCACAAGTATTATCAGTCTGGGGACTTAATCATTGGTGCCATTATTTATCAAGTCTTCTTTCTTTCCAATGAGATCACTTTTGAAAGCCTTCCTTCTCATGAAGTACTTGATCAATACATGTGGGTATCCCCCTGCTACTGTTCCTCCAGCTCCTCCTCTTATTTTCCTTATTTCTACCTGTACTGTATTATCTAGCTTCCATTTTTCTGCTGAAACATTTCAGTTGCTAGTTGGTCAGTATGCTATTTCCAATGGCCATGGTTAGCCATTTTTAATATAAGAACTAGGAGAAAATCAACTTGTCCAATCACTGGAGATTAAATTGGGACAAATCACACTTTCTATGACACTAAAAAGCTGGACAAATTTAAAATTTGGAGATGTCCTCAGTATAATCCCGAGCTTCTTCACATTTCATCTCAATCAAAAATTAAAACAGCAAGCCCTCCAATGTGTTTGAGAAACTTTTCTCCAGTTTTTACACTATACAGTGGAAAAGTAGAACTAACTTCCTGCCCTTAGAAAAAAAATACGGGCAAAATATAGACAAAACTGAAATCAAATACTACCTTAGCATCCAAATTAATCCTGGAAGAGATATTTTACCATGAATTTAAAATCTTAAGAACAGAAGAAGAATCTTAAATACAGAAGAAAGCAGGCTGCAAATGCTTTCTTGGTTTGATTTTAGCTTATTGCTCCATTTTATCAATGATTCCCTTACATATAATCAAGTTATGGTTTGCCAGACATCTGTGTTTGTGTTTATGTATACTGTATATGTATGCATGTATGTATGTACACACACACAAATATATGCACACCCTAAGTATGTATGTATTGTGTGTATGTTTGTGTATGACAGACAGTAGATATCTTCACACAGTAGATATTTCTTCAGACAATAGACTTCTTCATCTTCAGACGATAGATATTTTAAACTTCTGTGTGCACATCTACATCCACAAATACATATATTTGTGGATGTAGATGTAAATGTGTACCCACATTTAAAATGTATGCTGTCTGAATCTAAAGCAGAAATATATTCATGCAGTTTATAATTCTCATTGAAGGTTCCTCACTCAAAATTACCAACACACTTTGGCTCTGGAATTTGCTGTAAAGGAGATCAATGAAAATTCTGGGATTTTGTCCAATGTTAGCCTCGGTTTCCACATCGCTACCAACTATCTTGAGGAATATACAACTTCTCTTTTAGCAATGGAATTTCTATCTACAAAGGATAAATTTATCCCAAACTACAAATGTAATGACCAGACAAATATGATAGCCATCATTGGAGGACCGCATACTAGGACCTGTCTCAACATGGCAACCACTCTGTGCAACTACAAATTTCCCCAGGTTAGTTAAATGTGGAGGAAGGTGGAAAGTTTATTATTTTCAAATGTTGAGTCCTCATAATCACTCTTACGAAAAGCATTCCAGAAGCAAACAAAATTTGTCATTTAATGAGAAAGTTATTAGATATGAAGGTTATCAACAAAGAGTTCTCCTTGTTGCTTGATTAGCAATAGTAAATTTGCAGATATTAATTGGTAAAAAAAATAGTTTTCAGGAACTTGCCTTGCATACCCACTCAAATACAGTTATTGTATAACATATGTATATACGCATTAGTCCTTTATTTTTTTTTTCTAGTAAACTCCCATTTCACTAGGTTCTTCTGTCTTTCTCCCACTTAGATCACATTTGGATCACCACCAATGATGTATAATGACAACTCAGCACTTTTTGTAAAATCAATGTTCCCTGAAGATATCCACCAGCTTAAAGGAATACTGTACTTACTGTTGCATTTTGGATGGACCTGGGTTGGGATGATTTGTTTGTATGAAGAAGATATGGAGAGATTTATTCAAAAGAGTCTTTTCATGTTTTCAGAGAGAGGAATCTGCTTTGACTTTATAGAATGTCTTCCCAAAGTGATGTATGGTAGTGAATCTGCTGAAATGGTGGAGGAAGCAGATAAATTATATAGAGTGATCATGGGGAGTACAGTCATTGCAGTGATCTTCAATGCTGAAACTACAAGCATAGTGACTTTGAGGGTGATGCTCTCTGTTTTAGATTCTGATGATATTCCAAAGGAGAGAAAAGCCAAAGTTTGGATCATGACAGCTCAAATGGAGTTCACCTCTATTCTAATGCAAAGACCAATGCCCATTGATTTTCTCCATGGTGCAATTTCCTTTGCACTTCACTCAAAGGAGCTAACAGGATTCCAACAATTTACGCAGAAGAAAAACCCAAATTTTGAAAAAGATGATGGGTTTATTAGGGATTTCTGGAGAGATGCATTTGAATGCTCATTCTCCAATGATATTACAGATGGGAATGCAGAAAGGATCTGCACTGGAGAAGAAAAGCTGGAGACTCTTCCTAATTCTGTCTTTGAGACTACCATGGGTAGACATAGTTACAGCATCTACAATGCAGTCTATGCTGTGGCACATGCTCTGAGGGCCTTGCATGCCTCCAAACTCAAAGAGAGTCGAAAAATTGATAAGAGTAGCTGGAAGTACTTCCTTCAATCACCATGGCAGGTAATGTTTATTAATCCAAATCAGGAATCATGTAAAATCATGTAATCATGTAAAAAATGTTGACTTATAGTTTTCTTCCCCCTTCTTTCTTTTTGAAAGTGTCTTTCTTTCTTTATATTTCATCATTCTTAACTGTTCACCTCCCTTCCTTTACAGATAGTTTTGAATGTTCATGGTATTTTCTTATGCAAAAACTAAAGAAAATTAAAAACCTATTATTGTTTTCAAATATTATATTAACAATGAAGATCATTTATGCAAAATTGGATGCAATTTGAAAATAAACTTAAGCTAAGGACAAGTATAAAAAGTGGAAAGAGGGGCAAATAACTAAGGCAGAATATCAGCTAAGACTCACAATGAACTAAGTCTTGGAACAAAAGTAAAAAAATAACCCCAAAAAATCTTCTTCCAACATGTTAAAAATAAGAAAAAGCTGGAAAGCAGTTAAAACCAAACTGTGATCCAGCCAACAAAAAAGGTTAGGAGTGGAGGAACATCCCTGGAAACCAGTTAATTAAGCTGCAATCTAGCCAAAATAAAATTAGGAGGAGTGAAGGAGATATCTTTGTAGAATAGTTACTGGTTTTGAAATGTTTTTTAAGAGAGGAATAAAACATTATATGTTGATTATTAGATGTGATTTAAAAGAAACTTGACTTGATTTGGGTCTTTGAAGTAAGGAGAATTTATGAAATATTGATTGTTAAAATGATAAATGAATATTATAAAGAGCTGTTTAGATTTGAAGTTTAATATTTAGGGTGACTACATAATAGAATGTTAAATGTTAGAATAAGATGTTAGATTGAATGACAAAAATTGGGTTTAGAATTTTTTTTCTTTCTTTTTTTTTCCTAAGATGTTAATTGATGAAATTTGGAATTTATACTTATTTTACATGGGACCAAACCTTTGCTCTAAATAGATGTTGTTTTATGTGAAAAATAAATAAAAAAATTCAAAAAAAAAAGAAAGAAAGAAAGAAAGAAAGAAAGAAAGAAAGAAAGAAAGAAAGAAAGAAAGAAAGAAAGAAAGAAAAAGTCAAGGAAACTATTGGTCCATTGCTGGGAGAAAGTGGCAAGAAGGTGACAACCAATAGGGAGAAAGCAGAACTACTTAACTCATTTTTTGCATCTCTTTACAAAAAGGGAAAAAACAGTCCAACCTTTAAAAAACAGCACCACAAAAAGCAGATTAGGAACACAAGTTAAAATAGGGAAGGAAATGTCTACCCTAGACGAGTTCAAATCACCAGGACCAGATGGTTTACACCCCAAGGTTCTGAAGGACCTGGCAGACGAGATCTCAGAACCACTGAACTATATCTTTCAAAGATCCTGGAGCACAGGGGAACTGCCAGAGGACTGGAAAAGAGCTGATGTAGTTCCCATCTTCAAAAAAGGGAAAAAAATAGATCCAGGAAGCCACAAACTATCAGCCTGACCTCAATACCAGGGAAGATTCTGGAAAAGATAATCAAGCAACAAATCAGTGAACACCTAGAAGCAAACAAAGTAATAAACAAAAGCCAACATGGGTTTGTCAAAAACAGATCATGCCAGACAAATCTTATTGCATTCTTTGACAAGTGACAAAATTAGTGGACCAGAGGAATACTGTCAATATAATTTACTTGGACTTCAGTAAGACATTTGATAAAGTAGACCATAACCTACTACTAGATGAAGTAGAAAAATGTGGGTTAGATAGCATCACCACCAGATGGATTCATAACTGGCTGACCAAGAGCACTCAACATGTAGTCATCAATGGAACTGCCTTTACATGGAGGGAAGTATGCAGTGGAATACACAAAGGCTCTGTTTTAGTCCCAGTACTCTTCAACATCTTCATCAATGACTTGAACAAGGGGATACATGGAGAACTCATCCAATTTGCAGATGACACACCAAGCTGGAAGGAATAGCCAACACTCCAGAAGATAGGCTCAAGATACAGAAGGACCTTGACAGAGTTGAACATTGGGCGCTATCTAACAAAAAGAAATTCAATGGTGACAAAAGTAAGATTCTACATTTAGGCAAGAAAAACAAAATGCACAGGTACAGTATATGTGGTACCTTGCTGAATAGTAGTAACTGTGAGAGAGACCTTGGAGTCCTAGTGGACAACCATTTAGATAAGAGCCAGCAGTGTGCAGCAACTGCCAAAAAAGCCAACACAGTTCTAGGCTAAACAGAGGGATAGAATTAAGATCATGTAAAGTGTTAATAGCACTTTATAATTCCTTGGTAAGGCCTCACCTGGAATACTGCATTCAGTTTTGCTCACCACAATGTAAAAATCTTGTGGAGACTCTGGAAAGAGTGCAGAGAAGAGCAACAAAGATGATTAGGGGATTGGAGGCTAAAACATATGAAGAACGGTTGCAGGAGCTGGGTATTTCTAGTTTAATGAAAAGAAGGGCTAGGGGAGACATGATAATAGTGTTCCAATATCTCAGGGCTGTCACAAAGAAGAGGAACTCAAACTATTCTCCAAACCACCTGAAGGTAGGACAAGAAGCAATGGGTGGAAACTAATCAAGGAGAGAAGCAACTTAGAACTAAGGAGAAATTTCCTGACAGTTAAAACAATTAATTAGTGTAACAACTTGCCTCTAGAGGTTGTAAATGCTCCAAGACTGGAAGTTTTTAAGAAGAGGTTGGATACCCATTTGTCTGAAGTGGTGTAGGGTATCCTGCCTAAGCAGGGGGTTGGACTAGAAGACCTTTAAGGTCCCTTCCAATTCTGTTATTCTACAGCAATAACCATGATTGGTTTATTGAAAAAGTTTGAAAAAAACCCTACCACATGAACTTCAATCCAGGGGTGAAATTCTCCCGGTTCGGACTGACTCGGCTGAGTAGGTAGTGATGGCGGTGGACAGTTCAGAGAACCGGTAGCAAAAATCTCTGCCCCTGCCCCCCATGCCCAGCTGAGCCATTCAATCATCAGAGCCTTTTTTTTTGTTTGTTTGTTTTAAATGGCTCTGAGAGCCCGGCTCTGATGATCTCAGCTGTTGCCTGCTAATCGGTAGCAAAAATCCCTCCCCCTCCCCCCCTCGGCTTACTTACCTTAGCTGCTGGTCACAACGCCTTGCTGTAATCCCTGCAATCCATTGCATCAGCAAGCAACTGAATCTCCCTTCCTGCAATCAAGCAGGCAGAGAGTTGTGGACTTCAACTCCCAGAATTCCTCAGCCAGCAAAGCAAAGCTGGCTGAGGAATTCTGGGAGTTGAAGTCTACAAGTCTTAAAGTTGCCAAGGTTGGAGACCCCTATTCTATTGGGAAAGTTTTTCTCCCCCCTTTGGGAGCTTTAAAAAAATAGTTAATTGGGGTTTTTTTAGTTGTTCTTTTTTTAGACCTAGCCATTTAAAGTTTAGGAAGTTTTAAGTTTAGCTACTTTTATATAAAAATAAAAATAAAATAAAATAAAATAATATTTGTGCAGCTTTCTGAGATTTTGTGTGTTTCTGTAGTGTTTCACTCTAACTACACAAACACACAAAATCTCACAAAGCTGTATGTGGAATTTTGTGTATGTAAAGTGTGAAAGTTGGTTTTTTGGACTTTTTGTGGCTGTGTAAGGTTCCTGCTTGTTGCAGGGGCCATTTTGAGTCTAGCACAGCTGCTTTTACATTGTGGGTGAGCCAATTGTGTTGTGTTGTGTTGTGTGTGTGTAAAGTGTGAAAGTTGTTTTTTGGGGCTTTTTGTGGCTGTGTGAGGTTCCTGCTTGTTACAGGGGTCATTTTGGGGTCTAGCACAGCTGCTTTTATATTGTGGGTGAACCAGTTGTGTTGTGTTATGTTTTGTATGTTAAAAAAGAGCAAAGAAGTGACGTTGACTTGGCCACGCCCACCTGATCAACAAGCCACGCCCTCCCAGTCACCTTACCACCAAGCCCCGCTCACTAATTAAGCCATACCCACAGAACTGGTAGCGAAAATATTTAGATTTCACCCCTGGTTCAATCTATACAGGTGAAACTCGAAAAATTAGAATATCGTGCAAAAGTTCATTTATTTCAGTAATGCAATTTAAAAGATGAAACTAATATATATGAGATAGAATCATTATATGCAAATCGAGATAGCTCAAGCCTTGATTTGTCATACTTTTGATGATTATGGCTTACAGCTCATGAAAACTCCAAATTCACAACCTCGGAAAATTAGAATATTGTGAAAAGGTTCAATATTCTAGGCTCAAAGGGTCCTACTCTAATCAGCTAATTAAGCCATAACACCTGCAAAGTGTTCCTGAGCCTTTAAATGGTCTCTCAGTCTGGTTCAGTAGGAATCAAAATCATGGGAAAGACTGATGACCTGACAGTTGTGCAGAAAACCATCATTGACACCCTCCATAAGGAAGGAAAGCCTCAAAAGGTAATCGGAAAAGAAGTTGGATGTTCCCAAAGTGCTGTATCAAAGCACATTAATAGAAAGCTATGTGGAAGGGAAAAGTGTGGAAGGAAAAGGTGCACAAGCAGCAGCGATGACCACAACCTGGAGAGGATTGTCAGGAAAAGGCCATTCAAAGGTGTTGGGGACTTTCACAAGGAGTGGACTGAGGCTGGAGTCAGTGCATCAAGAACCACCACACACAGAGGGATCCTGGACATGGGCTTCAAATGTCATATTCCTCTTGTCAAGCCACTCCTGAACAACAAAAAACGTCAGAAGCATCTTATTGGGCTAAAGAAAAAAAGAACTGGTCTGTTGCTCAGTGGTCCAAAGTCCTCTTTTCTGATGAGAGCAACTTTTGCATCTCATTTGGAAACCAAGGACCCAGAGTCTGGAGGAAGAATGCAAGATGCTTGAAGTCCAGTGTGAAGTTTCCACAGTCTGTGTTGATTTGGGGAGCCATGTCACCTGCTGGTGTTGGTCTACTGTGCTTCATTAAGTCCAGGGTCAACGCATCCATCTAACAGGAGATTTTGGAGCACTTCAGACTTCCTTCCGCAGATGAGCTTAATGGGGATGCTGACTTCATTTTCCAGCAGGACTTGGCACCTGCTCACACTGCCAAAAATACCAAAACCTGGTTCACTGACCATGGGATTACTGTGCTTGATTGGCCAGCAAACACGCCTGACCTGAACCCCATAGGGAATCTATGGGGCATTGCCAAGAGAAAGATGAGAGACATGAGACCGAACAATGCAGAAGAGCTGAAGGCCACTATTGAAGCATCCTGGTCTTCCATAACACCTCAGCAGTGCCACAGGCTGATAGCATCCATGCCACACCGCATTGAGGCAGTAATTGATGCAAAAAGGGCCTAAACCAAGTACTGAGTACATATGCATGCTTATACTTTTCAGAGGTCCGATATTGTTCTATGTACAATCCTTGTTTTATTGATTTCATGTAATATTCTAATTTTCTGAGATTGTGAATTTGGGGTCTTCATAAACTGTAAGCCATAATCATCAAAATTATGACAAATCAAGGCTTGAGCTATCTCGCTTTGCATGTAATGAGTCTATCTCATATATTAGTTTCATCTTTTAAGTTGCATTAATGAAATAAATGAACTTTTGCACGATATTCTAATTTTTCGAATTTCACCTGTATATATTCCCCAACGGTAACCACTGAGGTGGAACAGAAGGGTGTTTTGGCCTATAAATTTCTATATTGCAGTATAGAAAAGTAAATACATAAATCCTAATATGCCGAATTGATCAAAGCAAGTTAATCTGTCATTTTTCTTCCTTTTTCAATGTTGTGCTATAATTTTCATATAACACTTTTTCAGGTGAAAACAGACAACAGAGTAGAAGATCTATGTGATAGAGAAAATGTTTTTTTTTCAATTATAAACAAGTGTAGATTGGGGACTTTCCATTGGGCATAAACCATACTGAAGGAACTGAGAGTTCTCCATACAATTCAAGGAAGCCAGTTAAAATTTATATTTCTTTGATTTTTCATTCAGCTCCACCACTTTTTGCAGCACATCTCTTTTAACAACAGTGTTGGAGAACAGGTTTCTTTTGGTCCCAATGGAGAATTAGAAACTGGGTTTGATGTTTTCAATTGGGTCACATTTCCAAACAAGTCCTTTCTGAAAGTCCAAGTTGGAAAGTTCGACCCCATGGCTCCCCCAGAAAAGCTCCTTACCATTTCTGCCAAGGATGCTGTTTGGCCCCATGTATTTAACCAGGTGTGTTTTATTTTTCACTTTTTTGGAAATCATGTATTCATTGATGCACAGAAGTAAATAATTAAATTCAATCACAATCAAACTTGGATTTAACAACTTCATTTTTCTTTTGTTTGATGTACCGTGTTTCCCCGAAAATAAGACATGTCCCAAAAATAAGGCTAAGCCTGATTTTTGGGGTGGACATAAATATACGCCTTCCCCCAGAAATAAGCCCCAGTGAAGAGGTGGGTGTGGTCAGCACAGGAGGCACCTCCCCGGTCACCTCCTGGAGGTTCAGCCCCTTAATTGCTGCCCGCTGATCAGCTGAGCCAGTGAGGCTGTGCAACTCGGCCCTGATCTCCAGAGCACCTCCCCAGCTGCTGGGCTCCTCCCCCTTTTCCTACTGATCTTTCTTTACTTGGGATTGCAGCACATTCACACATCCCCAAAATGCTCCATCCGAAGCCTTCAGCCTTGCAATTCTGGAAGGGCCATCTTTGCTGTGATCCAAAGAAAGAACGGTGTGAGAGAGAGAGAGAAAGAGAGAGATCCCAACCCAACCTCGGAGTGTTATCCAGGGCTGGCAGCAACGTTCCTCCCCTCTCTCTACACAACACACACAGAGGTCCCTCTTCCCCCCAAACCTCCAAGGTAGCCACATCCCTTTACTAACCTGCTTTCCAGCTCCGTTCTCCACCGTCACAGGCAGGGCAAGAAAAGTACTCTGTGGGACTATGGTAAAAACAGCTTCCAACTTCGCGAGATATTTTTTTCTTCATGAGAAGTTGGAAGGTCTGAACTACTGGTATTATTTTTTTACCGTAGTCCAACAGACTAGGGTAAGGGGAGTCTACGCAGGGGAGAACAGAGCTGGAAAGCAGGTTAGTGAAGGGATGTGGCTGCCCTGGATGTGAGGGGGAGGGTTTGGCATGGGTGGCCTGACTGAAGGGCCTTCAGGTAAGCCGATGCGGGGCCTGGGGGCAGCTTCACAGTCCCTTCCTTGCTTTGTCCTCAACCCCCACTACCACAACCTTGCTTCGTTCTTCTTTGCAATGTGCAGCCTCTCACAGTAATGAGAATTGCCTGTAATTCGTTGCTTATGGGCAGTGTGCAGTGTTGCATCTTTTGTAATATTGACAGGCAGGCCAGGGATCTGTGGGGAGGGAGACACCCGGTAGAGCCCTGAAGGCAGAACCAGGGGTAAAGGGCTCCTGGCATGAACTAGTATGAACAGGTTCAGGCTCACCTGCATGAACAGTTGTGCTGCGGGAATCTCAGGCCAGGGAGGCAGCGACCAAAAGTGGTGAGGCTCAGGATGGATTTGACTCACTGCTGCACACCTCTTGGCCGGTTTATCTCAAAGGGTGGGTAGGCTGCATGATCGGAGCACTTGGAGAGAGACAGGTGAAGGGACGGGTGGGCTAGGGGAAGCACCACACTGGGTCTTTAAGCAGGGTAGGCCTTTGGGGAGGAGGATGAGGAAGCTGCCGCTCTGCCGCCAAGGACAGCCACCCTGCTCGGAAGCGGAGGGTGGGGAGGGCCCGGTGTCTAGCAACTGGGAAAGGCTCGCACTTGGGAAGCTGTGGCCGCCCCAGCCAGCCATGCGATGTAGGCTCAACCGCCCCTGCACAGTGGGTACATCCACGGCCGCCACCCTCACCATCCGGCATCTCATCTACCCAATCTTCCTGGTTCCCCTTCACCATTTCTCTTGCTGTGATTCTTGCCATCTCTTCTCTTGCCGGGCATAGCAGGGCTTCCTGCCCCTCGCTTCTTCCCCTCCCCACCCCACCTGCTACCCCCAAATTGTGCCCCAACATAATAAGAACCCCCCCCGGAAAATAAAGCCAAGCCCTTATTTCGGGGTTCAAAAAAATATAAGACAGGGTCTTATTTTTGGGAAAACACGGTATATGAACATAAAGTACTAAACTATATATAGGTGGCTTAAAGCCTACAGCATTTGTTTAGTTCCAGTGCAACATCATCCCAGTACATAGCACAGCAGTAATCTCTACTAATTATTCAGTGGGTTATATTATTAAAATGAGCATCAGAAACAGTAAAATACAATTATATTAGATAAGATAAAACAGTAAGATAAATGGCAAAAATATATAATGAAACGAATCCTAGAGATGGACAACAGTAGGCAATTAAGTTAATTAATTACTTTTACATACAACCTCAATGTGTGGTATATAAGATGTCCTTTGTTGGAGATGCCTGACTATAAACTTAACAGTTCAAGTGACTACATATATATTTGGGCCCTGAAGGAAATACAATTATTTTGTTTGTTTGAGTCCTGGTATATCATTATTGTGAAGTAATATTTCTATGTATTGAGTCCTTGCTGAGCCATAAAATGGACAATTGAGTAGGATATTTGAAGTAGTCAGGTGGCTTTAACTACATTAGAAAAAAGGAACAGTTAAGCAAGTGTTTCTCCAACCCAGCAAGTTTATGAAGTGTGGATTTCAATTCCCAACTTCAGCATGCTGGTTGGGGAAATAACAGATTAACTTTGGAGGTATTCTAGTCCAACACTCCCTACTCAGGAAACCCTACACCATTTCAGACAAATGGCTGTCCAATCACTTCTTTTAAAATCTCCCCATGTTGGAGAGCCCAGAATTTCTGGAGGCAAGCTGTTCCACCGATTAATTGTTCTAACTGTCAGGAAATTTCGCCTTACTTCTAGGTTGGTCCTTTCCTTGATTAGTTTCCATCCATTGCATCTTATCCTGCCTTCAGGTGTTTTGGAGAATTGGTTGACTCCCTCTTCTTTGTGGCAGCCCCTGAGATATTGGAAGACTGCTATCATGTCACCCCTAGTTCTTCTTGTCATTGAACTAGACACACCCAATTTCTGCAACTATTCTTCATATATTTTAGCCACCAATCCCCTAATCATTTTTGTTGCTCTTCTCTGGACTCTTTCTATAATCTCTACATCTTTTTATATTGTGGCAACTGAAACTGGATGCAATATTCCAAGAATGGTCTTACTGTGACATTATAAAGTGGCATTAATACTTCACATGATCTTGATTCTATCCCTTTGTTAATGCAGACTATGACTGTGTTGGCTTTTTTGGCAGCTGCAGCATTCAGGGAGTTGATGTTCATGCCTCTTTTAGTTGCTGAGGTTTGAGAAAGAGATGAATTAAAGGATTGTTTTGGTGAATTTAGAACAAAAGAAAGTGGAGAAATTGGACATTAAGGTTTCATGAGGATGTGAAAAGTTTTGGTATATATATGTGATGAAATGAACTCTCCCAACCTATAAGTCCTTCATGTGAAAGAATTCTGATTTTATTTATGAACAGACTTTGCCTCTTTCCATCTGTAATGAGAAATGTCCCTTTGGCTACAGCAAGGTAAAAATAGAAGATAAATTATCCTGCTGCTATGACTGTAGACAGTGTCCAGAAGGGAAGATAGCTGACCAAATGGGTAAGCAAAGGAATATATTGAATATTTACTTTTACTTTACTTTACTGTATTTTGGATTTATATACCGCCCTACTTCCGAAGGACTCAGGGCGGTGAACAGCCAAGATAAAACACACATAATACAAAATTTAAAAAAGCAACGTAAAAACACATTAGATAATTTGGCCCAAACAGATTAAAACACCCCTATTGTTTAATTGTTTAAAATTAACAATTAAAAGGAAGTTAGCCAGGCCAGCCTGTTGAAACAAAAAGGTCTTGAGGGCACGGCGGAAAGTGCATAAGTCCGGAATCCTCCATATCTCCAGGGGGAGCTCGTTCCAAATGGCAGGTGCCCCCACAGAGAAGGCTCTCCCCCTGGGGGCTGCCAGTCAACACTGTTTGACTGACGGCACCTGAGGAGCCCCTCTCTATGAGAGAATACTGGCCGGTGAGAGGCTACTGGTGGCAGAAGGTGGTCTCGTAAGTAACCAGGTCCTAAGCCATGAAGCACTCTAAAGGTGGTGACCAAGACCTTGAAGTGCACCCGGAAGATACCATGTTTCCCCCCATGTGAGTAGGGCCATGAACTAACTGGGCCAGGTCCATAGCCATCATGGAAGCCATGAACCTCTGGACCGCCTCAGAAGCCTCACCGACGGATGGCAGGTTAAAATCCCCCATGACCATAAGCCTGGGGGATAAACTGCCACGGTGGCTATAATGTTGAGCAGGCAGGGCTGCTGCCATGTGGCAGGGGGCCAGGTACATAATCAGCAAGCCCATCTGTACCCTATGACCCCACTTCACAAGGAGGGACTCACATCCAGCAGTCTGAGGAACAGTGGCCTCCCTCAGACCAAGACCTTCTTTAATGACAACTGCCACCCCCCTCCCCTCCCCTGTGACCTCGGCTGATGAAATGCATGAAAACCGGGTGGGCACATTTCAATGAGGGGGACCCCCCCTCCTGGCCCAACCAGGTCTCTGTAATACCCACCAGGTCTGCTCCCCCCTCCTCAACAAGATCACAAATGAGTGGGGCTTTATTTACCATGGACCTGGTGTTGCATAACATCAGCCGAAGGCTCAGGCCCTAAGGATCTGTGCAGCCCAGGGAATGAAAGGAGCTTTGGGGGCCGGAGCATGCCACCGCTTGAAGACAGCAAGCGTGCACTCCCACAACATGATATGGCCTCCCACTCCCGCCATATCTGCCCCTCCCACCCATAGTACTGATGTAATGCCCATCATCGGCACAAGCTCTAACCCCATCCTTGACCCTGAGTCCCGCACCTCCCATGTCACACCCCTCAGCTGACCAGACCCCCTCCTCAGTGGGTTGTCCCCCACACCCACAAACCTAGTTCTAATCCAACCCTCCCCCCCGGAACCCCTTAAAAATTGCACTAAAAATTTAAATAAAAAAACCCTCAACCTCCTCTTCGCTGCATGCCACCTCTCAGGGTTCCAAAACCCATCATCAAGGTAGGCCCTCGATAGTGTGGAGGGCCAGGCCTGCGAGAGGGGGGAGTCTCGCAGCACAAGGAGCTCGACCGCTGAATACATTTGATGACCAGGGGTGATGATATAGCCCTAGGGTCAAAGATGGTAATCCAGAATCAGTCTGAAAGTCTGAAAATCCCGGAGAAGAAGAAACTGCAAGTCTGGGTGGTGGTAGAGTAAATTCCACTGTCCTCTCACAACATTGGAGGAGTCTGATGCTATTTATGAGCACCAGGGAGTAACATCCAAAGCCACTCTCTCACGGTGGTTGGCCAGAGTGAAAATGGCCATTTTGGAGTCCAATGAACCGTCCCTGTTGGTGCTGCAATAGAACGATGAACCGGCTCCTACAATACCCACATCCTAACTGCCAACTCTCTGACCGACTGAAAGAAGCTGATGGAATATAGAGCCGGTCCATGGAATCTGGCCAGTGGCGATATCATGGGAAGATAAGATGAAATACAAGATGGAGTACAAGGGAGATGTTCCTGCAGTGGGAAAACCAGTCAGATGACGAGTGACCGACATGAGTCCTAAGACCAGGCTGGGGAGGGGGCAATGCAAGGTGACCGGGATAACCATTCCACAGTCGACCACCAGCCCCTCCAAGCTACCCCCAGATCTTCTTCCAGGGATCACATGATTCACACCCCCAGCCTCCCAACCGACTCAGTATAGACCTCTGGGTCGCTGCGGGAGCGGCCCCTCCTAAATGTGGCAAACGCCCCGCAGAAATCCAGGGAATTCCACAATGGTAGGCCACAAAAAACAACTCCCTGTAGCAGTCTGTAGCAGAATAATTGTTGATATATTCAAATTATTGAATATATCAATAATTTAATAAATATAATTGGGATTGAATTTTTAATCAGTATTATGGTGACTGAAAATCCTGAGCTGTCTGATAGTTGTATAGATGAGCTGACTTTTTCCTAATTCAAGGAGATATTGAATGTCTATGGAGATTCTTAATCATCCAAAGTAGTTTTTCTCTCAAAGTTGCTTTTTCAAAAGAGAAGTGAAGTTCCTTTTTTCCTTGAAGACATTTTACTTCTCATCCAAGTAGCTTCTTCAGTTCTGACTGACTTGCTTCACTCAGAACTGAAGAAGATTCAGTTCTGAGTTCTGAAGCAAAATGTCTTCAAGGAAAAACACGAAAGTCCGGTTTCTTTTTGAAACAGCATTTTTGGGAAATATTTACTAGTACAATCAACCAGTTCACTTTAAATAACATAATGTCTCTTAAGGATCAATAGATTTCTCAGATTTGGATTTTTCTTCTTATTGCTTATAGGCATTTGGCAGGTAACCTATGCCTTTTTAAAAAAATGCAGAAGTCTTTTTATTATTTATTTTTGACTGTAAGATCATTTTCCATCAAATTCAATCCGTAGAACATTTTTTCCTGCCATTTCAACTATTTTTCCTTCATATTCCAGCTGGACAGTAAGTGTCATATAAATGTTTTGAGATAACTGTGTAACTTAAAGAATATTAAAACTGAACACTGCATTATATAATGAATTTCATTGTAAATTATTTTGAGAAAAATAGTACAAACTCATAGGATCTTATTAAATCTAGTGTTATTACTTTTTCATTCTTAAATCCTATAATGGTTCTGTGAAACAGTTTTATTTGTTCTTTTTCCCCAGACTTAGATGATTGTTTCCCATGTCCAGAGGATCAACATCCAAACAAAGGTCGAGATAATTGTCTTCCAAAAACTGTAACTTATTTGACCTTCCAAGAGACTTTGGGTATTTCTTTGGTAATAATTTCAGTTTCCTTTTCTGTCATCTCAGCTATGGTGTTGGGAATCTTCATTAAACACCAGGACACTCCCATTGTCAAAGCCAACAACAGGAACCTCACCTACATTCTTCTCATTGCTCTCCTGCTCTCCTTCCTTTGCACACTCCTCTTCATTGGGCAACCTGATCAAGTGAAATGTCTCTTGCGACAAAGTACTTTTGGCATCACTTTCTCTATTGCCCTCTCTTGTATTTTGGGTAAAACAACCATAGTAGTTCTTGCTTTCATGGCCACCAAGCCAGGCTCCAAAATGAGGAAATGGGTAGGGAGAAGGATGGCCAACATGATAGTCCTATCTGTCTTCATGGCTCAGTTCACCATCTGTGTAGTGTGGTTGGCAACTTCTCCCCCATTTCCAGATTCAGACATGCACTCCATGGTTGAAGAAATTGTCTTAGAATGTAATGAAGGTTCCACCACAATGTTTTATACTGTCCTTGGCTTTATGGGGCTCTTGACTGCTGTCACTTTCACGGTGGCCTTCTTGGCTAGGAATTTACCTGACAGCTTCAATGAAGCCAAATTCATCACCTTCAGCATGTTAGTCTTTTGCAGTGTCTGGGTGACATTTGTTCCCACCTACTTAAGCACCAAGGGGAAATATGTGGTTGCTGTGGAGATCTTCTCCATTTTGGCTTCAGCAGCTGGATTACTGGGCTGCATCTTTTTCCCCAAGTGCTATATCATTATTCTGAGACCTGATTTGAATAAGAAGGGGCAACTAATAAAAAAATAAAACTGATATTTAATCCAGACCCCTTGGATGAAGTCTAAGTGTTTATTTTCATGAAACAGCGCTTTCTTTGTTATTTTTTTGCAGTTTGGGGAGTCTGAATTCTTCCCTCATATCACCACATCAAAGTGACATACATGGGAGTAGCATGATATATAGAGAGACACAGATATTTAAGTTGCAGTCAGTCTGTGCACAAGAGCACAAGAGATAATGCAGCATGTTTTTAAAAGTTTTATTGTTAAATTATTCTGATTTTAATGTTAATTTTGTTGATTATAAAGTATACCGATCTTGCCACATGTCATCCTTAGTAAAGCGTCTGCATTTCCTGCATTGGATGAGGAGAACACATTTTCCTCCTTTTGTCCTAGCCCCTCTTTACAGAGGGATAATTGAGAGAGTTTTAACAAAGTGCATCACTGTTTGGTTTGGTGGAAGCAGTGTGACAGATAGAAAGTCCATATTGAGAGTGGTGAGGACAGCTGAGAAGATTATAGGAAGCTCACTTTCTGTTATTCAGGATATTGCTTATGAGAGCTATGTGCTTAGAGCTCAAAGCATTGTTAGAGACCCCACACACCCACTTCATGGTCTCTTGCTCCCTTCTGGGAGGAGGTTTTGAAGTATTTCTAGCAGGACTACCAGATTCTGTAACATCTTTGTTCCCTAGATCATCCATCTGGTAAACTCACAAAATTCATTTTTCTCTCCATTTACATGTATACATCTGAACTAGACTGTGCTGTTTCTCTGTGTCCTGTAGTAAATGTGTGTATATGCATATTTCTTTATTAATTTTGTCATGTTTATGTAGTGCATTTTGGAGGTGGTGACCTTTTGAGAGTTGTATGCAATGAAATTATATTTTTATATATGCCAATTAGTGTACATTCAAAGTGAAAATAAAATTATTCTAAGTTTAATTCTACACCTCTCAGAATTTCTCTCTGAGGGAGATGGTAAGTTAAGAAATATGAAATAGAAATTAGTAAATAAATGTTGACCTTGCTCTACGTGAAGATTCCCATGAAAAGGAGAGGATCAAGGAAGTTAGAGGGTACCGGGTGTATCTGAATGGTCAAACATTCGGAAACTCCAAATCTCAACCAACAAATGCTTTGTCTTACACATTGGCAACAAAAATCAGAACACCAAATACAAGCTGGATGGATACAACCTCGTAGATGACCCTCACTCTTTCAAGGACCTAGGAGTACTCATCTCAAACTATCTAAGCCACAGAGCTCACTGTAACAGCATTTCCAAAAAGGCATTAAGAGTTTTTAACCTAATTTTGTGAAGCTTCTTCTCCAGTACTGCAAACTAGGGGATATAAAACCTTTGCCAGAACAATTCTCGAATACAGCTTGTCTTCCTGGAATCCACAATGTATATAGGATATTAACACAATTGATCAAGTCCAGAGGTACTTCACGAGAAGAGTCCTCCACTCTGCTCACAACAGAATATTTTATGCCACCAGGCTCAAAATTTTGGGATTGGAAAACCTAGAACTACGCCACCTATGGTCTGACCTAAGTATAGTACACAAAATTCTCTGCTACAACGTCCTACATGTCAATGATTACTTCAGCTTCAACCGCAGTAATACATGGGCAAACAATAGATACAAACTTAAGGTAAATTGCTCCAAACTTGATTGCAGAAAATATCATTCAGCAACAGAGTGGTCAATGCCTGAATGCTGTACCTGACTCCGTTGTTACATCCTCAAACCCTCATACCATTAACCTTAGACTGTCTACTGTTGACCTCACCCCATTCCTAAGAAGTCAGTAAGGGGTATGCATAAACGCACCAACATGCCTACTATCCCTGTCTTACTGCCCCATTTATCTGTACTTACTTTGATTATGTTTATACCTATTCCTGCTATATTGTACATTTCTAACAAACAAAATAATAAATAAATAAATAAATAAATTGATAAATTGATAAATTAATAAATATAATTCATATGACTGCAATCTGTCATTCAATGCACTTGACATGTTCTTGTAAAGAAACATTCTTCTTTATTATCAGGTCACGTATGCAGGTAGAGACATTGAAAGCCACACATGAAGGTGGCATAAAAATCAATAGTAGTGACGATCTCTTCAAAATTGATTTCAGAATACAGTTTCTCCACATCTTTTCTTTGAAGTATTAGATAATTATGTTGGGCCCTAATCAGTATAAACTGAAATAGCCAAACAAGAAGACAATTCTGTTTGCATTCTTTTTTAATATTACAGTGTCCACAAGTTTGTTTTAATGGCATATTTGAAGTCATTGATAGACAATTGCAGTCTTTTGAAAATAATTGACTTTGTGTCCTGTGGCATTTAGGCTTCACAAGATCTCTGCCAAAACAGAAAACAACCAAGCCTCCCAATATTCTTCATAACCACTTTTTTCAAAAAATAGAGGAAAATTCCCACTTTTGGATCTTTGAAGGATGACATGGTTGGGGCCAGCCACACCTTGATAGCAAAAATGTTCCTGAAGTTAAGGCCAAGGCAGAAAGTGTTGTCCTGCTAGGTCCCACCTAACAAAATGCACAGGCTTATGGGATATGGGATCAGTAAGTCCATCTAGAGCTTAAGTAATTGTTATAGTACCACTTTCTGAGATAGATCCTGTATATAGCAACACGATGACCTCAACAGTTTCTTTTTTTTTCTAATTGCACTTTGTTTTCTTCCTCTGTGCATAATATCTCCCACTCCACCATTTTGTACTTTGTGTATTACTTCCAAAGGTTCATAAAAGTGCTGCATTGAGTATTGAGATATGGTAAACACATTCCACATTCTTCAAAGACAGTACTTTTGGAACAATAATAGTACTGATTACTAATTAAGTATACTCATTGTCCCTTCTACTCTATCTCTCAAGGAAATTTCAACAGACACTGACAAAACTATGATCCTAGATTAAGACATTGTATAGCATTAATAACTGCTCAGAAATACAGAACTGCATGCAGGGAGAAAAAGAAGGATTTGTGTTTGATCTGTGATAAATCCTTGCCTTAATTCCAAATGATCTTCATTGTATTAAGTGTAGATAGTATAAATGAGTGCCTTGGCTGAATGGTAACATAGAAGTTGCTCTTTAATCTCCATAATGACCATATATTACAGCGAGTTGGTTATATTCAGGACCCTAGTTTTATCTTTTTTTCCTACCATGTTAATTTTTCCTATTTACAATTGCAAGATTAGTAATCCTCTTCCAGTGGTTCACAAGTATTATCAGTCTGGGGACTTAATCATTGGTGCCATTATTTAGCAAGTCTTCTTTGTTTCAAATGAGATCACTTTTGAAAGCCTTCCTTCTCGTGAAGTACTTGATCAGTACCTGTAAGTATCCCCCTGCTACTGCACCTCCATCTCCTCCTATTATTTTCCTTATTTCTACCTGTGCTGTATTATCTATCTTCCATTTTTCTGCTGAAACGTTTCAGTTGCTAGTTGGTCAGTATGCTAATTTCAATGTCCATGATTAGCCATTTTTAATTCCAGAACTGAGAGAAAATCAGCTTGTCCAATCACTGGAGATTAAATTGGGACAAATCACACTTTCTATGACACTAAGAAGATTGACAAATTTAAAACTTGGAGATGTCCTCAGTATAATCCTGAGCTTCTTCACCTTTCATCTAAACCTGAAATTCAAACAGTAAGTCCTCCAATGTGTTTGAGAAACTTTTCTCCAGTTTTTACATTACTACAGTGGAAAAGTAGAACTGACTTCCTGCTCTTAGAAAAATACAGGCAAAATATAGAGAAAACTGAAATCAAATATTACTTTAGCATCCAAATTAATTCTGGAAGAGATATTTTACCATGAATTTAGAATCTTAAGTACAGAAGAAAAATCTTAAATACAGAAGAAAGCAGGCTGCAAATGCTTTCTTGGTTTAATTTTAGCTTACTGCTCCACCCTATCAAAGATTCCCTATCCATATAATCAAGTTATGGTTTGCCAGACATCTGCTTTTATGTGTATGTATATATGTATGCATGAATGTATATATCTTCAGACAGTAGATATTTCTTCAGACAATAAACATTTGTTCATCTTCAGAGAGTAGATATTTTAAATTAAAAAATAAATATTTACTCTCTGAATCTAAAACAGAAGTATATTCATGCAGTTTATAATTCTCACTGAAGGTTCCTCACTCATAATTACCAACACACTTTGGCTCTGGCATTTACTGTAAAGGAGATCAATGAAAATTCTAGGATTTTGTCCAATGTTAGCCTCGGTTTCCACATCGCTAGCAACTATCTTGAGGAATATACAACTTCTCTTTTAGCAATGGAATTTCTATCCACAAAGGATAAATTTATCCCAAACTACAAATGTAATGACCAGACAAATATGATAGCCATCATTGGAGGACCGCATACTAGGACCTGTCTCAACATGGCAACCACTCTGTGCAAGTACAAATTTCCCCAGGTTAGTTAAATGTGGAGGAAGGTGGAAAGTTTATTATTTTCAAATGTTGAGTCCTCATAATCACTCTTACGAAAAGCATTCCAGAAGCAAACAAAATTTGTCATTTAATGAGAAAGTTATTAGATATGAAGATTACCAACAAAGAGTTCTCCTTGTTGCTTGATTAGCAATAGTAAATTTGCAGATATTAACTGGTAAAAAAAATAGTTTTCAGGAACTTGCCTTGCATACCCACTCAAATACAGTTATTGTATTACATATGTATATACGCATTAGTCCTTTATTTATTTTTTTCTAGTAAACTCCCATTTCACTAGGTTCTTCTGCCTTTTCCCCACTTAGATCACATTTGGATCTCCACCGTTGATGTCTAATGACAACTCAGCACTTTTTGTAAAATCAATTTTCCCTGAAGATATCCACCAGCTTAAAGGAATACTGTACTTATTGTTGCATTTTGGATGGACCTGGGTTGGAATGATTTCTCTGTATGAAGAAGATATGGAGAGATTTATTCAAAAGAGTCTTTCCATGTTTTCAGAGAGAGGAATCTGCTTTGACTTTATAGAATGTCTACCCCAAATGATGTATGGTAATGAATCTGCTGAAATGGTGGAGAAGGCAGATAAAATATATAAAGTGATCATGGGGAGTACAGTCATTGCAGTGATCTTTAATGCTGAAACTACCAGCATAGTGACTATGAGAATAATGATCTATGGTTTAGATTCTGACGATATTTCAAAGGAGAGAAAAGCCAAAGTTTGGATCATGACAGCTCAAATGGAATTCACCTCTATTCTAATGCAAAGACCATTGCCCATTGATTTTCTCCATGGTGCAATTTCCTTTGCACTTCACTCAAAGGAGCTAACAGGATTTCAACAATTTATGCAGAAGAAACACCCAAATTTTGAAAAAGACGATGGGTTTATTAGGGATTTCTGGAAAGATGCATTTGAATGCTCATTCTCCAGTGATATTACAGACGAGAATGCAGAAAGGATCTGCACTGGAGAAGAAAAGCTGGAGACTCTTCCTAATTCTGTCTTTGAGACCACGATGGGTGGACATAGTTACAGCATCTACAGTGCAATCCATGCTGTGGCACATGCTCTGAAGGCCTTGCATGCCTCCAAACTCAAATGGAGTCGAAAAATTGATAAGAGGAACTGGAAGTACTTTTTTCAATCACCATGGCAGGTAATGTTTACTAATTCAAATCAGATATCATGTAAAATCATAAAAATAAATGTTGGCTTATAGTTTTTTTTTTCCTCCTTCCTTTCCTTTCCTTTCCTTTCCTTTCCTTTCCTTTCCTTTCCTTTCCTTTCCTTTCCTTTCCTTTCGTGTCTTTATTTATTTATATTTCATAATTCTAAACTGTTCACCTCCTGTCCTTTACAGATAGTTTTGAATGTTCATGGTATTCTCTTATGCAAAACCTAAAAAAATTAAAAACCTGTTTGTTTGTTTTTTCCAAATATTATCTGAGTAATCTAAACAATGAAGGTCATTTATGCAAAATTGGATGCAATTTGAAAATAAACTTAAGCTATTGAAAAAGTTTGAAAAAAATCACTAACATGAACTTTATTTTATGTATGAAATGCTATGTAAGGTATCTTTACAATTCCTTGTCAAGGAATCCAATTAATATTTAGATTTCTTTGTTTATGGTTTTCATTCAGCTCCACTACTTTTTGCAGCACGTCTCTTTTAACAACAGTGCTGGAGAACAGGTTTCTTTTGGCCCCAATGGAGAATTTGAAACTGGGCTTGATGTTTTCAATTGGGTCACATTTCCAAACAAGTCCTTTCTGAAAGTCCAAATTGGAAAGTTCAACCCCATGGCTCCCCCAGACAAGTTCCTTACCATTTCTGCCAAGGATGCGGTTTGGCCCCTCATATTTAACCAGGTGTGTCTTATCTTTCACTTTTTTGGAAATTATGTATTCACTGATACACAGAAGTAAATAATTAAATCACAATCACCTCTTTTAGTTGTTGAGGTTTGAGAAAGAAATTAATTAAAGGATTGTTTTGGTGAATTTGGTTTGATGAGGAAGTGAAAAGTTTGTTTTGGTGAATTTAAAACTAAAGAAAACGGCGACATCTAAAATGGTTTTCTAGATGGCATTTTCATTGGCAAAGATGTTTAAAGGACCTGTCTGCTAAATGTTGGAAATGTAATCAGACACCAGGTATGTATTATCATATATGGTAGAGATGCCCAAAGGCAAAAAAAAAAAAAAAAAAAAATGGACAAAAATATATACGTGGTTGGAAAAAATGAAAAAGCAACATAGATTTAAAACCAGAAATATTCTTGTTGGGCATCTTACCAGAAAAGTATTAATAATGGGAATACATACTTGATTTTACATGTATTAACTGCAGCTAGAATTGTATTTGTACAATAATGGAGAAGTGATGAGATTCCTACAGAGGAAAACATAATTAAAAAAAATATTAGAATGTGCAGAAATAGTTAGATTAACATTTAAAATAAAGGAAAAGGAAGAAACTGAATACTTATTAACATGGGACTCATTTTATCAATGGCTAGCCAATAAAAACAGATGTTAGAAATATGGAATATTGAATATAGAAATACAAGAGAAGGAAGATTTATTAAACCGGATATATTATTGTTATTATGAAACAATAATACCTCTTTTAATTGTTGAGGTTTGAGAAATGAATGAATTAAAGGATTGTTTTGGTGAATTTAAAACAAAAGAAAATGGGGAAATTGGACACTAAGGTTTGATGAGGATGAGAAAAGTTTGGATATATATACATGATGAAATGAACACTCCCAACCTATAAGTCCTTCATCTGAAAGAATTCTGATTTTATTTATGAACAGACTTCGCCTCTTTCCATCTGTAATGAGAAATGTCCCTTTGGCTACAGCAAGGTAAAAATAGAAGGAAAATTATCCTGCTGCTACGACTGTAGACAATGTCCAGAAGGAAAGATAGCTGACCAAATGGGTAAGCAAAGGAATATATTGAATATATCAATAATTTAATAAATATAATTGGGGTTGAATTTTTAATCAGTATTATGGTGACTAAAAGTCTTAGCTGTCTGATATACTGTATAGATCAGCAATGAAAAATGGGACCTACTTGTTTCTAATTCAAAGAGATATTTAATGTCTATGGAGATTTTCAGTCATCCAAAGGGCTTTTTGTCCCAAGGTTGCATTTTCAAAAGAGAAGTGAAGTTTTTGATGACGGGTTTTGGAACCCCGAGAGATGGCATGCGTCAAAGAGGAGATTAAGGGGTTTTTTAAATGTATTGTTAACAAAAATATTAAGGGGTTCTGGGATGATCAGAATGGAATTGGGGGAGAACCCACAAGGGTCAAGGCCGGGTCTGGCAGAGGGCAGCGGCATTAGCGGTTCAGGGTTGGACATCAGGGAGGGGGCTAGAGTCAATCTAATGAGGGCCGCATGATTTGTAGTGTGGGTGGGAGGGGCAGATATGGTGGAAGCAGGGGGCCATATCATGTTATGGGAGTGCGCTCTCGCTATCTTCGAGCAATTGCGCACTCCAGTCCCCAAGGCTTTACTTGTTCCCCAGGTAGCACAGACTCTCAGGGCCTGGGCCATCGACTGTTGTTGTACAATGCCAGATCCATGATAAATAAGGCCCCCCTCATTTACGACCTTATTCAGGAGGAGGGAGCGGATGTGACGGGTATTACGGAGACCTGGTTGGGCCCAGAAGGGGGGGTGTCCCTGGTTGAAATGTGCCCACCAGGTTTCCGGCATTTCATCAGCTGAGGGCCCAGGGTAGGGGGGGTGGCGGTTATTATTAAGGAAAGTCTATGTTCGAGGGAGACCACTGTACCTCTGATAGCCGGATGTGAGTCCCTCCTTGTGAAGTTGGGTCGAGGGGTGCAGATGGGCCTGCTGATTACGTATTTGGCTCCCTGCTGTGTGGCAGGGGCCCTGCCCAAGCTGCCTGACATGGTAGCTGGGGTGGCAGTTGATACCCCCAGGCTTATGGTCATGGGGGATTTCAACCTGCCATCTGTCAGCGAAACATCTATGGTGGCTCAGGAATTCTTGGCTTCCATGATGGTCTTGAACCTGACCCAATTAGTTCAAGGCCCTTGAACTAACAGGGGGATACACTCTGGACCTGATTTTTGTCTCTGGTCAGTGGCAGAGTGATCTGGAAATAGGGGATTTAGTCATCGAGCCCTTGTCATGGTCTGATCACTCCCTCCTTCGCATGGACTTTTGAACCACTACACCTTGCCGCAGGGAGACAGAACCGACTAGGTGGTTCTGTCCCAGGTGCCTGATGGACCCAGATAGGTTCCTGATGGAGCTTGGGCCATTCCCTGAGGCTCTGGCTCATGGCATGACAGAAGAATTGGTGGCCGCCTGGGATAGGGCAGCCTCCGGAGCTCTGGATCATGTCGTGCCTTTGCGGCCTCTGACCCAGTGCCGAGCTCGTCTGGCTCCTTGGTTCTCCAAGGAGCTGAGAGAGATGAAGCACTGGAAAAGACACTTGGAGAGTGATTGGAGGCCCAGTCACTCCGAATCTGACCGAACACTGGTGAGGTCTCATATTAAGATCTACCTAGTGGCGATAAAAGCGGCAAAATTTAATTATTTTTCCGCTCTTATCGGGTCTGTAGAGAACCGTCCAGCAGCCCTGTTTAGGGTGACCCGCTCCCTCCTTCATCTGGAAGTGAGGGAAGCCCCTTGCAGGGCAGGGCTGAGGATTTTGTGCAATTCCTGCATGACAAAGTCACTCAGATTCAGGAAGGTCTGATTGGGTAGATCCGGATGGGGTGACAGAGGGGGGTCTTGAGAATGTTATCTGGGAGGGGTTTGACCTTGTGACTCCCAAGGACATGGACAGGATTCTGGGGAGGCTTAGCGCTGCCACATGTTTATTGGATCCGTGTCCCTCCTGATTGGTGCTGGCCTCACTGGAGGTTACATGAGGCTGGCTCCAGGAGATTATTAACGCTTCTTTGAGCAAGGGCTACTTTTCCCCCTCTTTGAAAGAGGCGGTGGTGAGGCCCCTCCTCAAGAAGCCCTCCCTGGACCTGGCTGTATTAGCGAATTAACGCCCAGTCTCCAAACTTCGCTTGGTGGCAAAAGTTGTTGAGAGTGTGGTGGCATGACAACTTCCCCAGTACCTGGATGAAGCCAATTATCTAGATCCATTCCAGTCAGGCTTCAGGCCAGGGCACAGCATGGAAATGGCATTGGTCGCATTGGTTGATGATCTCTAGAATGCTCGGGACAGAGGTTACTCCTCTGCCCTGGTCCTATAAGATCTCTCAGCGGCTTTTGATACCATTGACCATGGTATCATGCTGCGACGATTGGAGGGGTTTGGAGTGGGGGGCACTGTGTTGTAATGGTTCTCCTCCTTCCTCTCGAACCGTATGCAGGTTGTGTTGGGAGGGGGCAGAGATCAACCCCGAGGCGCCTCATACGTGGGGTGCCACAAGGGTCGGTTCTCTCGCCCCTTCTGTTCAACATTTATGTAAAGCCGCTGGGCGAGATCATCCATGGTTTCGGGGTGAGGTTCCATCAGTACGCTGATGATACTCAGCTGTACATCTCCACCCCAGACCACCCCAATGATGCCCTTGATGTGATGTCCCAGTGCTTGGAGGCCGTGTGGATCTGGATGGGGAGAAACAAGCTCAAACTCAACCGTCCAAGACCGAGTGGCTGTGGCTTCTGGCGTCCCGGTATGGTCAGCTGGTTCCATCGCTAACCATTGGGGGCGAGATTTTGGCCCCCTCAGAGAGGGCTCGCAACTTGGGTGTTCTCCTGGATGCATGGCTGTCTTTGGAAGATCACATGACGGCCGTGGCCAGGGGAGCTTTCTATTGGGTTTTCCTGATGCACCAGTTTTGTCCCTTTCTGGACTGGGATGCCCTGCGCACGGTCACTCATGCCCTCGTCATGTCCCGTCTGGACTACTGCAATGGTGTCTACATGGGGCTCCCTTTGAAGAGCACTTGGAGGCTCCAACTGGTCCAGAATGTGGCCGCGTGGGTGGTTATGGGTGCGACCTGACGCACCCATGTAACACCCCTCCTGTGCGAGTTGCACTGGCTCCTGGTGGTCTTCCGGGTGTGATTCAAGGTGCTGGTTACCACCTTTAAAGCACTCCATGGCTTAGGACCGGGGTATATACAAGACCGCCTTATGCCATCAACAACCTCCCACTGCCAATACGCTCCCACAGAGAGGGGCTCCTCAGGGTGCCGTCGGCCAAACAATTCCGACTGGCGACACCCAGGGGGAGAGCCTTCTCTGTGGGGGCACCAGCCCTCTGGAATGAGCTGCCCCTAGAGCTTCGTCTTAGCCCCAACCTGCGTACTTTTTGCCGCACCCTTAAGACCCTTTTGTTCCAGCAAGCTGGACTGGCCTAGTACGAATTTTATAATGGGTGTATGTGTGTTTTAATTCGTGGGCCAAATTTTATATATTCGATTTTAATTGGTTTTAAATTTTATAAATCTGTGTTTTAATATGGCTGTATATCGCCCTGAGTCCTTCGGGAGAAGAGTGGTATACAAATCTAATAAACTTCTTTTTTTCCTTGCAGACATTTTACCTCTCATCTAAGAAGCTTCTTCAGTTTTGACTGACTTGCTTCACTCAGAACTGAAGAAGATTCTTGGATGGGAAGCTAAATATCTTCAAGGAAAAACAAAGAAAGTCTTGTTGCTTTTTGAAACAGCAATCAACCAGTTCACTTTAAATAGCATAATCTCTCTTAAGGATCAATAGATTTCTCAGATTTGGATTCTTCTTCTTATGGCTTGTAGATGTTTAGTAGGTAACCAGTGCTCATTGGTAAATAATCCCAAGGCATTTTAATAGATAGACAGACAGACAGACAGACAGACAGACACACACACACACACACACACACACGCGTAAGGTCATTTTCTATAAAATTCAATCAATGCAAAATATTTTGCTGCTATTTCAACTATTTTTCCTTCATATTCCAGCTGGACAGTAAAAGTGTCATATAAATGTTTTGAGATAACTGTATAACTTAAAGAATATTGAAACTGAACACTGTATTATATAATGAATTTCATTGTAAATTATTTTGAGAAAAATAATATCAACTCTCAAAATCTTATTAAATCTAGTATGTTATTTCTTTTTCATATTTAAAATCTATAATGGTTCTGTGAAACAGTTTTATTTGTTCTTTTTCCCCAGACTTAGATGATTGTTTCCCATGTCCAGAGGATCAACATCCAAACAAAGGTCGAGATAATTGTCTTCCAAAAACTGTAACTTATTTGAGTTTCCAAGAGCCATTGGGTATTTCTTTGGTAACAATTTCAGTTTCCTTTTCTGTCATCTCAGCTATGGTGTTGGGAATCTTCATTAAACACCAGGACACTCCCATTGTCAAAGCCAACAACAGGAACCTCACCTACATTCTTCTCATTGCTCTCCTGCTCTCCTTCCTTTGCACACTCCTCTTCATTGGGCAACCTGATCAAGTGAAATGTCTCTTGCGACAAAGTACTTTTGGCATCACTTTCTCTATTGCCCTCTCTTGTATTTTGGGTAAAACAACCATAGTAGTTCTTGCTTTCATGGCCACCAAGCCAGGCTCCAAAATGAGGAAATGGGTAGGGAGAAGGATGGCCAACATGATAGTCCTATCTGTCTTCATGGCTCAGTTCACCATCTGTGTAGTGTGGTTGGCAACTTCTCCCCCATTTCCAGATTCAGACATGCACTCCATGGTTGAAGAAATTGTCTTAGAATGTAATGAAGGTTCCACCACAATGTTTTATACAGTACTTGGCTTTATGGGGCTCTTGACTGCTGTCACTTTCACGGTGGCCTTCTTGGCTAGGAATTTACCTGACAGCTTCAACGAAGCGAAATTCATCACCTTCAGCATGTTGGTCTTTTGCAGTGTCTGGGTGTCATTTGTTCCCACCTACTTAAGCACCAAGGGGAAATATGTGGTTGCTGTGGAGATCTTCTCCATTTTGGCTTCAGCGGCTGGATTACTGGGCTGCATCTTTTCCCCAAAGTGCTATATCATTATTCTGAGACCTGATTTGAATAAAAAGGAGCAATTAATAAAAAAATTATATATATATATATATATATATATATATATATATATATATATATATATATTCTCTTGACTGAAGTCTAATTGGTTACTTTCATCATTTAGGGCTTTTTCTGTTCTGTTTTTGCAGTTTGGGGTGTATGCATTCTTCCCTCATATCATCACATCAAAGTGACATACAAGGCAGTAGCTTGATATATATAGGGACACAGATATTTAAGTTGCAGTCAGTCTATGACAGTATGAGAGATAATGCAGCCTGGTTTTTTTTAAGTTTTATTGTTAAATTATTCTGATTTTAATGTTAATTTTATTGATTATATTATACACCACTCAGAGGGAGATGGGAGGATAAGAAATATGAAACAGAAATAAATAAATAAATGTTGGTCTTGTTCTACATGAAAATTCTTATGAAAGGGAGAGGACCAAGGAAGTTAGAGAGTCCCGGGAAAGTAAACAAACATAATTCATATGACTGCATTCTCTTATTCAATGCACCTGATATGTTCTTGTAAAGAAACATTCTTCTTTATTATCAGGTCACATACGCAGGTAGAGATGTTGAAAGCCACACATGAAGATGGCATAAAAATCAATAGTTGTGATGATCTCTTCAAAATTGTCTTCAAAATATATTTTCTCCGCATCTTTTATTTGAAATATTAGATTATTATTTTGAGCTCTATACTGATTTGCAAAACAAGCTTTTTAAGATGAGGAAAAATATTCAATATTCAATATTAACAATGGTTCCTGAAAAGTTAATGTCCAAAGGGTTGTTTAAATTGTACATTTAAAATCCTTGATTGACAACTGCAAAATGGATGTACTGTATTTTTCAGAGTATAAGACGCACCAGAGTATAAGACGCACCTACCTTTTTTGCTTTGTTTTTTTCTCATAAAAAGTTTTTTTTTTTTTTAGACAAACACACATACAAAATACAATGTATTTTTTTGAACAGAGTATTTGGCCAGTTCACAAATTTAGTCATTTTAGTCATTTCAATTAAATTTACAATTTCTATATTTCCTTTTTGCCAAATTTATTCCTCATCTATTTTTTTTTTAAAAAAACCAATATTACCCTTCATCCTCATCTCTAATCTTAATCAAATTCAATTTTTCCCTTCTATTCTATATTATACCCCTTCGCATTGTCATCTATTTTTATATCCATCCTCACATTGGTTAATTATGTAATATTACAATTGTTTAATACAAATTCAACATTTTAATATAAATCAATTAGTTATATAACTATCTTTTTTTGTATATTAATAAATATGAACATGAATATTCCAATTATTTCCATGCAATCCAATTTCTTACAAATAAATTAATTATATTTACCAATAATAATAAACCAAATAATTTCCCCCATATATTCCTCCAAACCACAACTTAACTATTTCTGCTTTCAACACAATATACAATTAATAGTATCTCAATTATTACAATTCCCTAGTTAAATAGAGCTTTCCCCTTATGTTACTCATTTTTACATCTTGAACTCTCCCAATAACCCAAATAATTATGTCCATATAATGGTCCAAATCACAACTTAATCATTTGTACTTTCATCACAATATATAATTAAAAATATTTCAGTTGTTACAATTTTCCTAATTAAATTTAAAAATATTCCAGCTGTTATCCAAGCTACAACTTAATCCTTTTTACTTTCAAAACCATTTACCATTAAAGGTATTTCAATTGTTACAGTTTATACTTATTCATATTTCTAAAAAAAATAAAAAAGAAAAACTTATCATTGTCTAGAGTTCAAAAATACAAAGACAAATATTCCAATTATTATTCATTTCATTTTTACAATCATGACTTCCCATTTATTTCTTACTACTATTTATATTTCAATCCTAAATATGTATAACATCTTTCTCTTTCATTTCTTTTTCTCCCTTCC
Organism: Arizona elegans; assembly: GCA_022577455.1. Taxonomy (NCBI): domain Eukaryota; kingdom Metazoa; phylum Chordata; class Lepidosauria; order Squamata; family Colubridae; genus Arizona; species Arizona elegans. Next base: position 4,802,858 of record JAKOOJ010000021.1, on the reverse strand, counting down.
CATTTTTATTTTTGCCTTTTTCTTTCTCCTTTTTTTCTTTTGTGTTTTAAAATCTTGAACTCTCCTCCTTTGCCCTAAATTTCCCACTGTTTGCACCTACCTTTTTTGGTGAGGAAAAAGAAGAAAAAGAAATCTCCCTCTGCCTCTGCCTAATTTTGCGATGTTGCAGCAAACAGCAAACAGCCTACTTTACTTTCAGATTCGTTTTCAGCATAGCTTGATTAGCACAAGGAAAAAAAAAATCTGCTCCAGCAATTTACCTCTTTGCAGCAAGTAGCAGAGCCCTGCCAAAACAGCTGAGAGCAAATCAGCTGAAAGTCGGAAGACCGATCTAATCAACTTGTGCTAATTAGGCTGACCTGAAGCTGAAAGGAGCTGTGTTTTCTTGCTGTTTGCTTGCAAGGAGGTAACTGCTCTGAGGCACAGGCCAAAGGGTGGGGGCCAGTGGTTGGGTGGGACTACATTTGGTGTATAACACACATCTAAATTTTCGCTCCCTTTTAGGGGGGGAAAGGTGGGTCTTATACTCTGAAAAATGCAGTAATTGTTTTGTGGTGTAATAAATGTTTCTTTCTTGAGCTTAATACAATACCGAAATCTCCATTAGGTTGTTATTTATTGCTGTTTATGAATGGCAGAAGAAAAATAAATAAAAAAGAACAAAAAAGAAAGTAAAAGAAAAAGTAAATAAAAGCAGTTGCTTGTAAAAATAGATCAGTATTTGATTTTAACTTCAATTTGTTGATTTATTTATTAAATTTTTATAACCAAACACCTCGTATAGCACCCTGGGCAATGTACATAATAAAACAGGCCAAATACATTTTTTAAAAAATACAATCCAGGACATTTGACATTCTGGCGTTTTAAGGGCCTTCCAGAAGGATGACATGATTGGGGCCAGCCATACCTTGAGCACAAGAATGATCCCCAAAATAAGCCAGGGCAGAAAATGCTTTCATGCTAGGTCCCACCTAACAAAATGCCCAAGCTTATGGGATATGGGACCAGTAACATACCTCTTCTGCCTGACCTCTCTCTAATACATAAGCACCAGTAAGTAAATAGGAAGAAAAACCAAGAGATAACCCTTGTTTTTACTCCACCCATGAAGCATACTAAGAAATCATCCTCTCTTGAATTTGGTTAAAATTCTGTTCTGAAGACAGAATTCTCCCCCCTCCCTCCTTCCTTCCCTCCTTCCTTCCCTCCTTTCTTTTTCTTTCTTTCTTTTTCCTTCCTTCCTTCCTTCCTTCCTTTTTTTTTCTTTCTTTCTCATTTAGCCACCAATGTAATATGATTGCATTATTGCTGAATGCAGTGGACCTTAGCCACGCCTAAATTCTAAGTTCACAAACAATTAAACATCACTGTTGTTAGAGTATCAAGAAGTTTGCTAAGCTAATGAATGAGAGAAAGCTGCAGAATTTATAAGTATGCCCTCATCAGTCTACCACAGGAATTGTCACATTTGATGTGCCAGGTGGGGTACCACAAATGTACTCTATTTGCTGCAGTGTGTGGAGAACAAGAGAGATTAGAAGGAGCACTCAAAATCTTTTCTATCTGCTTTTTGGAGGAGCATAAATCCACCATAACAGGTTCAACCCCAATTTCTGAGCTCCATTTCCTATTAAAACTATTTTACTTCCAGGATGATGTCCTTCCGGAGCTTAAGAAATTGTTACAGTACCACTTTATAAGGTAGATCCTGTATTTAACACTATGGGGAGAACACTATGACCTCAACAGACATGTTTCTTTTTTTCTTTTTCCTAATACCATTTTGTTTTCTTCTTCTGTGCATATATACTCCACCATTTTCTACTTTGTGTATTAGTTCCAAAGGTTCATAGCAGTGTTGCCGTGAGTACTGAGATATGGTAAACATGTTTCCTTCTGATATTCTTCAAAGACAGTACTTTTGGAACAATAATAGTACTGATTACTAATTAAGTATACTCATTGTCCCTTCTACTCCATCTCTCAAGGGAATTTTAACAGACACTGACAAAACTATGACCCTAGATTAAGACATTGCATAGCATTAACAACTGCTCAGAAATACAGAACTGCATGCAGGGAGAAAAAGAAGGATTTGTGTTTGATCTGTGATAAATCCTTGTCTTAATTCCAGATAATCTTCATTGTATTAAGTTTAGATAGTGTAAATGAATGTCCAACCCAGGTCTTTGGCTGAATGGTAATATAGAAGTTGCTCTTTAATCTCCATAATGACCATATATTACAATGAGTTGGTTATATTCAGGACCCTAGTTTTATCTTTTTTTCCTACCATGTTAATTTCTCCTATTTATAATTGCAAGTTCAGTAGTCCTCTTCCAGTGGTTCACAAGTATTATCAGTCTGGGGACTTAATCATTGGTGCCATTATTTATCAAGTCTTCTTTGTTTCAAATGAGATCACTTTTGAAAGCCTTCCTTCTCGTGAAGTACTTGATCAGTACCTGTAAGTATCCCCCTGCTACTGCACCTCCATCTCCTCCTATTATTTTCCTTATTTCTACCTGTGCTGTATTATCTATCTTCCATTTTTCTGCTGAAACGTTTCAGTTGCTAGTTGGTCAGTATGCTAATTTCAATGTCCATGATTAGCCATTTTTAATTCCAGAACTGAGAGAAAATCAGCTTGTCCAATCACTGGAGATTAAATTGGGACAAATCACACTTTCTATGACACTAAGAAGATTGACAAATTTAAAACTTGGAGATGTCCTCAGTATAATCCTGAGCTTCTTCACCTTTCATCTAAACCAGAAATTAAAACAATAAGCCCTCCAATGTGTTTGAGAAACATTTCCAGTTTTTACAATTCTACAGTGGAAAAGTGGAACTGACTTCCTGCTCTTAGAAAAATATAGGCAAAATATAGACAAAAGTGAAATCAAATACTACCTTAGCATCCAAATTAATCCTGGAAGATATATTTTATCATGAATTTAAAATCTTAAGTACAGAAGAAGAGTCTTAAATATAGAAGAAAGCAGGCTGTAAATGATATCTTGGTTCAATTTTAGCTTATTGCTCTACTTTATCAATGATTCCCTATCCATATAATCAACTTATGGTTTCCCAGACATCTGTTTTTCTGTGTATGTATATATGTATGCATGTATGTATGTATACACATCTCATATATGCACACAGTAAGTGTGTATGTATTGTGTGTGTGTGTGTGTGTGAGTGTGTGTGACAGACAGTAGGTATCTTCAGACAGTAGATATTTCTTCAGACAATAAACATTTGTTCATCTTCAGACAGTAGATATTTTAAATTAAAAAAATATATCTACTGTCTGAATCTAAAGCAGAAGTATATTCATGAGGTTTATAATTCTCACTGAAGGTTTCTCACTCATAATTACCAACACACTTTGGCTCTGGCATTTGCTGTAAAGGAGATCAATGAAAATTCTGGGATTTTGTCCAATGTTAGCTTCGGTTTCCACATTGCTACCAACTATCTTGAGGAATATACAACTTTTCTTTTAGCAATGGAATTTCTATCTACAAAGGATAAATTTATCCCAAACTACAAATGTAATGACCAGACGAATATGGTAGCCATCATTGGAGGACCCCGTACTAAAACCTGTCTCAACATGGCAACCACTCTGTGCAACTACAAATTTCCACAGGTGAGAAAAATATGGAGCAAGATGGTAAGTTCATGAGTATATTATTTTCAGAAATTGAGTTCTCATAATCACTCCAGAAACAAAAAATATTTGTCATTTAATGATGAGGAAGTTATTAGATAACAACAAAGGGATCTCCTTGTTGCTTAATGAGCAGTACTAAATTTGAATATATTAATTGGTAAAATAAAGTTTTTAGGAACTTGCGTTGCATACCCACTCAAACACAGTTATGGTATTACATATGGATATGTGCATTAGTCCTTTATTTTTATTTTTTTTCTAGAAAACTCCTTTTTAATTAGGTCCTTCTGTCTTTTCCCCATTTAGATCACTTATGGATCACCACCCTTGATGTATAATGACAACTCAGCACTTTTTGTAAAATGGATGTTCCCTGATGAGATCCACCAGCTTAAAGGAATACTACATTTACTGTTGTATTTTGGATGGACCTGGGTTGGAATGATTTCTCTGTATGAAGAAGATATGGAGAGATTTGTTCAAAAGAGTCTTTCCATGTTTTCAGAGAGAGGAATCTGCTTTGACTTTATAGAATGTCTTCCGAAAATGATGTATGGTAGTGAAGCCGCTGAAATGATGGAGGAAGCAGATAAATTATACAGAGTGATCATGGGGAGTACAGTCATTGCAGTGATCTTGAATGCTGAAATTACAAGCATAGTGGCTTTGAGAGTGATACTCTCTGTTTTAGATTCTGATGATATTCCGGAGGAGAAGAAGGCCAAGGTTTGGATCATGACAGCCCAGATGGAATTCACTTCGATTCTTATGCAAAGACAGTTTTCCATTGATTTTCTAAATGGTGCACTCTCCTTTGCAATTCACTCAAAGGAGCTAACAGGATTCCAACAATTTATACAGAAGAGATACCCAAACACAGAAAACGAAGATGGGTTCATTAGGGATTTCTGGAAAGATGCATTTGAATGTTCATTTTCCAGTGATATTACAGATGGGAATGCTGAAAGGATCTGCAGTGGAGAAGAGAAACTGGAGACTCTTCCTAATTCTGTCTTTGACACCACCATGGGTGGGCATAGTTATACCATCTACAATGCAGTCTATGCTGTGGCACATGCTCTGAGGGCCATGCAATCCTCCAAATGCAAAGATGGTCAAAAGTTTGATGAGAGGAGGAGGAAGCATTTCTTTCAATCACCATGGCAGGTAATGTTTACCAACACAAAATTCTGGATGATCAGGTAGAAAAGTGCTGGGGTATATATATATATATATATATATATATATATATATATATATATATATATATATATATATATATATATGTATATGTATATGTATATGTATATGTATATGTATATGTATATGTATATATATATATGTATATATGTGTGTGTGTGTGTGTGTGTGTGTATTCCTCCTTTCTGTTTATGGAGTCTATGGAATTCTCAGTCATCCAGGTCCTGGTTGTCCCAAAGATGCTTTTTCAAGATGCAACTGGACGTCCTTGTTTTTCTTTGAAGATGTCTCACTTCTTATCCAAGAAGCTTCTTCAGCTCTGACTGGATGGTGGGGAATGAAAGGATTTATATTCCTTGCATATAAATGCAAGGAATGGTCATTTGCATTTTTTTAGAGAGTTGTTGAGGGCAGTGGAGGTTTATCTGTGTCCTCAGGGTCACCTGAGTAGTGCAAAATGAGTGTGAATCCTTCTTGGAATTATTGAAAGGACTGTGTTATAGACTGGAGATAAATGAAGTGATATCCTCCCCTCTCTGTTCAATTTTGACATAGATGGCCTCTTTGACCTCTCTATCAAAACAGCAGTCCTCTCTGTCCAAAACTTTGTTATCTTCAAAAGAGGGGCATTTGTCTTTTAAATGCAGATGGACTGCTGAATCTTATCCTGATGGATTTGTTCTCTTATGTTGTGCCATGTGTTTATGAAGGGATTGTTTTGTTTCCCCAATGAACAGAGCTCCACATCTTTCATTGCATGGTACTGCATATACCACATTTCTCAGTTTGTATCTGGATGTTTTTTCTCATTTCCTTTTTATTTGGGCAGTTAAAAATTAAAAAAATCTTTATTTTTTTATATTTCATACTTTTAATGAAATCCCTCATCCACCCTGTCTTAGCAGATAGTTATTGGTATTGTTATATGCAGGAAAAGAAAAATTTAAAAACCTATCTTTTTTTTTTTTCAAATATTATCTGAATGATCTGAATAATGAAGGTCTTGTATGCAAAATTGGATGCAGTTTGAAAGTAAAATGAAGATATTGAAAAAGTTCAAGATATATAACTTATGTACCTTATTTTATGTATGAAATAATATGTAAAGGATCTCATTCGATCTGCAACCTGTATATTGAACAGTTTCAAATGTAAAATCTTTCTCAATGAATATGATGAAGAAAATTTCAAATTTAAATCATTCTCAATTATATTTTATTTATTTATTTTCTAAAAGTAATGGTGCTAAAAGCTGTTTTGGCCTAGAAATTTCTATGTTGGAATATTTTATATTTTCTAAATTTTATGCCAGAAAAGTACATTTATAATTCCAAATATGCTGGGTTGATCAAAGCAAGTTAATGTGTCATTTGTTCTTTTGTCGATGTTGTGCTGGAATTTTCATAGGACACTTTTTTCAGGTGAAAACAGTCAACAGAGTAGAAAATCTATGTGATAGAGAAAGCATTTCTTTTTCAATTATAAACAGTGCTGATTGGTGAAAAAAAAAATGACATTCCACTGACCATAAGCAAAATTGAAGGACCTGAAATTTCTCCATATGATTCAAGGAATCCAGTTAATATTTATATTTTTTTGATTTTTCACTCAGCTCCACCATTTTTTGCAACAGGTCTCTTTTAACAACAGTGCTGGAGAACAGGTTTCTTTTGGTCCCAATGGAGAATTGGAAACTGGATTTGATATTTTCAATTGGGTCACATTTCCAAACAAGTCCTTTCTGAAAGTCCAAATTGGAAAGATCGACCCCCTAGCTCCCCCAGACAAGCTACTCACCATTTCTGCCAAGGATGCTGTTTGGCCCCATGTATTTAACCAGGTGTGTCTCATTTTTCAGTTTTTAGGAAATAATGTATTCATTGATCCACAAAAGTAAATGATTAAATGATTGTCACAACAACAATCTTTGGATTTAGCAACCTCAATTTTTTTTATATGCGATGTGAACATAAACTGCTAAAATATAAATAGGTGATTTAAAATTTAAATTCTGACAACCTTTATTTAGCTCCAAGGCAAAATCATCCCAGTAATTGTACTAGATTTTACTGATTAGTCAGTTGACCATATCAATGCATAAGCATCAGGTTCAATGCAATGAAATTGGATTAAGCTAAGATAAAACAGTAAGATAAATCGGTATATGATAAAGTAGAAAGCAAATATATATTACAAAATGAATACAGATCAAAAACAGTACATGCTTAAGTGAAATAATTATGCATGCAACTCCAGTGTATTGTATAAAAATGTCCTTTCTTGAAGAAGCCTGAAAATAAACATCAGTTGATTATATACATTTTTTTTTTTAAATTTGATTTATATGCCGCCCTTCTCCAGAGACTCAGGACGGCTTACAATGCGTTAAGCAATAGCCTTCATTCTTTTGTATATTTTTATACAAAGTCAGCTTATTGCCCCCACAAACTGGGTCCTCATTTCACCTACCTTAGAAAGGATGGAAGGCTGAGTCAACCTCGAGCCTTGGAGAGATTCGAACCAGCAGAAATTGCAGGCAGCTGTGTTAATGACAGGGTGCACCAAACCACTGTACTATCAAGACTCTATTTGTACCCTGAAGAAAATAGATTTTTTTTTCTATTTGAATCCCAGTAGATGGTTTTGTGAGGTGGTAACTCTACTTCTGAGCAATTGCTGAGCATTATAAAGGACAATTGAATAAGATATCTGAAGTAGTCAGGATGTGTTTAACCACATAAATTAAACAATGACAGTCTAGAGCAATGTTGGCAAAACTTTTCGGCACCAAGTGCTGAAATGGGAGGGTGTGTGGGATGGAAACCAAAAGAGCAGTTCCCCAGCAGACGATGGTTGGCATGTTATTATATTATTATTATTATTATTATTATTATTATTATTATTATTATTATTATTATTATTATTATTAAATTTGTATACCGCCCTTCTCCCGAAGGACTCAGGGCGGTGCACAGCCAAATTAAAATACATACAATACAAAATTTAAAATAATTTAAAACAAAATTAAATCCAATTGGCTTCCCGAAGTATTAAAACCCATTACCCTTAAAAACCCTTTAAAAAATTTTAAGCCAGGCCAGCTTGCTGGAATAGGAAGGTCTTCAAAGCTTGACAGAAGGTATGGAGGTCTGGGATTAGTCGTATTCCTGGGGGGAGCTCGTTCCAGAGGGCGGGTGCCCCCACAGAGAAGGCCCTACCCCTGGGGGCCGCCAATCGGCATTGCTTGACCGATGGCACCCTAAGGAGGCCCTCTCTGTGGGACCGAATTGGCCGGTGGGAGGTTATAGGTGGCAGAAGGTGGTCTTGCAGATAGCCGGGCCCTAAGCCATGGAGCGCTTTAAAGGTGAGAACCAATACCTTGAAGCGCACCCGGAAGACCACCGGGAGCCAGTGCAGCTCGCGCAGGCAAGGTGTCACATGGGAGCGCCAAGTCGCTCCCGTAATCACCCGCGCGGCCGCATTCTGGACCAGCTGGAGCTTCCGAGTGCTCCTCAAGGGGAGCCCCATGTAGAGAGCATTGCAGTAGTCCAGGCGAGAGGTGACGAGGGCATGAGTGACCGTGCATAGGGAGTCCCGATCCAGAAAGGGATGCAACTGGCGTATCAGGCGAACCTGATAAAAAGCCCCCCTGGCCACGGCCGTCATATGTTCTTCTAAAGACAGCCGTGTGTCCAGGAGGACGCCCAAGTTGCGAGCCCTCTCCGTGGGGGCCACTGACTCGCCCCCAATAGCCAGAGTTGGCACCAGCTGGCTATATCGGGACGCCGGCATCCACAGCCACTCGGTCTTGGAAGTGTTGAGTCGAAGCCTGTTCCTCCCCATCCAGACCCGCACGGCCTCCAGGCACCGGGACATCACTTCAAGGGCATCGTTGGGGTGGTCTGGGGTGGAGATGTACAGCTGAGTATCATCAGCGTACAGATGGCATCGCACCCCAAATCCACGGATGATCTCGCCCAGCGGCTTCACATGTCATGAGAGATGGCTCTGTGTGCCACTTCTGGCACATGTGCTATAGGTTTGCCATTATGGACCTAGAACCGTGATGGCAAACTTATGGCACGTGTGCAACAGGTGGCACATGGAGCCATATCTGTGAGCACATGAGCGTTGCCCTAACTCAGCTCCAGCGTGCATGGACGCACCAGCCAGCTGATTTTTGGGCCATCCGGGCCTACCACAAGTCAGGAAATTGGCTGTTTCCAGCCTCTGGAGGGCCTCTGGGGGAGTGGGGAAGGCCGTTTTTTGCCTTCCCCAGGCTCTAAGTAAGCCTCTGGAGCCTGGGGAGGGCAAAAAATGGGCCTACTGGGCCCACCATGCCATCACATGCCAAAAGCTGGGGGGGCTCATGCACGCATGTGCAGGGGGCAGGACGCATTGAATTATGGTGTGGGCATGCGCGCATGTGACCCCCATGCTCTCCCCACTTTTGGCATGCGATGGCAAAAAGGTTAGCCATCAATGGTCTAGAGCTTAATGGAAAGAAACAATTTATTCCAACAGAGTAAAAATATTTTAAAAATGACATAGTCAAGTTTTTTTATTTCATCTCCTTAGATTTAAATTTATATTTGTCTCCCCTGAAAGGGATGAAATGGGGAGCAGAAACTCTTTGTTAAAACTGTGTTCTCTTTGCTGATGATGTGAAACTGTTCAACACCACTGAGAATGCAACTACCCTTCAAAAAGACCTTGACTATGTGTCAGATTGGTCTAACAAATTGCAACTTCAAATCTCAACCAATAAATGCTCTGTCTTGCACATTGGCAAAAGAATAAAATAAAAAATAAAAAATACAAATTAGATGGATATGACTTTGTAGATGACCCTCACTCTGTCAAGGACCTTGGAGTACTCATTTCTAAAGATCAAAGTGCCAGAGCCCACTGTAACAACATTGCCAAAGGCATTAAGAGTTGTTAACCTAATCTTGGGTAGCTTCTTCTCTGGTAATGTTGTACTATTAACTATAGCATACAAAACATTTGCTTGACCAATTCTTGAATACAGCTCATCTGTCTGGAACCCACACTGCATATCAGACATAAATACAATCGAGAGAGTCCAGAGATATTTTGCGAGAAGAGTCCTCCATTCCTCTACCCGCAATAAAATACCTTATGCCACCAGATTTCAAATTTTGGACTTAGACAGCTTAGAACTATACCAACTTTAGTCCGACCTAAGTGTACTACATAAAATTATCTGCCACAATGTCATACCTGTCATACCTGTCAATGACTACTTCAGCTCCAACCACAACAATACAAAAGCAAATAATAGATATAAACTCAAGGTAAACTGTTCCAAACTCAATGGCAGAAAATATAACTTCAGTAACAGAGTGGTCAGTGCCTGGAATGCACTATCTGACTCTGTAGTTTCTTCCCCCAAAACTTTAACCTTAAACTGTCTACTGTTGACCTCACCCCATTCCTAAGAGGTCTGTAAGGGGCGTGCATAAGTGCACCAGCGTGCCTACCATCCCTGTCCTAATATTCCTTTTTACTTACTCTTTTCATGTATTCAAATTATGTTTATTCTTTTAACTGTTATCTTATATATGCTTGACAGATAGATAGATAGATAGATAGATAGATAGATAGATAGATGATAGATAGATAGATAGATAGATAGATAGACAGATAGAAAGACAGATAAATAGTTTCTGCTGGAAATACTATTTATTGGCCTAGCCAGCTGATTATAGTAATTATGCTAATCCAAGTGATTGCATACTATGCATAAAAATCTGACTCTGTGGTTTCTTCCCCAAACCCCCAAAACTTTAACCTTAAACTGTCTACTGTTGACCTCACCCCATTCCTAAGAGGTCTGTAAGGGGCGTGCATAAGTGCACCAGCATGCTTACCATCCCTGTCCTAATATTCCTTTTTACTTACTCTTTTCATGTATTCAAATTATGTTTATTCTTTTAACTGTTATCTTATATATGCTTGACAAATAGATAGATAGATGATAGATAGATAGATAGATAGATAGATAGATAGATAGATAGATAGATAGATAGATACTGTAGTTTCTGCTGGAAATACTATTGATAGTATTTATGCTGTTGGGGAGCATATCGATTTAATAACTAAAGTAAGATAAAGAAAAGTCATTAAAAGGCTGGAGGTTGATTTTTTAAAACAACAACAACAACAACACAATCATCATCTGCATGGCTTTTGGCTCAAATACCTGACCAACCTACATGGAAAAATGGCTGAACAATTCAATGAGATGCTGCAGACAGGAACATCAGTGAATGGTTAACAGCTGGAAAAACCTATTTGATACAGAAGGACCCAGCAAAAGGGGTGACACCTGCAAACTACAGGCCAATAACATGTCTGCCAATCATGTTCAAGCTGCTGACCGGCATTATAGCTGACAGGATCCAGGACTACCTAGAATTGAATAACATCTTACCGGTAGAGCAGAAAGGAAACAAACGAGGAAGCAGAGGCACAAAGGATTAGCTCCTGATTGACAAACTGATTCTAGAGAACTGCAAAAGCCGTAAAACAAATCTACATACAACTTGGATTGATTACAAGAAAGCATTTGATTCACTACCGCACAGCTGGATCATCAAGTGCCTGGGCGTCATCGGAATATGCAAGTGCATTGGTACTTTCATTGCAAATGTGATGAAGTCCTGGAAAACAGAACTGTTTATTGGAAGTGAAAGCTATGGACTGTAAACCAATTAGAGAGGGCTGTAAAGCACTGTGAAGTGGTATATAAGTCTAAGTGCTATTGCTGTTAAAGAGAATGTGAGGTTCAAGTCAGTGGTGCAGTTCAAATAATTTAACAACCAGTTCTCTGTCTTAATGACTGGCTGAGTAAGTGTGGCCATGGTGGGCATGGCCAGAGGGTGTGACAGGCAGCACTCAGCCTCCAACACCACCCTGGCCATGGGGGAGGGGACGTGCCATCCCCCCCACCGTGCCCCATTTTGGGCCTACTAGGCAGCCTCTGGGAGTGAAAACAGGCCCCAAGGGGAGGGGACACGCTGCGGCTCTGCACCCTATTTTGTGCCTAGGATGTCTCCCTGCACTTACCTGGGAGCCAAAATGGGGCATGTGGGGACTCCTGGAAAGGCCAGGGCAGGGCCAGCCAGCAATATAACTACCGGTTCACCAGAACCAACCCAAACTGGCTGAATCCCACCACTGGTTCTAGTCCTCCCTCAAGCACAAAGCGAACTGAATGATTCTGACCTCTAGAAAGCAGGACATAGTAAATCACTTCTTAAAATCTTTGCAAGAAAACTTCTCCAGGCAGTGTCTCAGAACTGGGCATGAGTCAATGGAAGCAAGAAAAAAATGGTAAATGTTAAGCAATTGTCTCAAACTCAGCAAGTTTAGGAAGTGTGGACTTCAACTCCAAACTTCAACATACTGGTTGGGGAATTCTGGCAGTTGAAGTTCACACCTCTTCTGGTTGGTAAGGATTGAGGAAAAAATGAATTAAAGAGCTTAAGTGACACAGTGGTTAGAGTGCAATACTGCAGGCTACTTCAGCAGCCTGCTGACTTTCGGCAGTTCGTATCTCACCAGGATCTTTTTTTATATATATTTTTTTTTATTTTTTATTTGATTTATATGCCGCCCTTCTCCGGAGACTCCGGGTGGCTTACAATGTGTGAAGCAATAGCCTTCATACTTTTGTATATTTATACAAAGTCAGCTTATTGCTCCCAATAAGCTGACTTTGTATAACTGACGTTATACAAAGTCTGACGTTGACTCAGACTTCCATCCTTCCAAGGTAGGTAAAATGATGGCCCAGATTGTTGGGTTCAATATGCTGACTCTGTAAAACTGCTTAGAGAGATCTGTAAAGCACTGTGAAGCAGTATATAAGTCTAAGTGCTATTGCTATCTTTTGGTTTAATTTAAAACAAAAGAAAATGGTGAAAATGGGACACTAAGGATTGATGAGGATGTGAAGAATTTGGGTATGTATAATTGATGAAATGGGCACTGTCAACACATAGATTCTTCACATGAAAGAAATCTCATTTTATTTATGAACAGACATTGCCTCTTTCCATCTGTAACAAGAAATGTCCTTTCGGCTACAGCAAGCTAAAAGTAGAAGGGAAATTATCTTGCTGCTACGACTGTCGACGGTGTCCAGAAGGGAAGATAGCTGACCAAATGGGTGAGCAAAGGAATATATTGAATATATCATCAATTTAATAAATATAAATGGGGTTGAATTTTTCAACAGTATTATGGTGATTGAAGGCTCAGTGGCTATGACCCTGAGCTTGTCAATTGAAAGGTCGCAAGTTCAGTGGTTCGAATCCCTAATGCTGCATAATGGGGTGAGCTCCCGTTACTTGCCCCAGCTTCTGCCAACCTAGCAGTTCAAAAGCACATAAAAACTTCCAGTTTGGGAGCATTCACAACTTCTGGAGGCAAGTGGTTTCACTGATTAATTGTTCAGGAAATTTCTCCTTAGTTCTAAATTGCTTCTCTCCTTGATTAGTTTCCACCCATTGCTTCTTGTCCTACCCTTAAGTGTTTTGGAGAATTGTTTGACTCCCTCTTTTTTGTGGCAACCCCTGAAATATTGGAACACTGCTAACATCTCTCCCCTAGTCCTTCTTTTCATTAAACTAGACATACCCAATCCCTGTAACCGTTCTTCATATGTTTTAGCCTCCAGTCCCCTAATCATCTTTGTTGCTCTTCTTTGCACTCTTTCTAGAGTCTCAACATCTTTTTTACATCGTGGCGACCAAAACTGAATGCAGTATTCCAAGTGTGGCCTTACCAAGGCATTATAAAGTGGTATTAATATTTCAAATGATCTTGATTCTATCCCTCTGTTTATGCAGCCTAGAACTCTGTTGGCTTTTTTGGCAGCTGCTGCACACTGCTGGCTCATACTTAAATGGTTGTCCACTAGGACTCCAAGATCCCTCTTACAGTTACTACTATTGAGCAAGGAACCACATATACGGTACCTGTGCATTTTGTTTTTCTTCCCTAAATGTAGAACCTTACCTTTTTCACTGTTGAATTTCATTTTGTTAGATAGCGCCCAATATTCAAGTCCTTCTGTATCTTGAGCCTATCTTCTGGAGTGTTGGCTATTCCTGCCATCTTGATGTCATCTGCAAATTTGATGAGTTCCCCATCTATCCCCTCGTCCAAGTCATTGATGAAGATGTTGAAGAGCTCTGGGCCTAAAACAGAGCCTTGGGGTACTCCATTACATACACACATATATATGTAATATGTATATATTTAAACCATTTTACTTCTTATTCTACCTGGAGGGTAGAAGTATAATATAAAGATTATGATGCAGCTGTATATCTTAAGGGATATTGAAATTGAACACTGAATTAGTTAGTGCATTTCATTATATATTATTTTCAGAAAAAATAATATAAAGGCATCGTATCTTAGTAAATAAAGTATGTAATTAATTATTCCTGCTTAAAACCTATAATGGTTCTGTGAAACAGTTTCATTTGTTCTTTTTCCCCAGACTTAGATGATTGTTTCCCATGTCCAGAGGATCAACATCCAAACAAAGGTCGAGATAATTGTCTTCCAAAAACTGTAACTTATTTGACTTTCCAAGAGCCACTGGGTATTTCTTTGGTAATGATTTCAGTTTCCTTTTCTGTCATCTCAGCTATGGTGTTGGGAATCTTCATTAAACACCAGGACACTCCCATTGTCAAAGCCAACAACAGGAACCTCACCTACATTCTTCTCATTGCTCTCCTGCTCTCCTTCCTTTGCACTCTGCTCTTCATTGGGCAACCTGATCAAGTGAAATGTCTCTTGAGACAAAGTGCTTTTGGCATCACTTTCTCTATAGCTCTTTCTTGTATTTTGGGTAAAACAACCATAGTGGTTCTTGCTTTCATGGCCACCAAGCCAGGCTCCAAAATGAGGAAATGGGTGGGGCGAAGGTTGACCAACACAATTGTCCTATCTGTCTTCATGGTTCAATTCATCATTTGTGCAGTGTGGTTGGCAATTTCTCCCCCATTTCCAGATTCAGACAGGCACTCCATGGTTGAAGAAATTGTCTTGGAATGTAATGAAGGTTCAACCACAATGTTTTATACTGTCCTTGGCTTCATGGGATTCTTGACTGCTGTCACCTTCACGGTGGCCTTCCTGGCTAGGAATTTACCTGATAGCTTCAATGAAGCCAAATTCATCACCTTCAGTATGTTGGTCTTTTGCAGTGTCTGGGTGTCATTTGTTCCCACCTACTGGAGTACAAAGGGAAAATATGTGGTTGCTGTGGAAATCTTTTCCATTTTGGCCTCAGCAGCTGGATTATTGGGCTGCATCTTTTCCCCCAAGTGCTATATCATTATTCTGAGACCTGATTTGAATAAGAAGGAGCAACTAATAAAGAAATGAAAGGGCTTATTGAGACCATATCCCTTGAATAAAGCCAAATTGTTTACTTTCAGGCAATAGGGTTTTTTCCCCTCAGTTTGGAACAATAATTTGATATATATGATAAAAGCAATGATTATAAAAATTCAATTCATTGTATTTGTTTGTATATTAATTTATCACTCTCTTTATCTGTGTGTGTGAGAGAGAGAGTAGGTATGTATATATGTGAATAGGAGGGAGACAGAGGAAGAGACAGAGATAATGATGTAGTTGTATATTTGGCTTAATGATATTGACTTCACATTGCTTCTGTGTCTGTGTTTTGACAAAATAGGATAACAGACAGTGCATTTCAATTAAATATCATATTGTGACATGTCATGGCAGGTCATGTTATTTCATGTCATATGATGTAGCAGGCTCTACTCTAAGATATGATCCCCAGGACATTTGACATTCCAATCTTTTAAGGGTCTTCCAGAAGGACCCTGGTTGGGGACAGCCACACCTTGAGTGCAGTAATGATCCCCAAGATAAGGCCAGAGCAGAAAATGCTTTCCTGCTAGGTCCCACCTAACAAAATGCCCAGGCTTATGGGATACAGGATCAGCAACAATAGCAATTTGGCTATTCTGCATTATTTTCTTGTATCATCCCATCAAGTGACATGCAAGGTAGCAAGATGATATATAGGGTACACGGATATATAACTTACACTCACTGTATGAAACCATGACAGATAATACAACTAATTTGAACTTTAATGGACAGTAGCAAGATGACCAAGTGGGAGATTCTGGGAGAAGGGAAGATTTTCAGCTTTGCATGGGAATCTTCAGATTTGGCTTCTCCTACACAGTAACCACTTGGCTTTAGTAAAACTTTATCTTTCACTATAAATGGAGTCAAGGGTCTTTCTTTCCTAAACTTCCAAGTTAGGAAAGAAAGTTAGCTTCTCAATATTCTTCACACCCATTTAAAAATATATAGAGGAAAATCCACACTAATATCCACTGCCCCAAATCTGAATGTTTGAAATTGACTTTGGTGTAGCAGGGGGTCCTCTGATCTGAGCTGTCTGAGCAGGCTGCAGTGGAAGACTGGGTGGATTTTACCCAATATCTGGGGTAGACGGAGTTGTACTGTAACAGGGTTAATAACCCATACGATGGGGAATGGGCCGATGTATTTAGGACCAAGTTTCTTACAGGGCATGTTCAATTTTAGGTGTTTGGTGGATAGGTATACATGCTGTCCTATACAGAAAGGGAGTTGTAACCTCCGTCTTTTGTCCACTTGCTGTTTATATTCTGTGGCACCTCTCTTACCACCAGCCACACATGCTGTGTCTGTTCCACTCACCCTTGGACTCCCATGTCCTCTGGGCTCACCCAAGGACACTCGGGTATTGGGACAAGCTGCCAGTAGCCATTTGGAATGGGGTAAACCCTGTACTGCTGTGGACTGTGTTATTATACGCTACTTCAGCAAATGGGAGTAGGTCAGCCCAATCAGTTTGCTGATGTTTAACATAGCAGCACAAATAATGTTCCACCATTGCATTTGCTCTTTCAGAAGCTCCATTGGTCGCAGGGTGGAATGCTGAGCCTAGACCCTGTGAGGACCCAACCCTGGTCAGGAACTCCCGCCAGAACCTGGCGGTAAATTGTATCCCCTGATCAGATATCACCCTCTGAGGAACACCATGGAGGTGATATATATGGACAATAAATAATTTGGCCAACTTCCTGGCAGAGAGGAGGCCGGAGCAGGCTGTGAAATGGGCCCACTTTGAGAAGAGATCTATCATTGTCCAGATTACCTTATGGCCCTGGTTTTCTGGTAGATACATGATAAAATCCATGGCTATCTGTTCTCACAGTCGCACTGGGGCTGCCACTGTTTGTAAAGGCTGGAAGGTTTTCCGAATTGAGTCTTCATGGTGGTACATACAACACTACTCCTCACATACTCCTCTATATCTTTTTTCATATGAGGCCACCAGAATTGTTGGTTAGTTAAATGCAAGGTCTTAAGGAACCCAAAATGCTCAGCCAAGCAATCATCATGGCAGCGATGGAGCACTTCTAATCAGATAGCCTGGGGCATATATAGCTTGGAACCCTTCCAAGTAAAGCTGTCTCTCTGGGTAAGCAGGGATCGGTTCTCCGGTCTGGTCTGTAGGGAGTGCGGTCTGGATGGCCAGTGGTATGCCCTCCCTAGTGTTCGGTTGGGATGCTGATGGCTATTGTTGGGATACTAGTACTTGGGGCTGCTCTATTGGTATGATAGCCTGCACTATCTCCTCCTGAGCACTATCATAATGGGGCTTTCTGGATAGGACATCTGCCAGGAAGTTCTTTCTAGCTGTTATGTATTTCAATTTGAATTTAACTGTCCTGAAATACAGTGCCCATCTCACTTGTTTTGGCAACAGCCGCCGTGGGGTTTGGAGTGTCTCCAGATTTTTGTGGTCTGTCCAGACTTCAAAGGGCAACCCCAACCCTCCAATAGGTGTCACCCTAACAGGGCCCACCCAACTGCAAAGGCTTCCTTTTCCCATATTGGCCAGTTTCATTCAGTGTCAGTCAATAACTGTGATGTATAAGCCCCCTCCCCATTCATCTGTAGAAGGACTGCAGCCACCACCACCACATCACTGGTGTCAGCTTGAATCACAAAAGGCCTAGATGGCTCTGGGTGTTGAAGAACTGGCTCCTTCACAAATAGAGCTTTTAGGTGCTCATATGCTTGCTGGTTCTCGATCGTCCATTGCACTGGGCAACCAGGACATGGCTTCCTGGTGAGGTGCCTCATTTTCAAGAGGCCAGTAAGTGGCAGAGCTACTTGGGCAAAAGAAGGGATGAACTGATGGTAGAAGTTGGCGAAACCCAAGAAACTTTGTAGTTGTTTTTGTGTTTTAGGTGCCTGCCAGTCCAACACCATTTTAACCTTTGTGGAGTCCATCTCTATCCCATTCAGTGAGATATTGAACCCTGGGTAGTCCAATTGGAGTTGTGGAACTCACACTTGGACAGTTTAACGTACAAGTGAGTGGCTAACAGCTTCTTGAGTACCTGATGCACTAGGGTGACATGTTCCTGCATAGTCTTAGTGTATATGAATAGACGAGTACCCCATTATACAAGTGTTCATGAAATACCTTGTTGATGAGCTGCATGAACACAGCAGGAACTCCTTTCAGGCCAAAGGGCATAACCCTAAACTGGTAGCTTCCTAGGGTCAATTAAAGATGGTTTTCCACTCATCCCCAGCCTTGAGCCTTACTCTATAATACGCCTCCCAGAGGTCTAGCTTGGTGAAGACCTAGCCCTCTGCCAAATAGGCCAGCATGTCCTTCATCAACAGGAGGGGGTACAGGTTTTCTACATACACAGCATTGATATCCCGAAAGTCAACACATAAGCGTAAGCCTCCATCTTTCTTTTACCTGAAAAGGATGGGTGTGGCTACCCTGGACCTAGCTGTCTGGATGAACACCAGCCTGAAGATGACGAATGAGACTTTGTCGAAACATCGCCAAGACACTTCCAATTTTATGTGGGAGAAGACCCGAATAACCAAAGACCTACATACAAACACCCGCGAAAACCTGAGAATGAATATATATATAAAGAAAATTCACTTAATTTGTCTCAGCATCCACGTATTTCATATTTATCTCCATGTTTTATTGTCCATCCATTGATAAAATAGGTCTCATATCAAATAATATTGTTTATCTTCCTGCTCTCTTATTTCAAATGTCAATTTACTCATTTCAGCACAGTCCATCATTTTCTTAATAATTTCTTCATCAGTAGGTGTCCTTTCTCCTTTCCAGTTTTTTTTGCAAATACAATTCTAGCTGCTGTTAAAAGGTTTACAATTAAATATTGCAATTCTTTATTGTATGTCTCTGGTAAGATTCCTAATAAAAATATCTCTGGTTTAAAATCAATATGTCTCTTTGATATAGTGATGGATCTAACCCAATAACTCACGAGACAGAGTAATGTCTTCTAGGAATTCTTTTATTGCAGGCCTGGATTGTTCCTAGGCCCAGTCATCTAACAGCAACTGACCTTTTGTCCTTCTCTTGCAGATACACATCTGGAACTGCTGGATGGCTTCATGGTGAGACCTCTTATACCCAGGGGGAGGAGTTAGAGGTAAGGTGGGATTGTGGGAGTGATGGGATATGTGGTCATGTTAACTCTTGCAGGACTGTGAGGGGTTGTGGTATGAATGGGTTAGACATTTAACTTGACAAAACCCCCTCTAAGTGTCTAACTAATGGCAGGTACATGGTTTTTACATACACACATATTAACATACATAAAATTACATGATTTACATATAGACACATATTTTCGACATGAGGTATGCGTGTTGTTTGTGAGGTAAAGGTTTGATAAGTATATCTGCTGTTTGCTCTTCTGTGTCACAGTGTATAGCCTTAATAAATCCAATCTCTGAGAATTGTCTAACATGCTTACACTTAATGTCGATATGTCTTGACCGTTGACCAACGGCATCGGCCTTTGATATTTCAATGGCTGCTTTATTGTCCTCATGAATAATTATTGGGTATGATGGTTCAGTCCAAATGTCACTGAGTAAGTCATCAAACCATATCAGGTTATTTGCGGCCTTAGACCAGCAGACAAATTCTGCCTCGGTGGTAGAGGTGGCTACTAATTTTTGTTTTCCTGTTTACCAATGTATAGGGCTGTTGTTGAGGAAAAGTACATACCCAGAAGTGCTTTTCCTACTTTTGATATCTCCCGCTCAGTCAGTGTCTGCATAACAAGTTAACTTGGTTTCGTTGATAGGTCTGGTTCAAGGCATAAATGGGCATTGATACTGTATTTTAGGTACCTGAGTAACCTTTTGATGGCATCCCAGTGTAGAGTTGTAGGCTTACTCACATGTCTGGATAGTAAGTTGACAGCTACAGCAATGTCTGGTCTTGTCCAATTGGCTATGTACAGTAGTGACCCTATGGTAGACCTGTATAGTTTGTTATCAATGAAGGGTTCAGCTTCATTATACATATTTTTTAGAAAATCTGATTGCATGGGAGTCTCGCTGGGTTTTGCCTCTGACATATTACATTTTGATAATAGTTCTATGATTTTTTCTTTTTGTGAGAGTCGGAAACCTTTGTCAGTTTTGGTCACTTGAACCCCTAAGTATTTGTCTATTTTCCCTAGTGATTTTAATAAGAAATGATTCCTTAATTCCACGGCAAACTTGTCACATTTGGTCTTTTGCTTCCCTATGTATAATATATCGTCCACGTAGACAAGGATACCTTCAAATGATTCATTTTCTCTCTTTATGAAGAAGCATTTATCTGCTGAAGTGGTGGTGAAGCCCATAGAGTTGAGGGCTTTGGCTAGACAATCATACCACCTTTTACCTGACTGCTTAAGTCCATATAAGCTTTTATTCAGGAGCCATGTGTTGTTCTTTCCTTCGTTGTATCCTGGTGGGGCTTTGACATAAATTTCCTTGTCCAATTCTGCATGAAGATATGCAGTTTGCACATCGAATTGAAATACTTCTAGTCCCAGGATGGTGGCTATTACTAGGGCACTCTTGCCGCTCTCAGCTCTGACTGTGGACGAGTAGGTGTCTGTGTAGTCCTCTGGGTACCTCTGGGAAAAGCCTTGTGCGACTAGCCTCGCTTTGTACAGTACTTTGTTGTTTTCTAGGTTCTTGATCCTGAACACCCATTTGGTTCCTATTGGTATTTTATTTTCTGGTACTTGAGCTGGTGAGTATACTTGCAGGTCCCTGAGGCTCTCCATTTCTCTTTCCATGGCTTGTTTCCATTTTTTTTTCTCTTCCTGGGGAAGGTTGAGTATCTCTTCATAGGAAATGGGTGTGATATTGTTGTCTGCATAGACATGACATAATCCTCAAGTTTCTTTGGTATTTTGTTCCTACTTGCCCTGACTGGTCTGTCAGAAGGTGTGTCAGTTTCATGCAGGTACTCGGCTTCTTTGTCAGTGAGGCTATCCAAGTTTAAAGTGGGGTGCCCTTCCTTCCATTCCTCGGTCCTTAGTTCATGGTGTTTGGGCTTGCGTGTTTTGGTTTCCTTTGCTTTTTCAGTGATCGGTTCCTCATCATTTTGTTTACATGAGTGCATGTCCCCACCAAGAAAAATGTCGTTGGAATGAAGCCTTGACCAATTTGAATGTTCATGAAAGTCCGCAGATCTAGACACAATAAACTTGTTATTACAATCCATGAACCTGAAACCTTTTGTTCCTGGTTCCTACCCCATGAATCTTAGTCTTTTGGATATTTTTTCTCCTTTCTTTCTTAATTGTCTGGGATATGAACGTCCACCGGGACACCAAATATATGCAGGTGAGCTAGGTTAGGTTTCCTCTTATACATTATCTCATATGGGGTTTTATTAATTGAACTTGACCACAACCTGTTCAATGTATAGTTGGAGTAATGCAATGCTTCTGACCAGAATGATTGGCCCATCCCTGCGTCTTCTAGGACACATCTCATCATTGTTTGTAGTACGCCATTTTTTCATTCTACGACTCCATTTTGGAAAGGGGAAAAAGTGCAATATGTCTCGTTCCCTTAACCATTTTTTAAAGTCTCTGGCCATGAACTCTGAACCTCAGTCAGTCATTATCTGTTTGATTTTGGTGCCATGTTGTAATTCCACTCTTTTATAGAATTCTTTAAATTTTTGGAAAGCTTCATTTTTATGTCTGAGTGAATATACATAGCCATATCTACTATAATCATCCACATTGGTTAGGAAAAATCTTTTTCTATACCTAATGGATAGCTTTAGTGGCCCTACCAGGTCCATGTGTACTAATTGAAAGATAGAGTCAGTAGTCCGCTCTGATTTTTTAGGCCTCGCCTTGACCTTATTTTTTGAGCACTTACAAACAGAACACTCCAAATAATTCTCACAATCTTTTACTGTTAAACCCTCGGTACATTCCAACATTCTCTTAACAACTGGGAAACTGATATGTCCTAGCCTTCTATGGAGAAGGTGAGCACAATTATCATGGATGGGCTTTCTCATAGATACCATATTTTTACCTGGTGACTTACAATTGGTTGCCCTCTGGTGTATCCCTCCTGTTTCCATGTTTCCCTTTTTCTCATTAATGGTGCTTATGTTTACACTCCCTTCATTACTCTCGTTAAGTATAAAGTAAGGTAGACCATCGTGTATGGTTACCTACCCAACCTTTTTCCCTTGATTGGATAAGTATACTCTGCCTTCTTTGAACATTACTTTGGTATCTGTAAGTTTTGTGGTAGCTAGCACGTTGTATGGTATCTCTGGCACATATAACACCCCCTCTATTTCTTCTATTCCTGGGATATGCACACTTCCCTTTCCTATTACCTTGGCAATACTTTGGTTGGCTACTCTGATCTCAAAATCTGTCTCTGTGAGGGAAATGAATAAACTTGAGTTATGTGTGGTGTGGTTAGTGGCTCCCAAATCTAAGAGCCACATGTTATCACTTACTTCTTGTTTGGTGTTTGGCTCTCCATATTTAAAACCATACATTGATCCTGCGTTGCTGTCCCAGGAGCTGTCGCTACATTCACTGTTTCGCCTGGGGTTGAGAGACCACCCACGCCCTCGTTCCCTAAAAGGTCTGTGGTCGGGTGATTGTCTCCCTCTGCGATCATTGTATCCTCTGTCCCTATTGTTTCTGGGGCAATCCCTTTTTAAATGGTTCCTAGAACTGCAAGAAAAACATTCTGGGTTACCCCTTGCCCTATCCTGGAACTCAACCCTCTTGGCAGGTCTTGGATCTCTCCTGGATATATGGCGGTCCCTCCTTAGGTTATCTTCTGCAATTAAGCGATTGGTGAGTGTGTCTAAAGACAAGTGTTCTATACTGAGGCTGTCTCAGGTTGTGTCACAAAGTTGTCCCAGCTATTGTCTAATGAATTTATGACTATACTCATCATACTCTCCTCAGTGATTGCTTCCCCCCTTTGCAGTAATTCAGCCCAGGTAGCATTAAGCTTCAACAGATGCTCGCCCATGGGAACCTCTGGCCTGGGCCTGGCAGAATGAAAATCCCTGGATATCCTTGTAGTGGTGGCTCTACTTCTACTGTAAAATAGGCTATAAAGTTTTTGCATGATCTTGTGTACCATCATGTGATTACCTATGCTTGGGTACATAGTGGGTGAGATGCTGGTTAACAATATACAAAAAGCCCTGTGATGGATACAGTCAATTTCAAATGTCCAAGGCTTTTGGGGTGGTTTTGAAATTAGGAAAAGTATGTTTTCTTTCATAAATATTATTTGCAGTTGCTGACTCCATTCTAAAAGATTTCTCCCATCTACCTGTAATTTTGGAAAGTTAACAGGTAATGTTCCAGAATTATTTGAGTAATTACTTACAGAGGGCAGCTGTCCATGGTCCTGGATGTGAGTGAACTCACAATATGTTAGTGGGATGCTTGAGCTAATGTTAAAAAAACAGTCAGTCACCTTTTTTTCTTCTCTCCCTGTATGTGAAGACTGAGCATGTGCAAAGCTCATTTCACACTGGAAGTCGTCAGGTGAGGAGCTCGCAGCCGCGGCTCCTAGGTCCAGGCTCAGGCCTACCAGGGGAGGGTCGGACTCACCCCTGGAGCACCTGGACTGGGCGTTGGGTGTCCGGAGTCATTCCTAGATGGCTGGAACCTCGTGGGACGTCTGCGAGAAGCTCCGGAACTCTGCGGTCGCTGGGTGAGGCTTCCAGAAGCCCGATGGCTCGGCGCTGTCAGCGATCGGATCCAGTCCATGGGCGCTGGTCGTGGATTGGGCCGGGAAGCCTGATGGAGGTCGTGGAGCAGGTAAGTATGTAGCCTGGTCTTCTTCCCTTGGGTCGGTAGTGAGGGGTGCGGAGCATTCGGGGTTCACCGTGGGACCGGTGTGGTCTCTGCCACTGTTTGTTGTCCACTGTTGGTGCATGTCGTTTTTCTCGGACGGGATGGGGTCGGTGCCTCGATGTCGATGGTCGCCCTGATGTCCCTTTGGGTCCTGGGGGCTTCTTTTGCTTCTTGATTGCTTCTGTTAACTCCATCATCATTATGTTTCTTTCCAATGTCTCCTACACATCTTTACCAATCCAAGATAGTTTTGCTTCTTGTAGATACTTTAGCACTTTTTCCTCCTCTATTGTCTCTCTTTTATATAGTTGAAAGATCTCCAGAAAGATCCACATAAGAAGGATATCAAAATCAAAATTGGATATACTAAAGCATAAAATGGATCTATTGGAGAAAGAAGAATTAGCTCAAAAAATAAGAAGTGCCAAACAAAACTACTTCAAAAATGCGAATAAACCAGGCAGATGGCTATCTTATACATTGAAAAAGGAAAGAGAATTGAGGAAAATAACACACTTAGTCGGTGCACAAGGGCAAAGTAAATTTGGAAATAAAGGGATGGGGAAGATAATACAAGAGTTTTACAGAAAAGGCTCTTTTTCTTGACCTCATCAGCTGAAATTCCTGAGCTAATGGGGTCCTCAGCATGTCTGTTCTGCTGGTGCCAGTGAGGTGGGCTAATTTCTAAGATACTATGAATAGGATAGTATAGACTTTCTCTTTAAGGAGAGTGTAGGTATATCTAAACTCAGTGACTCATCATGACTTCAGCAATATTTCTTTCTTTTTAATTTTTTTTTATTTATATCATATTAAAAAAGAAATTGGACATGATGCGACCATCCTGGCATCATCTCCACCATACACACTAAACTATAACACAAATATCTTATATATTCAGCATACCTTGCTAATTATAAACACATATTTTACCCCTATATACACTTATATTTACATATATTACATCATCTTTTGGTCTACACATTCTAGTTATTTCCTGTTCTGACTTCCATTTCTCAAATCCAAGCATTGGTAAAATCTATTCCAAATCTCGTAGTATTTTGTCTACTTTATTTTTTACTTGTAGAGTCAATCTATCACATTCTGTACAGTCTAATATTTTCTCTATTATCTCCCTTTTTAGAGGTATATTCTCATTCTTCTATTGTTAAGCATATACCATTCTTGCTGCTGTTATGATATGCAATATTAAATATATTAACCCTTTACTGTAATCTTCTGCTATGATTCCTAATAAAAATATTTCTGGTTTGAATTCCATTCTTTGTCCAATCATTTTTTCCAGCCACATCTGAATCTTTCACCAGTAATCTTTTGCTTTTCTACATGTCCACCACATGTGGTAGTAGGTACCCGATGATTGGTCACATTTCCAGCATTTTGGTGATGAATTTCTATACATTTTGGCCAATTCTGCTGGTGATAAATGCCACCTATAGAACATTTTATATAAGTTTTCCTTGTATGATGTGGCCAGGGTTAATTTCCTATTCCTTTCGCACAATTTTTCCTACTTTTCCAATTCAATATTGTACCCAGAATTCTTTGCCCATACCACCATTGTCTCTTTGACTCATTCTTCCTCCATTTTATAATCTAATAAATATTTATACATTGCTTTAATCATTTTCTCATCTGTCCCCAATAGAAGTTTATCTAATATTGTTAAATCTCTATTAATACCCCACACTTTTACATCTTTCATATAGCATGATTGAATTTTTAAATATGTCCATCATTCCAATTCTATCTCTTATTCTTTTAATTGTAATCTCGTTTTTAGTCCCCCTTTTTCATCTAAAATATCCTTGTATGTATCAATTTTCCCCTAATTGATAAGATTCAGATGTACCAATGCGTCTAGAGTGGAGAGCCAGATCGTGTTTTTTTTTCATATAGTTCTGTTTTTTATTTTATTCCATACTCTCAATAAGGCCTGTCATATATAGTGTCTTTGGAAGTATTGATGTGCCCCAGTGGTGAAATCTAAAATTTGTTACTACCGGTTCTGTGGGCATGGCTTGGTGGGGGGGGGGAGTAATGTGACTGGGTGGGTGTGGCCAATTTTTTTTTCTTTTAAAACCATTTTTTATACAAAAAAAAATGCTTTCAAAAGGCTCTGACGATCCCAGTTGAGTTACCTGATCAGCAGAGGCTTTTTTTCTTTTAAAAGCCTCTGACGATCAGGCAACTCTGCTTGGATCATCAGAGGCATTTAAAAGGAAAAAAGCCTCTGCTGATTAGGCAACTCATCTTGGATCATCAGAGGCATTTAAAAGAAAAAAACCTCTGCCGATCAGGCAACTCAGCTTGGATCATCAGCTGACGATCCCTTTGATAATCCCAGCTGAGCCGCACGATCATCAGAGGCTTTTTTTTTTTTTACTTTTAAAAGCATTTTTTCGGCCGAAGAGGTTGTAGAAAAAATGCTTTTAAAAATTAAAAGAAAAAGCCTCTGATGATTGTGCAGCTCAGCTGGGCATGGGGGGTGGGCAGGGATTTTTGCTACCGGTTCTCTGAACCACCTGCCTCCATCACTCCATCAGGTGATCCGGTCTGAACCGAGAGCATTTCACCTGTGATGTGCCCTTTGTCTTCCATACCAGAGGAATGCGTGCCACCCTGCTTGAATATCATGACCTTCTAGTATTAATACTCTCTTGTTCCTTAGAGTTATCCATTCTTTCACGTAGGTGATCACTGCCGCTTGATAATATAAGTCAGGCAGACCAAATGCTCTTGAAGGACTCTTGAAGTAATTTCAATTTAATTCTTGACTTCTTCCCTTGCCATATAAATTTTGATATTATTTTGTTCAAATTATCAAAATATTTTTCTCTAATTTTATAGGTATGTTTTGGAATAGTGTTGGCCAGAACATTCATTTTTATTGCCGCTATTCTGCCCATAAGGGAGAGTTGGATTGTCTTCCATCTCTCCAGATCTGCTTTTATTTGATTTGTTAATTTAATGTAATTATCCTCCTTAATCGATATGCACCTTGCCATCAAGTAAATCCCTAAACACTTCACCTTCTTCGCTAATTGAATATTTATTCCCTTAGTCAAATCATCTTTCTGTTTATTTGTTATACTCTTGCCTATCATTTTAGTTTTCTCCTTATTTACTTTTAGTCTGGCTACTTCTCCGTATTCCTCCAATAACTCCATAAGCTTCAGACCCAATTTCAGTGGCTCCTTTAAAATGAAGACTAAGTCATCTGCAAAGGCTTGCAATTTATAACCTTCTCTTTTAATTTCCAATCCTTTGACCTGTTTATTTTTTCGAATTATTCTCATTAATACTTCCAAAGTCAAAGCGATAGTGGACACCTTTCTGAATTCTGAAGTTTTGTGTCGCCTCTCCATTCACTATTACTCTGGCCTCCTGTTTAGAATATATTGCCATAAACATGTTTATAAATTTATCACCAAAATCCATGTGTCTTAGCTGTTGTAACATAAAATTCCATTTAACATTATCAAAAGCTTTTTAGGCATCTAAAAACCTCAATACCTCTTGTATTTCACTATGATTTTCATAATATTTTAACATGTCTAATATTATTCTCATATTGTTCCTTATTAGTCTTTTTGGCAGAAAGCATTATTTATTTCTTTCAAACCATCCTTGAACTGAAGCAGTCATGTTATACTGCCATTTTTCATAGCAGATCCTGCATTAATCAGGGGAATAAAAAAATGATAACAGCAGATTAACTTCAGTGCTTTGAATTAGCAGATTTTGGAACCTGACTGCAGATTTCTATCTGCCCAATATGGTAGGATCTTTGGAATAAAAAAGATCCCAAGGTTTCCTTTTTTTGGTAGATATAGTGCTCCCCATTTTCTGCTTCATGTCTAAGTTTTAAACATTAACAACAGCGCACCTGTTTTACTTAGAGAAAAAAAAAATCATATTCCCTTTTAATGTTTTTCAAGGAAGCAAAGACAATATTATTACAACTAAGCAATTATCTTCAAAGTAATTATCAAATTAAGTACTATCATGGTTCCTTCTATGCCACATCTCAATGGAATCCCCACTAGAGACTGAAAAGCCAGTGCCTGCAGGTTAAAACATTATATTACTGTTAGATATGTTCGAGGATCGTGCCCAATAATTCCAACAAGCAGTTCTAATTTAAATTGTTTATTGTTTATTGACTGGACATCTCATCAATACAGGTACATCTCCGGAACTGAAGCAGGACCGCATGGCTGACCCTTAAGTACCCCCTGGGCGTGGTTAAGGTAAGGAGGGGCTATTGGGTTAGGGTGTACCTTGTGGGCTGGCCTGTCCAGCCCCCCTACCTCTAGCTCTGGGTCAGAGGCAAGGCATTTATTCCTGACAATTACACTATGTTAATATAATCTCAGAAACAGCATGTAAGGAAAACAAGAAGGATACATATTTTACGTATGAGACCTCATTGTCTTCACATTCATGAGAGGCTGGCTACTGTAATTCCAGTTCAGTTTCTCTGTTAAATGGTAATATTGGAGCTGCTCTTTGATGTATACAATGATGGCATTATATACTGAGCTGCTTCTATTCAAAACACTGGTTTACTTCTTTTTTCCTAAAACAATTTCCTCAGTTTCCATCTGTAACCTCAGAGATCCTCTTCCAATTGTACACAAATATTATCAATCAGAAGATTTAATCATTGCTGCTATCATATATCAGGTGTTATTTCTTTCAAATGAGATCACTTTTCAAAGTGTTCCTTCACACGATGTCCTTGATCAGTATCTGTAAGTATCCTCATTGTCATTCACAGACTCATACACATGACCACCATAATGCTTGGTTACTTGCTTCCTCCCTCCCTCCCTCCCTCCCTCCCTCCCTTCCTTCCTTCCTTCTTTCCTTCCTTCCTTCCACATCTCAGAGACTTAGGCTCCCGAAATTCTAAAGTCTCAAAAGAGGGAAGTATTATTGCTTTTAATTTTACTGTTCATTTCAAAGGTTATTTCCCATAAAGAACATTCACAGTCCTTTGTTTCATTAGGAGAAAAATATGACTGATTAAAGCTGTAAGGCTGTTCTGAAAATAATCTACATGTCCTCGTGCTTTCTACATTTTCTTCCCTTGCATGTCACCATGGAATGAAGAAAACTGTTGGGCAACAGAACTGAATTATTATTTTTTACAAAATGCAAAGCCCAAATGACAAGAATGTCATAATAGAACTGTGTATATCCCTCCCTCCATTCATTTTAATCAGGAACATTATTGTATTCTAGTTAATATTGAAATAAATTTCTCACTATGAATCTGAAATTTTTTCAGATGAAGAGTCTTAAAAAGAGAAAAAAACTCTTTCTTGATTCAATATTATCCTATTCCTTTCTTATATCAGGGCTTCCAAATCCATACAATCTAGGGCTATTGTTGCTAGAGAACATATGCCAGATGTCCAGAGTAAACAATAAGAACCACTTTTTCTGTATTTATAAATATATGTAACAATTAAAAGCATCTACTGTATAATTCTGAAGCAAACATCATATAAACATAGTTTATAACTTTCCCTGAAGGTTCCTCACTCATAATTACCAACACAATTTGGCTCTGGCATTTGCTGTAAAGGAGATCAATGAAAATTCTTGGATTTTACCCAATATTACCCTGGGTTTCCACATCACTACTGATTATTTCAATGTCATTACATCTTATCATTTAGCAATGGAATTTCTATCTACAAAAGATAAATTTATCCCCAACTACAAATGTAATGACCAGACCAATACAGTAGCTGTCATTGGAGGACCCCGTACTAAGACCTGTGTCAACAGGGCAACTGCTCTGTGCAACTACAAGTTTCCTCAGGTGAGATCAAAACTGGAAGAAGAGAGAAAGTTCAACTGCTATTTATTACTCTCAGATGTGGAGTCCTCATGATAGATCTTTTAAAATCTTAAGACAATCAGTTCATGATCCCAATGGAAATCACCACATCTGTTCTTAAACACACTGTGAAACTTCCTGATGCCAATGTCTTAAATCGATAGGAAAAGCTTTTTATTCCCTTTCTACTAAAGGAAAAGATTGGCTTAGGCCAAGATTTGGAGACGGTCTTCAAAATAGACAGCAAGGGTCTTTGCATAGATAATGATCTATGTTTTAGATGCTGATGATATTCCAAAGGAGGGAAAGGCCAAAGTTTGAATCATGGCAGCTCAGATGGATTTTATCACCATTCTAATGCAAAGACACTTAAGAAACGTACACATGATATACTTCTCTTTGGGACAATCTTTTTATTTTTTTTGGCTGTATATTTTTTTTCCCCACATTTAGATCACATATGGATCAGCTCCACTGATGAATGAGGAAACAGCAGCACATTTTGTCAAATGGATGTTCCCAGACGAAATCCACCAACTTAAAAGAATACTACACTTATTGCTGCACTTCAGATGGACCTGGATTGGGTTGATTTCTCGATATGAGGAAGACAGGGAGAGATTTGTTCAAAAGAGTCTTTCCATGTTTTCAGAGAGAGGAATCTGCTTTGATTTTATAGAATGTCTTCCCCTGATGATGTATGGCAATTTAGCTGCTGAAATGATGGAGGAGGCAGATAAAATATATAAAGTGATGATCATTGCAGTGATCCTGAATGCTGAAATTACAACCATTGTGACTTTGAGAATGATGATCTATGATCTATGTTTTAGATGCTGATGATATTCCAAAGGAGATAAAGGCCAAAGTTTGGATCATGGCAGCTCAGGTGGATTTTACCTCTATTCTAATGCAAAGGCACTTGCCCATTGATTTTATCCATGGTGCACTATCTTTTGCCATTCATTCAAAAGAGTTACCAGGTTTCCAAAAATTCATGTGGAAGAGGAGCCCAAACTTTGAAAAAGAAGATGGGTTTATAAGGGATTTTTGGAAAGATGCATTTGATTGTTCATTCCCTGGTGAGATGACAGATAGGAATGCTGAAAGGTTCTGCACTGGAGAAGAGAAGCTGAAGACTCTTCCCAATTCTGTCTTTGAGACTACTGTGAGTGGACATAGTTACAGCATCTACAATGCAGTCTATGCTATGGCATATGCTCTGAGGGCCATACGGTCCCACTCTTCCAAATTTAAAGAAAGTCAAATAATTGATGAGAGGAGATGGAAGGTCTTCCTTCAATCACCATGGCAGGTTATGTTGGCTAATTCAAAATTCTGGAAGGGCATGAGGTTGTATAAACAGCACTGATTTGCTCCCTTAATGAAAACAAAGTGATCTATTGCTTTTCTCCTTTTTTCAATATTTTCATGGAATTATCATCTGGAATATTTTCAATTGAAATATATTAGTTAGGCAGTAGGGTAGAAAGTGAACATGATGGAGAACACAATTCCCCCCCTCCCATTAAATAGTGGAGACTGATGTGAAATAACTTTTCTACAGAATCCTAGATAGGCCCATGCATTGTTATTTCCTAGTGAAGTAGAAGCAAGGTCCATTGTAGAGCTTTTCTGACTGATAGCACAGTCTCTTAGCTACTATAGTTTTCTAGGTCTCTACGAGAGTGTTAAGAATTCCCAAAGATAATTCCATACATCCAGTGGTGGTATTCAACTGGTGTAACAACCGGTTTGCTGAGCGCGTGCTTCACATGCATATACTTTTTACAGAATCCTGTTAACTTTCTCATTTCTTTTCTTTCTTTTCTTCATTTAGCTCAACCATTTTCTGCAGCGGGTTTCCTTTAACAACAATGTTGGTGAAGAGATTTCTTTTGGCCCCAATGGGGAATTAGTAACTGGAATTAATATTCTCAATTGGATCACATTCCCAAACAAGTCCTTTCAGAGAGTCCAGGTTGAAAAAATTGACCCCATGGCTCCCCCAGACAAATTTCTCCCCATTTCTGCCAAGGATGCTGCTTGGCCCTTCAGATTTAATCAGGTATGTCACATTTTCCACTTTTTAAGAAATCACTTAGTCATTGCCCAATATCAATAAATGATTTAAATACAACAACAAAACCTGGATTATTTTTTAAGCAACCTAATATAACTGAAATAGGCTAAAGAAACTATTTCTGAAATATAGTTCAAATATATTAAATATCTGGCAAAATTCATTGTATTGAGATATATGATTCAAAAGTACAGAATTTCAATTTGCTCCAAGATTCAACCAAATAAACAAGAAAAAAAGCCTTCTATTCTACTATAAGCAGGGAGACTGAAAATAGCTGAATTTTGAAATTCAGACTTTTGCTATTTAAAGATCATAAAAGTCTCCTTAAAAGGTGGAAAAGTCAATAGCCTGTGGTATCTTTAACCATGTTTTGAAAGAGCTATAGAAGAAGTAGGAGCCTAACTCAAAATGTGGAACCTCAAGGAAGGCATATTTGAAGGTCTCCCAAGTTAAACATTCTCCCACACCATATTCCAATTCGGATTTCCTCAGAACAGATCTTTAGAATTGTATGTTTGGGAATGATAAGTTGATTAGTGTAATAGGTGTGATATAAGGAGGGGTTGTGGACAGTGGTGAATTTCACATTTCGTTACCAGCGGTTCACACGCTCACCCAGCTTTACACAT
This sequence comes from Arizona elegans, assembly GCA_022577455.1. Taxonomy (NCBI): domain Eukaryota; kingdom Metazoa; phylum Chordata; class Lepidosauria; order Squamata; family Colubridae; genus Arizona; species Arizona elegans. Next base: position 4,770,070 of record JAKOOJ010000021.1, on the reverse strand, counting down.
GTGTGAGTCTTTGGTGCATATGCCCACCTTCCGTAGGAGCACCTTCGGTTCTTGGGCGCACCTTCCACGCATGTGCCCGGCCTAAAAAATGTGCCTTAATAGGACACCATAGAGCTGGGGCAGGTGGGTGGAGTGGGCCCACCGTTGATTTTTCCTACAGGTTCGGGCAAACTTGTCTGAACCGGCTGAATACCACCTCTGGTTGTGGAGTGGAGAATTTAAACCAGAAACAAATCTGGAGAATGGGATGACAATGTTTGAATTAGATATGAAGAGTTTGGATAAGTATAACTGATGAAAAGAACAATCCCAAAGCATAAATGTTTCATGTGAAAGAATTCTGATTTTATTTATGAATAGACATTACCTTTTTCCATCTGTAACAAGAAATGTGCCCTTGGCCATAGCAAGATAAAAGTGGAGGGGAAATTATCTTGCTGCTATGACTGTAGACGCTGTCCAGAAGGGAAGATAGCTGACCAAATGGGTAAAGAATGGAATACATTGTACAGTATATATCAATGTTTTAATAAAATATAATATGGGACCTGAGTTTTTAATAAATATCCTCGTGACTGAAAATTTTGAGTTTCACATCATATTGTATTAGTCAGCAATGAAATATTTAAACTGGGTTTTCATAGCTCAGCAGAATATTTTATGATAATACTAATCCATTCACTCTAACTAGTAGGTTCAATTTTCCAGATTTAAAATGTTCCTTCTTAAGTTTCCTTGAATATATTCTAAATATTTTCCAGGAAACCAAGGTTTCCCATTAGAGTATCTGGAATGCTTCCTTTATATCTCTTTTTTTGGGGGGGAAGTAAAGGTAATAGTGATTATATTTATTGTAATAGCATTTTTTACCACCATCTCACTATATATAAATGACCAATGTACCTAACATTCCATGGTAGCACACTGTAAGTTGAGCCATGGTGGTGCAGTGATTAGAATGCAGCTACTTCTGCTGACTGCTGGCTGCAGTCTGGCAGTTCAATTCTCACCAACTCAAGGTTGACTCAGCCTTCCATCCTTCTGAGGTGGGCAAAATTGTTGCTGAGTCTGCATACCACTTGGGGAGGGCTGTAAAACACTGTGATGTGGTATATAAGTCTAAATGCTATTGCTATTGCTATTATGAATTGTTTTAAGAAAAAGCAATTGGAACACCCTATTGGATCTGGTGCATTATTGACAATTGATGTTGAAAAAATTTCCATGAATGTTTTCCTTTTTTGTTTCTTTTTTCCACAGACTTAGATGATTGTTTTCCATGTCCAGAAGATCATTATCCAAACAAAAATCAGGATAGTTGTCTTCAAAAAATTATAACTTACTTGACTTATCAAGAGCCTTTGGGGATTTCTTTGCTAGTCACAGCAGTCTTCCTGTCTTTCATCTCAGTTTTAGTATTGGGGATCTTCATTAAACACCAAGACACTCCAATTGTTAAAGCCAATAACAGAAACCTCACCTATAGCCTTCTCATTGCTCTCCTGCTCTCCTTCCTTTGTACTTTGCTCTTCATTGGGCAACCTGACCGAGTGAAATGTCTCTTGCGACAAACTGCTTTTGGCCTAATCTTTTCTGTAGCTCTTTCTTGTATATTGGGAAAAACAGCCATTGTTGTTCTTGCTTTCATGGCTACCAAGCCTGGTTCCAAGATGAGGAAATGGGTGGGGAAAAGATTGGCTCTTTCTATTGTCCTACCTTGCTCCATGGTACAATCCGTTATTTGTCTAGCATGGTTGGCCACTTTCCCCCCATTCCCAGATTCTGACATGCACTCTATGGCTGAAGAAATTGTCCTGCAATGTAATTAAGGTTCAACCAAAATGTTTTATACTGTTCTTTGCTTCATGGGGTTCTTGACTGCTGTTGGCTTCACAGCGGCCTTCCTAGCTGGGAATTTACCTGACAGCTTCAATGAAGCCAAATTTATCACCTTCAGCATGTTGGTCTTTTGTAGTGTTTGGGTGTCATTTGTTCCGACTTACCTGAGCACTAAGGGAAAATATGTGGTGGCTGTGGAGATCTTTTCCATTTTGGCTTCAGCAGCCGGATTACTGGGCTGCATCTTTTCCCCAAAATGCTACATCATTATTCTGAGACCTGACCTGAACAAGAAGGAGCAACTCATAAAGAAATGAAGCTTATTTTTATAGTAGACCTCTTGAAAGAAGCCAAATTGGTTACTCTCAGCATACAGTTTTTTTGCCGTTTGGTGGTTCTGCATCCTTCCCTTGATTTTCTACTAGCAAATCAAGGTGACATGCAAAGTGACAATCTTCTCCAAGATTTTTTGCAGAATCTAGACAGCTGCTCCTCAACCATTCTTTCAAATATTAATTTTTCTGGCCTTGTTCATAATAAAATAGAGTAAGTAAGACAATGTTGTGTGAAAATCAATTTTTCATTTGGTAACATACACTAATCTCAACATGAAAGTTCTTTTGTCTTGCAGCCTATGACTTTCACGATATCCCTGCCTCCCCCAAAAAGAGAAGCCCTCCCAATACTTTCCATATTCAATTTTTAAATGTGGAAGAAAATCCACATTAAAATCCCTATCCCAGGTCTGAAAAAATTGATGACTACCTTGGTGCATCAGGCAAGGTTTTGGACTAGAAGCTGGGAAATCATGAGTTCTAGTCCTCCCTTAAGCCTTATGCCTCACCTGATATATTATTGTGGGAACTAAGAAGAAAAGTTGGAAGGAAGTGATGTTGGAGAATTTCTTCTCACCTTCCCTGATGTAATTGACCTTATTTATGATGACAAGTCTCCCATCTTTGTCTGTTTGCTTATTTATGATATCTTGATTTCATGAGTATTTATCTACTTTCATTTTCCTGGGTGGGCCTACTTAAAAATCCTTTCTGCCTATTGCTCTGCTAACCAACTGCATATAAACCACTCAAAATCTAAAATCATGATTTTTGCAAGAAGCAGGAAAATCTATCAATGGAACCTTGATGGCATCCCAGTGGAACAGGTCCACAGATTCCAATATCTAGGTATCCTCTTTCAATCCAATACCAAGTGGCCTGTGCAGGTTAAGTCCCTCTGTAATAAGGCTAAGATCTCCACCCATGCCCTCCTGCACTTCTTTCATACTGAGGGAGCTCATCACATCCCCTCAGCATTAAAAGTCTACAGGGCAAAGGTGATAGCTGCTATCACCTATGGCACCTCCCTCTGGGTCCAATCCAACATTTCTTCTCTTGAGTCTGTTCACAGCCAGTTCCTACGCCATCTGATGAGAGTCCCCCCTGCGGAAGTAACGCCGCAATTGGTTTGGAACTGGGCATATTCTCACTTGCAACAATCTTGTGGAAACGTGCATTTGACTATTGGTTGTCCCTGTGGACCAGACTCCCAGGCTACTACCTAGGCCAATGCCTATGGCGGGACCCTTTTAATAGTCCCTGGGCCCATAATATCCACACAAAACTTCCGAAGATCGGAATTTCTCCCATTGAAGCTTTTATTCTAGGCCCTGATGCTGCCAAATCGTTGATCTTTCAATGGCTGGATGACATTGACAGACAACTAAATCTGGCACACGGATGGGGAACATGCTCACCGTTTTCCCTTGGTATTGTTCCCTCATCTCACCCTCCGCCTTACCTTTCCACGTTACACTCTATCAAACACAGGCTCGCATTTATGAAGGCACGATTTAATGTGATCCCCTCGAATGTCCTCGACAGTAGGCTTTCGGGGGGGGGGGGCGTAAAATTCATCCATTGTACATGTGACGGCCAATTCCCAGAATCCCTGTTCCATATTACATTCGTATGTCCCCACTACCAGGATATAAGATCAAGACTCATTTCTCCTATTTCCCAGAGATTCCCTGGTTCACCTGATATGTTCAGCCTTTATTTCCTACTCCAGGATGCAGACCCCAATATAACTCTAAAGGTGGCAAAAAATTTTGCTACAGTCGTGGCTGAAAAAAAACAGGAAAAGAGACAGGTAACCCCGATGGCAGAGGATCACCAGCATTGACAGTACAGATTGTATTTGAGGCAGTAGATGGTGTACTGTCCCATGATCTATCCATATTTGTAAAATATGCTCCCTTTCTTTGTCTATTTTAATTTGGTCTCTGACCGCAATAAAGCTTACTACTATGAGTATTTATCAGTTTTTTATACCACCAGTCTTCATTTCATGTCATAATACTGGGTAGCATACATAATAGTATAATCCATGTATAGTGGATTAAAAGATGCAATCGATAAATGGGTATAAACAAAATTGTAAAAAAAAAAAGATATAAGAGAATGAATTCCAATTAATTATATTATAAATATCTAGTAGGCTGCACTCCATCATGGGATTCCCTAGACCAGTTGTCAAAATCATATTTTAAAGATCGTGTAGAAGACAAGAAAATGAGCCTCAACTTTTGGCAAAACATTTTTTCATAGGGCTCTCATCATGGCAGAAAAAGACTTTCCTGAAATGAGATTATTCCCAGCCCTCTTTATTTTTTTCAAAATCCATCAAGACTTGGCTTTGTCATCATGTCTGCAGATCTCAGGAACCAGTGGTATCAAATTATAATTGGCTTTTTATGTCACTGCTTAACTAAATAAACTTTAAATAAACATTAATAAACAAACAAACAAACAAACATAAACATTAAATAAACATGTTTATTGTTTTCACACTTTCTATGATACACTACCCAGAATTTTTTCTTGTGAGAAGGGCAGCCATCTAAATTTGATAAATAAGTACATTATATAAATAACTACATATGAATTCATTGATTCATACCATGAGTTCAGTATTATTTCCCTCTTTCAAACCATTCTTGACCTCAAGAATCATGTTATATCCTCCCTTTTCTTAATAGATACGGCATTGAACAGAAATTGACAAAGTGACTGCAGTAAATGAATTTACCTTCTTTTAAAGCTATGCTTAAAGGAATAAAATCTGGGGCTTGGTTATACATGGGCTTCTATAAAAATAAGTTGTTGGATTCATGTACTGTAACCATAGACCGTTTAATTCCCCTCCCAAAAGAAAAAGAAAAAGAAAACAGCCAAACCTCTCAATATTCTTCACACCCATTTAAAAATATATAGAGGAAAATCCACACTAATATTCACTGCCCCAAATCTGAATGTTTGAAATTGACTTTGGTATAGCAGGTAAAATACTGGGCCAGAAACTGAGAAACCATCAATTGTAGTCCTCATTGAAGAATATGGTGTTGGAGAATTGCTTCTTAGCTTTCCTCATATAATTCACCTTATTCATGATGACAAGTGTCTAGCCTTTGTTAGGTTGTTTAATTGATATCAATAGAATAGAATAGAATAGAATAGAATAGAATAGAATAGAATAGAATAGAATAGAATAGAATAGAATAGAATAGAATTAGAGTAATGCTAACAGTAACCCTAACCCTATACCATTTCAGATAAATGGTGTCCAATCTCTTCTTTAAAACTTCCAGCGTTGGAGCATTCACAACTTCTGGAGGCAAGTTGTTCCACTGAATAATTATTCGAACTGTCAGGATATTTCTCCTTAGTTCTAGGTTGCTTCTCTCCTTATTCATCAGCCTTGGATGATATTACATTCTGCTTGCTGAGATTGTTTCATAAAACATTTTTTTCTTTCTTTTTTTCTTGAGCTGAAGACTTGATATTAATACATAATATTTCAATCTCCACTGGGCTGTTATTTATTGTTGTTTATAAAAGAAGAAAAATAAAGGAAAAGGGGGGAAAGTTCCTTGTAAAGGAACATTAGCATTTGGTTTGTAACTTCACCCTTGTTTATTTATTTATCTAATGTTTATATCATTTTCTTCATTACATTTGCATACTACCTACTGCATTTTTTGGAGTAGAAGACGCTCTGGACTATAAGACACACCTACCTTTTTGGGGGAGGAAAACAAGAAAATAAAATCTGCCTCTGCCTCCCAGCAATTTGCCTCATTGCAGCAAACAGCAAACAGCCTGCTTTAGTTTCATTTTCATTTTCAGCCCATCCTGAGTAGCATAAGAAAAAAAAATCTGCCTCCCAGCAATTTGCCTCCTTGCAGCAAACAGTGGAGGCCCGCATGGCAATAGGCAATGGCAATCCCTGCAGCCTGAAACAGCTGAGGGTTGGTAGGCCAATCCCAATTGACAGTCAACTATTTGTGCTAATCAGGCAGTGCTGAAGCTGAAACAGGCTGTTTGCTGCTTGCTGCAAGGAGGTAAATTGCTGGGAGGCAGAGGCCAAAGGGTGGGGGCCAGGGGGTGGGCGGGGCTACATTCAATGTATAAGACACACCCAAATTTTCACCCTCCTTTAGGGGGGGAAAAGTGCATCTTATACTCTGAAAAATACAGTATCTCACCAGAGGCAAATCTAGGTAATTTACAGATATTTGTTTAAAATGCACCAGAAAACAATAAAACAAATAGCAATCTTCAATTCAATTCAATTCAATTCAGTTCAAAATTCAATTAAAACAAAACTAACCAAGATGGAGAGAGAGGGAGCAAAGAGTGTTCAAGGATAAGGTGGTATCTACAACATTAGCCACCTCCAAAGTGTGACAACTCCATTGGGGCACCAGGTTACAGTAGTTGGCATAGCCATGTCTTCAGTGTCTTTTCAAAGGCCAAAATGGTGAATGCAGATCTCATTGTAGGGGTCATGATGTTCTAGAGCAGGGGTGTCAAACTCGTGGCCCATGAACTGGATGCATCACATGAAGGACATGCCCAACCCAGCTCTGTGAAAGAGAAAAGCATCACAAAATGTCATGTCATGCCAACACTGACGCCATGAGTTTGACACCTGTGTTCTAGAGGGTGTGAGCTATGGCAGAAAAGGCTCTTCTTCTTGGCCTCTTCAGCTGAAATTCCTGGGCTAATGGGGTCCTCAGGATGTCTCTTCTGCTGGTGCCAGTGACGTGGGTGAATTTATTTTATTATTATTTAATTTAATTTAATTTAATTTAATTTAATTTAATTTAATTTAATTTAATTTAATTTAATTTAATTTTATTATTTTATTTTATTTTATTTTATTTTATTTTATTTTATTTTATTTTATTTATTTTATTTTATTTTATTTTATTTTATTTTATTTTATTTTATTTTATTTTATTTTATTTTATTTTATTTTATTTTATTTTATTTTATTTTATTTTATTTTATTTTATTTTATTATTTTATTTATTTTATTTTATTTTATTTTATTTTATTTTATTTTATTTTATTTTATTTTATTTTATTTTATTTTATTTTATTTTATTTTCAAGCACGTATTAGATAACATATATATGTATAAGCATGATTTGAATATACGGAATGTATACGAATAAAAGGGAACATTAGGACAGGGACGGTACACATGCTGGTGCGCTTATGCACACTCCTTACAGACCTCTTACGAATGGGGTGAGGTCAACAGTAGACAGTCTAAGGTTAAAATTTTGGGGGTTTGGGGATGCAGAGTCAGGTAGTGCATTCCAGGCATTGACCACTCTGTTGCTGAAGTCATAAAATCATTTTCTGCAATTGAGTTTGGACCATTTACCTTAAGTTTGTATCTATTGTGTGCTCGTGTATTCTTGTGATTGAAGCTGAAGTAGTGATTGACTGATAGGACATTTTAGCAGATAATTTTATGCACTAGGCTTAGGTCATACCAAAGTCAGCATAGTTCTAAGTTATCTAAGCACAAAATTTCAAGTCTGGTGGTATAATGTATTCTGTTGTGAGCTGAGTAGTGGAGGACTCTTCTCGTGGAATATCATTGGACTCTCAATTGTATTAATATCTGATATGCAGTGCGGGTTCCAGATAGATGAACTGTATTCGAGAATTGGTCTAGCAAATGTTTTGTATGTTCTGGTTAGTAGTGTAATATTACTGGAGAAGAAGCTACAGAAGATTAGGTTTACAACTCTTAATGCCTTTTTGGCAATGTTGTTACAGTGGTCTTTGGCCACTAATCTCTAATCTTTAAACTAATCTCTGAGATACTATGAATAGGATAGTATACATTTTCTCTTTAAGGAGAGTATAGGTATATCTAAACTCAATGACCCATATCATGACTTCACCATTATTTCTTTTTTTCAAACCATCCTTGAACTCAAGCAATCATGTTATACTGCCATTCTTCATAGCAGATCCTGGATTAATCAGGGGACTAACAAAATGATCACAGCAGACGAAGTTCAGTGCTTTGAATTAGCAAATTTTGGAACCTGACTGCAGAGATGTATCTGCCCAACATGGTAGGATCTTTGGAATACAAAAGATCCCAAGGTTTCCTTTTTTTGGTGAATATAGTGCTCCCCATTTTGTGCTTCATGTCTAAGTTTTAAACATTAATGACAGTGCAACTGTTTTACTTGGAGAAAAAAAAAATCATATTCCCTTTCAATATTTTTCAAAGAAGCAGAGAAAGTATTATTACAACTAAGCAATTATCTTTAAAGTAATTATCAAACTAAATACCATCATGGTCCCTTCTATGCCATATCTCAATGGAATCCCCACTAGAGACTGAAAAGCCAGTGCCTGCAGGTTACAACATTATATTACACGATGTTAATATAATCTCAGAAACAGCATGTAAGGAAAACAAGAAGGATACATATTTTATGTATGATACCTCATTGTCTTCACATTCATGAAAGGCTGACTACAATGATGGCATTATATAGTGAGCTGCTTCTATTCAAAACACTGGTTTACTTCTTTTTTCCTAAAACAATTTCCTCAGTTTCCATCTGTAGCCTCAGAGATCCTCTTCCAATTGTACACAAATATTATCAATCAGGAGATTTAATCATTGCTGCTATCATATATCAGGTGTTATTTCTTTCAAATGAGATCACTTTTCAAAGTGTTCCTTCACATGATGTCCTTGATCAGTATCTGTAAGTATCCTCATTGTCATTCACAGACTCATACACATGACCACCATAATGCTTGCTTACTCCTTCCTTCCTTCCTTCCTTCCTTCCTTCCTTCCTTCCTTCCTTCCTTCCTTCCTTCCTTCCTTCCACACCTCAGAGACTTAGACTCCCCAAATTCTAAAGTCTCAAAAGAGGGAAGTATTGTTGCTTTTAATTTTACTGTTCTAATCAAAAGATAATGCAAGACACCCGAGAAAGAGGTGGTCTTAAAATGCCCAATTTAAGACTGTATTATGAAGCTGCTACCCTTTCAGCAATTACAGATTGGATAAATTTAATGGAGGAAAAGATATTGAATATTGAAGGATATGGTCTGGTCTATGGCTGGCATGCTTATTTACTGTATGACAAGAAAGTAGATAAGATTTTTAAAAGTCATATATTAAGAAATGCTCTACTGCGTGTCTGGAAAAAGTATAAATATAAACTAAAAGATAAGTTACCAATATGGACAGTACCCAGACACATGATAGAGAATATAAATTTGGAGCAAAAGCAAGATAAGTTTACATATAATGAACTCCTTTATAAGGAAGGAGTTAGATTACAATTAAAATCTATGAAGCAATTAAGAGAAGAAGGAATTATTAAGACTTGGTTTCAATATGGTCAGCTGCAGGCCAGATGGAGAGAGGATCAAAAAATTGGTATTTTGCAGCAGGATGAAAATTTGATAAAGCAAATAAGAGATAAAGGTCAAATGCATATTAAAAGGTTGTATAATGTATTAGTGGAAATAGATTCGGAAACAGTTAGTCAAGGATTGTATGATAAAATGGGCACAAAATATAGGTGAACCAATAATGTTGGATACATGGGAAAAGATATGGATCAGAAATGTAAGATTTATACAAGCTCAAAATTTAAGAGAGAACTTTTACAAAATGTTTTATAGATGGCATAAATTAGCCTGCATGTATCCAAATTTACAACCCAAGTTTTGGTGATGTGAATGTGAAGATGCTACATATTTTCATATATGGTGGACATGTAAAAAATTTAAGGCTTTTTGGATAAAAATATGGTGGATTATTCAAAATATTTTAAGGAAAAAAATTAAATTTCCACCACAGTTTTTTTTTGTTGGGAATAGTCACGGACTGTACTGTAATAGAGACCAAGTTGGTTTTGAATTTAATAACAGCTGCCAGATTACTGGTGGCACAGTACTGGAAGAAGGAAGATCCACCTACTATTGAGGAATGGACTTTAAAAGTTGTGCATCTGGCGGAGATGGCAAAAATTTCATCATATCTTAAAGATCATTCGAATGAAAGATACATATCAGAATGGAGAAGATGGATTGACTATATGCAAAAAAAGTATCTGAACAATAAGATTCATATAGCTTATGAATGAAATATTTTTAAGTAGCTTATGTTTATAGTTTTTGAGCTATAAGGAGTTAAAGATTTAGGGAGAATATGAATGTAATAATTTGTTAGCATATTTTAGCTTTATGTTTGTGAATGCTATACCCTGTGCCTGTTCTGGGAAGTCTAGGGAGGGGGGTGGGGGGGGGGAAGGAGGGGAAGGGGAAAGGGTGGGGGGGAGAAAAAGCTTGTATTTCTTATAAAACTTTTCAATAAAAAAAATACTGTTCATTTCAAAGGTTATTTCCCATAAAGAACATTCACAGTCCTTTGTTTCATTAGGAGAAAAATATGACTGATTAAAGCTTTAAGGCTGTTCTGAAAATAATCTACATGTCCTCGTGCTGTCTACATTTTCTCCCCTTGCATGTCACCATGGAATGAAGAAGACTGGTGGGCAACAGAACTGAATTATTATTTTTTACAAAATGCAAAGCCCAAATGACAAGAATGTCATAATAGAACTGTGTATATCCCTCCCTCCATTCATTTTAATCAGGAACATTATTGTATTCTAGTTAATATTGAAATAAATTTCTCACTATGAATCTGAAATCTTTTCAGATGAAGAGTCTTAAAAAGAGAAAAAAACTCTTTCTTGACTCAATATTATCCTATTCCTTTCTTATATCAGGGCTTCCAAATCCATACAATCTAGGGCTATTGTTGCTAGAGAACATATGCCAGATGTCCAGAGTAAACAATAAGAACCACTTTTTCTGTATTTATAAATATATGTAACAATTAAAAGCATCTACTGTATAATTCTGAAGCAAACATCATATAAACATAGTTTATAACTTTCCCTGAAGGTTCCTCACTCATAATTACCAACACAATTTGGCTCTGGCATTTGCTGTAAAGGAGATCAATGAAAATTCTTGGATTTTACCCAATATTACCCTGGGTTTCCACATCACTACTGATTATTTCAATGACATTACATCTTATCATTTAGCAATGGAATTTCTATCTACAAAAGATAAATTTATCCCCAACTACAAATGTAATGACCAGACCAATACAGTAGCTGTCATTGGAGGACCCCGTACTAAGACCTGTGTCAACATGGCAACTGCTCTGTGCAACTACAAGTTTCCTCAGGTGAGATCAAAACTGAACAAGAGGGAAAGTTCAACAGTTATTTATTATTCTTAGATGTTGAGTCCTCATGATAAATCTTCTAAAAACTCAAAACAACCAGTTCATGATCCGCAATGGAAATCACCACAGCTGTTCTTAAACACACTGTGAAACGTCCTGATGCCAATGTCTTAAACTGATAGGAAAGGCTTTTTATTCCCTTTCTACAAAAGGAAAAGGTTGGCTTAGGCCAAGATTTGGAGACGGTCTTCAAAAAAGACAGGAAGTGTGACAATTAAGAAACACTTAATTAATATAGAGAAGTGTATCATGATACACTTCTCTGTGGAACAATGTTTTTTTCTTTTTGCCTGTATATTTTTTTCCCCACATTTAGATCACATATGGATCAGCTCCACTGATGATTGAGGAAACAGCAGCACATTTTGTCAAATGGATGTTCCCAGATGAAATCCACCAACTTAAAGGAATACTACACTTATTGCTGCACTTCAGGTGGACCTGGGTTGGGTTAATTTCTCTATATGAAGAAGATAGAGAGAGATTTATTCAAAAGAGTCTTTCCATGTACTCAGAGAGAGGCATCTGCTTTGACTTTATAGAATGTATCCCACAAATGATGTATGGCAATTTAGCTGCTGAAATGATGGAGGAGGCAGATAAATTATATAAAGTGATGATGGGAAGTACAGTCATTGCCGTGATCCTGAATGCTGAAATTACAACCATTGTGACTTTGAGAATAATGATCTACGTTTTAGATGCTGATGATATTCCAAAGGAGAGAAAGGCCAAAGTTTGGATCATGGCAGCTCAGATGGATTTTACCTCTATTCTAATGCAAAGGCACTTGCCCATTGATTTTATCCATGGTGCGCTATCTTTAGCCATTCATTCAAAAGAGTTACCAGGTTTCCAAAAATTCATGTGGAAGAGGAGCCCAAACTTTGAAAAAGAAGATGGGTTTATAAGGGATTTTTGGAAAGATGCATTTGATTGTTCATTCCCTGGTGAGATGACAGATAGGAATGCTGAAAGGTTCTGCACTGGAGAAGAGAAGCTGAAGACTCTTCCCAATTCTGTCTTTGAGACTACTGTGAGTGGACATAGTTACAGCATCTACAATGCAGTCTATGCTATGGCATATGCTCTGAGGGCCATACGGTCCCACTCTTACAAATTCAAAGAAGGTCAAATAATTGATGAGAGGAGATGGAAGGTCTTCCTTCAATCACCATGGCAGGTAATTTTGGCTAATTCAAAATTCTGGAAGGGCATGAGGTTGTATAAGCAGCACTGACTTGCTCACTTAATGAAAACAAAGTGATCTATTGCTTTTCTTCTTTTATCAATGTTTCATGGAATTATCATCTGGAATATTTTCAGTTGAAATATATTAGTTAGGCAATAGGGTAGAATGTGAACATGATGGAGAAGACAATTCTTTCCTCCATTTTAAATAGTAGAGACTGATGTGAAATAACTTTTCTACAGAATCCTAGATAGGCCCATGCATTGTTATTTCCTAGTGAAGTAGAAGCAAGGTCCATTGTAGAGCTTTTCTGACTGATAGCACAGTCTCTTAGCTACTATAATTTTCTAGGTCTCTATGCAAGTGTTAAGAATTCCCAAAGATAATTCCATACATCCAGTGGTGGGCTTCAACTGGTGTAACAACCAGCTTGCTGAGCACGTGCTTCACATGCATATGCTCACTTCGTGCGCACAGTCCGTTTGAAAAAACCATTAAAAGTTACCTGTCACTTTTGGAAGACAGTTTTCTTTTTGCTTCTTAACTGCCACATATTTTAGCTGGGGATGTTGGGAAGGGGTTGTTGTTGGAGCGATAGAAAGTTAATCATAACAACATTCCGTATTCAAGGACGTTTGCCTGTTTTTGATGGAGTGTGCTGGAAGATTGTATCCAGTTGATTGTGAAGAGTTGATTGGACAATGTGATGAACTTGTGGGGATGGGGCAGGGCTGTGAACTGTTAGATGAGTGGAGAAAACCTGGGAGCTTTCAGATTCGGGTTTTCCCAGATGTGCCAACATGACATCTCTAATAAATTGGAACTTGAGGAACCTCAGGCCTCAGAGCTTTATTTTGTTGGGGGTGTTCCTTGGAACCCTGACATTACCTTCTACTAGCCCCGGTGAGTGAAACAGCTGAGGCGCAGCAATCCACTCTGCCACGCCTACCAGACTGGCTTCAAACAAATGAAATATAGGTAGGTATAGTGCAGGAGCGGGCAGGCCCAGCTGATGGTCGGAATGAACCGGTTCACTCTCCGCTGATAGTTGGAGCAACCGGCTCATATTTCACAGTCATATTTCATTTCCAGTTTGAAGTAATGTAGACTAAGGAAAAATTTAATAGCTTACTTTTATTAAGCATAAGACCAATTTGAAATGAAAAAAAACTGGTTTTTCTCATACCCTTTAAGAAATCCTGTTAACTTTCTCATTTCTTTTCTTTCTTTTCTTCATTTAGCTCAACCATTTTCTGCAGCAGGTCTCCTTTAACAATGATGTTGGGGAAGAGATTTCTTTTGGCCCCAATGGGCAATTAGTAACTGGAATTGATATTCTCAATTGGGTCACATTCCCAAACAAGTCCTTTCAGAGAGTTCAGGTTGGAAAAATTGACCCCATGGCTCCCCCAGACAAATTTCTCACCATTTCTGCCAAGGATGCTGTTTGGCCCTTCATGTTTAACCAGGTATGTCACATTTTCCACTTTTTAAGAAATCGTTTAGTCATTGCCCAATATCAATAAATGATTTAAATACAACAACAAAACTTGGATTATTTTTTAAGCAGCCTAAAATACAGTAGCTGAAATAGGCTAAAGAAACGATTTCTGAAATATACCGTATTTTTGGACTATAAGACACACCGGTATATAAAACGCACCAATATTTTGAAGTGATAAGTAAGAAAAAAGTTTTTGCTCTCCCTGGCCCTCAGTAGCACTCTGCAGGCCTCCCAAACCCTTTTCACGATCTGTTTTTAGCAAAAATGCCCAAAACACGGGCCTCTTTTTCTGCAAAAAGGGAACGAGAGGGGCAGGGCTTCGGGAGGCCAAAAATGACTGTATTCAGTGTATACCTTGAACCAACATTTCCTTCCTCTTTTAGGGGGAAAAAAGGTATGTCTTATAGTCCGAAAAATATGATAGTTCAAATATATTAAATATCTTGCAAAACTCATTGTATTGAAATATATGATTCAAAAGTACAGACTTTCAGCTGGAGATTCAGTCTGTCTGTGTCTACTTCTTTAAAGTGTTGTATTATTGGAACTATATTTTCACACTATTTAAAATTCATTGAAGGGGAGGAATCAATGAGAGGAGGAATACAATGTCCCTTTTACCTGTTTCTGCATTTGCAAGACAGAGTTCATGTGCCTCAGAGTAAAGATCTTTTAGAAAAAAGCATGAATAAATGATCAGTGCTATCTGTAAATCCTTAAAGAGAAGATCAAATTCCATTTTTCTCAATCTGCTTCAAGATTCAACCAAATTAACAAAAACAAACAAACAAACAAAAATCCTTCCGTTCTATTATAATCAGGGAGACTGAAAATAGCTGAATTTTGAAATTCAGAGTTTTACTATTTAAAGATTATTTATTATTTATTTATTTATTAGTCACATTTTTATGCCGCCCAACTCCCGAGGGACTCTCATTATAAAAGTCTCATTAAAAGGTGGAAAAGTCAAAAGTCCTGTGGTATCTTTAAACCATGTTTTGAAAGGGCTATAGAAGAAGTAGGACCCTAACCCAAAACGTGGAACCTCAAGGAAGGCATATTTGAAGGGCTCCCAAGTTAAACGTTCTCCCATACCATATTCCAATTCTGATTTCCTCAGAACAGATCTTTAGAATTGTATGATTGATTAGTGTAATAGGTGTGATATAAGGAGTGGTTGTGGACAGCGGTGAGTTTCACATTTCGTTACCAGCGTTTCACCCCGCACACCTGGCTTCACACATGTGTGAGCCTTTGGTGCATATGCCCACCTTCCGTAGATGCACTTTGTTCTTGTGTGCACCTTCCACGCAGGCGCCCAGTCTCAAAAATGTGCCTTAATAGGACACCATAGAGCTGGGGCAGGTTGGTGGAGTGGGCCCACCGTTGATATTTCCTACAGGTTCGGGCAAACTTGTCTGAACCGGCTGAATACCACCTCTGGTTGTGGAGTGGAGAATTTAAACCAGAAACAAATCTGGAGAATGGGATGACAATGTTTGAATTAGATATGAAGAGTTTGGATATGTATAACTGATGAAAAGAACAATCCCAAAGCATAAATGTTTCATGTGAAAGAATTCTGATTTTATTTATGAACAGACATTGCCTCTTTCCATCTGTAACAAGAAATGTCCCCTTGGCCATAGCAAGATAAAAGTAGAGGGGCAATTATCTTGCTGCTATGAATGTAAAAGCTGTCCAGAAGGGAAGATATCTGACCAAATGGGTAAGCAATGGAATACATTGTATATATCAATGTTTTAATAAAATATAATATGGGACCTGAGTTTTTAATAAATATCCTCGTGACTGAAAATTTTGAGTTTCACATCATATTGTATTAGTCAGCAATGAAATATTTAAACTGGGTTTTCATAGCTCAGCAGAATATTTTATGATAATACTAATCCATTCACTCTAACTAGTAGGTTCAATTTTCCAGATTTAAAATGTTCCTTCTTAAGTTTCCTTGAATATATTCTAAATATTTTCCAGGAAACCAAGGTTTCCCATTAGAGTATCTGGAATGCTTCCTTTATATCTCTTTTTTTGGGGGGGAAGTAAAGGTAATAGTGATTATATTTATTGTAATAGCATTTTTTACCACCATCTCACTATATATAAATGACCAATGTACCTAACATTCCATGGTAGCACACTGTAAGTTGAGCCATGGTGGTGCAGTGATTAGAATGCAGCTACTTCTGCTGACTGCTGGCTGCAGTCTGGCAGTTCAATTCTCACCAACTCAAGGTTGACTCAGCCTTCCATCCTTCTGAGGTGGGCAAAATTGTTGCTGAGTCTGCATACCACTTGGGGAGGGCTGTAAAACACTGTGATGTGGTATATAAGTCTAAATGCTATTGCTATTGCTATTATGAATTGTTTTAAGAAAAAGCAATTGGAACACCCTATTGGATCTGGTGCATTATTGACAATTGATGTTGAAAAAATTTCCATGAATGTTTTCCTTTTTTGTTTCTTTTTTCCACAGACTTAGATGATTGTTTTCCATGTCCAGAAGATCATTATCCAAACAAAAATCAGGATAGTTGTCTTCAAAAAATTATAACTTACTTGACTTATCAAGAGCCTTTGGGGATTTCTTTGCTAGTCACAGCAGTCTTCCTGTCTTTCATCTCAGTTTTAGTATTGGGGATCTTCATTAAACACCAAGACACTCCAATTGTTAAAGCCAATAACAGAAACCTCACCTATAGCCTTCTCATTGCTCTCCTGCTCTCCTTCCTTTGTACTTTGCTCTTCATTGGGCAACCTGACCGAGTGAAATGTCTCTTGCGACAAACTGCTTTTGGCCTAATCTTTTCTGTAGCTCTTTCTTGTATATTGGGAAAAACAGCCATTGTTGTTCTTGCTTTCATGGCTACCAAGCCTGGTTCCAAGATGAGGAAATGGGTGGGGAAAAGATTGGCTCTTTCTATTGTCCTACCTTGCTCCATGGTACAATCCGTTATTTGTCTAGCATGGTTGGCCACTTTCCCCCCATTCCCAGATTCTGACATGCACTCTATGGCTGAAGAAATTGTCCTGCAATGTAATTAAGGTTCAACCAAAATGTTTTATACTGTTCTTTGCTTCATGGGGTTCTTGACTGCTGTTGGCTTCACAGCGGCCTTCCTAGCTGGGAATTTACCTGACAGCTTCAATGAAGCCAAATTTATCACCTTCAGCATGTTGGTCTTTTGTAGTGTTTGGGTGTCATTTGTTCCGACTTACCTGAGCACTAAGGGAAAATATGTGGTGGCTGTGGAGATCTTTTCCATTTTGGCTTCAGCAGCCGGATTACTGGGCTGCATCTTTTCCCCAAAATGCTACATCATTATTCTGAGACCCGACCTGAACAAGAAGGAGCAACTCATAAAGAAATGAAGCTTATTTTTATAGTAGACCTCTTGAAAGAAGCCAAATTGGTTACTCTCAGCATACAGTTTTTTTGCCGTTTGGTGGTTCTGCATCCTTCCCTTGATTTTCTACTAGCAAATCAAGGTGACATGCAAAGTGACAATCTTCTCCAAGATTTTTTGCAGAATCTAGACAGCTGCTCCTCAACCATTCTTTCAAATATTAATTTTTCTGGCCTTGTTCATAATAAAATAGAGTAAGTAAGACAATGTTGTGTGAAAATCAATTTTTCATTTGGTAACATACACTAATCTCAACATGAAAGTTCTTTTGTCTTGCAGCCTATGACTTTCACGATATCCCTGCCTCCCCCAAAAAGAGAAGCCCTCCCAATACTTTCCATATTCAATTTTTAAATGTGGAAGAAAATCCACATTAAAATCCCTATCCCAGGTCTGAAAAAATTGATGACTACCTTGGTGCATCAGGCAAGGTTTTGGACTAGAAGCTGGGAAATCATGAGTTCTAGTCCTCCCTTAAGCCTTATGCCTCACCTGATATATTATTGTGGGAACTAAGAAGAAAAGTTGGAAGGAAGTGATGTTGGAGAATTTCTTCTCACCTTCCCTGATGTAATTGACCTTATTTATGATGACAAGTCTCCCATCTTTGTCTGTTTGCTTATTTATGATATCTTGATTTCATGAGTATTTATCTACTTTCATTTTCCTGGGTGGGCCTACTTAAAAATCCTTTCTGCCTATTGCTCTGCTAACCAACTGCATATAAACCACTCAAAATCTAAAATCATGATTTTTGCAAGAAGCAGGAAAATCTATCAATGGAACCTTGATGGCATCCCAGTGGAACAGGTCCACAGATTCCAATATCTAGGTATCCTCTTTCAATCCAATACCAAGTGGCCTGTGCAGGTTAAGTCCCTCTGTAATAAGGCTAAGATCTCCACCCATGCCCTCCTGCACTTCTTTCATACTGAGGGAGCTCATCACATCCCCTCAGCATTAAAAGTCTACAGGGCAAAGGTGATAGCTGCTATCACCTATGGCACCTCCCTCTGGGTCCAATCCAACATTTCTTCTCTTGAGTCTGTTCACAGCCAGTTCCTACGCCATCTGATGAGAGTCCCCCCTGCGGAAGTAACGCCGCAATTGGTTTGGAACTGGGCATATTCTCACTTGCAACAATCTTGTGGAAACGTGCATTTGACTATTGGTTGTCCCTGTGGACCAGACTCCCAGGCTACTACCTAGGCCAATGCCTATGGCGGGACCCTTTTAATAGTCCCTGGGCCCATAATATCCACACAAAACTTCCGAAGATCGGAATTTCTCCCATTGAAGCTTTTATTCTAGGCCCTGATGCTGCCAAATCGTTGATCTTTCAATGGCTGGATGACATTGACAGACAACTAAATCTGGCACACGGATGGGGAACATGCTCACCGTTTTCCCTTGGTATTGTTCCCTCATCTCACCCTCCGCCTTACCTTTCCACGTTACACTCTATCAAACACAGGCTCGCATTTATGAAGGCACGATTTAATGTGATCCCCTCGAATGTCCTCGACAGTAGGCTTTCGGGGGGGGGGGGGCGTAAAATTCATCCATTGTACATGTGACGGCCGATTCCCGGAATCCCTGTTCCATATTACATTCGTATGTCCCCACTACCAGGATATAAGATCAAGACTCATTTCTCCTATTTCCCAGAGATTCCCTGGTTCACCTGATATGTTCAGCCTTTATTTCCTACTCCAGGATGCAGACCCCAATATAACTCTAAAGGTGGCAAAAAATTTTGCTACAGTCGTGGCTGAAAAAAAACAGGAAAAGAGACAGGTAACCCCGATGGCAGAGGATCACCAGCATTGACAGTACAGATTGTATTTGAGGCAGTAGATGGTGTACTGTCCCATGATCTATCCATATTTGTAAAATATGCTCCCTTTCTTTGTCTATTTTAATTTGGTCTCTGACCGCAATAAAGCTTACTACTATGAGTATTTATCAGTTTTTTATACCACCAGTCTTCATTTCATGTCATAATACTGGGTAGCATACATAATAGTATAATCCATGTATAGTGGATTAAAAGATGCAATCGATAAATGGGTATAAACAAAATTGTAAAAAAAAAAAGATATAAGAGAATGAATTCCAATTAATTATATTATAAATATCTAGTAGGCTGCACTCCATCATGGGATTCCCTAGACCAGTTGTCAAAATCATATTTTAAAGATCGTGTAGAAGACAAGAAAATGAGCCTCAACTTTTGGCAAAACATTTTTTCATAGGGCTCTCATCATGGCAGAAAAAGACTTTCCTGAAATGAGATTATTCCCAGCCCTCTTTATTTTTTTCAAAATCCATCAAGACTTGGCTTTGTCATCATGTCTGCAGATCTCAGGAACCAGTGGTATCAAATTATAATTGGCTTTTTATGTCACTGCTTAACTAAATAAACTTTAAATAAACATTAATAAACAAACAAACAAACAAACATAAACATTAAATAAACATGTTTATTGTTTTCACACTTTCTATGATACACTACCCAGAATTTTTTCTTGTGAGAAGGGCAGCCATCTAAATTTGATAAATTAGTACATTATATAAATAACTACATATGAATTCATTGATTCATACCATGAGTTCAGTATTATTTCCCTCTTTCAAACCATTCTTGACCTCAAGAATCATGTTATATCCTCCCTTTTCTTAATAGATACGGCATTGAACAGAAATTGACAAAGTGACTGCAGTAAATGAATTTACCTTCTTTTAAAGCTATGCTTAAAGGAATAAAATCTGGGGCTTGGTTATACATGGGCTTCTATAAAAATAAGTTGTTGGATTCATGTACTGTAACCATAGACCGTTTAATTCCCCTCCCAAAAGAAAAAGAAAAAGAAAACAGCCAAACCTCTCAATATTCTTCACACCCATTTAAAAATATATAGAGGAAAATCCACACTAATATTCACTGCCCCAAATCTGAATGTTTGAAATTGACTTTGGTATAGCAGGTAAAATACTGGGCCAGAAACTGAGAAACCATCAATTGTAGTCCTCATTGAAGAATATGGTGTTGGAGAATTGCTTCTTAGCTTTCCTCATATAATTCACCTTATTCATGATGACAAGTGTCTAGCCTTTGTTAGGTTGTTTAATTGATATCAATAGAATAGAATAGAATAGAATAGAATAGAATAGAATAGAATAGAATAGAATAGAATAGAATAGAATAGAATAGAATAGAATAGAATAGAATTAGAGTAATGCTAACAGTAACCCTAACCCTATACCATTTCAGATAAATGGTGTCCAATCTCTTCTTTAAAACTTCCAGCGTTGGAGCATTCACAACTTCTGGAGGCAAGTTGTTCCACTGAATAATTATTCGAACTGTCAGGATATTTCTCCTTAGTTCTAGGTTGCTTCTCTCCTTATTCATCAGCCTTGGATGATATTACATTCTGCTTGCTGAGATTGTTTCATAAAACATTTTTTTCTTTCTTTTTTTCTTGAGCTGAAGACTTGATATTAATACATAATATTTCAATCTCCACTGGGCTGTTATTTATTGTTGTTTATAAAAGAAGAAAAATAAAGGAAAAGGGGGGAAAGTTCCTTGTAAAGGAACATTAGCATTTGGTTTGTAACTTCACCCTTGTTTATTTATTTATCTAATGTTTATATCATTTTCTTCATTACATTTGCATACTACCTACTGCATTTTTTGGAGTAGAAGACGCTCTGGACTATAAGACACACCTACCTTTTTGGGGGAGGAAAACAAGAAAATAAAATCTGCCTCTGCCTCCCAGCAATTTGCCTCATTGCAGCAAACAGCAAACAGCCTGCTTTAGTTTCATTTTCATTTTCAGCCCATCCTGAGTAGCATAAGAAAAAAAAATCTGCCTCCCAGCAATTTGCCTCCTTGCAGCAAACAGTGGAGGCCCGCATGGCAATAGGCAATGGCAATCCCTGCAGCCTGAAACAGCTGAGGGTTGGTAGGCCAATCCCAATTGACAGTCAACTATTTGTGCTAATCAGGCAGTGCTGAAGCTGAAACAGGCTGTTTGCTGCTTGCTGCAAGGAGGTAAATTGCTGGGAGGCAGAGGCCAAAGGGTGGGGGCCAGGGGGTGGGCGGGGCTACATTCAATGTATAAGACACACCCAAATTTTCACCCTCCTTTAGGGGGGGAAAAGTGCATCTTATACTCTGAAAAATACAGTATCTCACCAGAGGCAAATCTAGGTAATTTACAGATATTTGTTTAAAATGCACCAGAAAACAATAAAACAAATAGCAATCTTCAATTCAATTCAATTCAATTCAGTTCAAAATTCAATTAAAACAAAACTAACCAAGATGGAGAGAGAGGGAGCAAAGAGTGTTCAAGGATAAGGTGGTATCTACAACATTAGCCACCTCCAAAGTGTGACAACTCCATTGGGGCACCAGGTTACAGTAGTTGGCATAGCCATGTCTTCAGTGTCTTTTCAAAGGCCAAAATGGTGAATGCAGATCTCATTGTAGGGGTCATGATGTTCTAGAGCAGGGGTGTCAAACTCGTGGCCCATGAACTGGATGCATCACATGAAGGACATGCCCAACCCAGCTCTGTGAAAGAGAAAAGCATCACAAAATGTCATGTCATGCCAACACTGACGCCATGAGTTTGACACCTGTGTTCTAGAGGGTGTGAGCTATGGCAGAAAAGGCTCTTCTTCTTGGCCTCTTCAGCTGAAATTCCTGGGCTAATGGGGTCCTCAGGATGTCTCTTCTGCTGGTGCCAGTGACGTGGGTGAATTTATTTTATTATTATTTAATTTAATTTAATTTAATTTAATTTAATTTAATTTAATTTAATTTAATTTAATTAATTTTATTTTATTTTATTTTATTTTATTTTATTTTATTTTATTTTATTTTATTTTATTTTATTTTATTTTATTTTATTTTATTATTTTATTTTATTTTATTTTATTTTATTTTATTTTATTTTATTTTATTTTATTTTATTTTATTATTTTATTTTATTTTATTATTTTATTTTATTATTTTATTTTATTTTATTTTATTTTATTTTATTTTATTTTATTTTATTTTATTTTATTTTATTTTATTTTATTTTATTTTATTTTATTATTTTATTTTATTTTATTTTATTTTATTTTATTTTATTTTATTTTATTTTCAAGCACGTATTAGATAACATATATATGTATAAGCATGATTTGAATATACGGAATGTATACGAATAAAAGGGAACATTAGGACAGGGACGGTACACATGCTGGTGCGCTTATGCACACTCCTTACAGACCTCTTACGAATGGGGTGAGGTCAACAGTAGACAGTCTAAGGTTAAAATTTTGGGGGTTTGGGGATGCAGAGTCAGGTAGTGCATTCCAGGCATTGACCACTCTGTTGCTGAAGTCATAAAATCATTTTCTGCAATTGAGTTTGGACCATTTACCTTAAGTTTGTATCTATTGTGTGCTCGTGTATTCTTGTGATTGAAGCTGAAGTAGTGATTGACTGATAGGACATTTTAGCAGATAATTTTATGCACTAGGCTTAGGTCATACCAAAGTCAGCATAGTTCTAAGTTATCTAAGCACAAAATTTCAAGTCTGGTGGTATAATGTATTCTGTTGTGAGCTGAGTAGTGGAGGACTCTTCTCGTGGAATATCATTGGACTCTCAATTGTATTAATATCTGATATGCAGTGCGGGTTCCAGATAGATGAACTGTATTCGAGAATTGGTCTAGCAAATGTTTTGTATGTTCTGGTTAGTAGTGTAATATTACTGGAGAAGAAGCTACAGAAGATTAGGTTTACAACTCTTAATGCCTTTTTGGCAATGTTGTTACAGTGGTCTTTGGCCACTAATCTCTAATCTTTAAACTAATATCTGAGATACTATGAATAGGATAGTATACATTTTCTCTTTAAGGAGAGTATAGGTATATCTAAACTCAATGACCCATATCATGACTTCACCATTATTTCTTTTTTTCAAACCATCCTTGAACTCAAGCAATCATGTTATACTGCCATTCTTCATAGCAGATCCTGGATTAATCAGGGGACTAACAAAATGATCACAGCAGACGAAGTTCAGTGCTTTGAATTAGCAAATTTTGGAACCTGACTGCAGAGATGTATCTGCCCAACATGGTAGGATCTTTGGAATACAAAAGATCCCAAGGTTTCCTTTTTTTGGTGAATATAGTGCTCCCCATTTTGTGCTTCATGTCTAAGTTTTAAACATTAATGACAGTGCAACTGTTTTACTTGGAGAAAAAAAAAATCATATTCCCTTTCAATATTTTTCAAAGAAGCAGAGAAAGTATTATTACAACTAAGCAATTATCTTTAAAGTAATTATCAAACTAAATACCATCATGGTCCCTTCTATGCCATATCTCAATGGAATCCCCACTAGAGACTGAAAAGCCAGTGCCTGCAGGTTACAACATTATATTACACGATGTTAATATAATCTCAGAAACAGCATGTAAGGAAAACAAGAAGGATACATATTTTATGTATGATACCTCATTGTCTTCACATTCATGAAAGGCTGACTACAATGATGGCATTATATAGTGAGCTGCTTCTATTCAAAACACTGGTTTACTTCTTTTTTCCTAAAACAATTTCCTCAGTTTCCATCTGTAGCCTCAGAGATCCTCTTCCAATTGTATACAAATATTATCAATCAGGAGATTTAATCATTGCTGCTATCATATATCAGGTGTTATTTCTTTCAAATGAGATCACTTTTCAAAGTGTTCCTTCACATGATGTCCTTGATCAGTATCTGTAAGTATCCTCATTGTCATTCACAGACTCATACACATGACCACCATAATGCTTGCTTACTCCTTCCTTCCTTCCTTCCTTCCTTCCTTCCTTCCTTCCTTCCTTCCTTCCTTCCACACCTCAGAGACTTAGACTCCCCAAATTCTAAAGTCTCAAAAGAGGGAAGTATTGTTGCTTTTAATTTTACTGTTCTAATCAAAAGATAATGCAAGACACCCGAGAAAGAGGTGGTCTTAAAATGCCCAATTTAAGACTGTATTATGAAGCTGCTACCCTTTCAGCAATTACAGATTGGATAAATTTAATGGAGGAAAAGATATTGAATATTGAAGGATATGGTCTGGTCTATGGCTGGCATGCTTATTTACTGTATGACAAGAAAGTAGATAAGATTTTTAAAAGTCATATATTAAGAAATGCTCTACTGCGTGTCTGGAAAAAGTATAAATATAAACTAAAAGATAAGTTACCAATATGGACAGTACCCAGACACATGATAGAGAATATAAATTTGGAGCAAAAGCAAGATAAGTTTACATATAATGAACTCCTTTATAAGGAAGGAGTTAGATTACAATTAAAATCTATGAAGCAATTAAGAGAAGAAGGAATTATTAAGACTTGGTTTCAATATGGTCAGCTGCAGGCCAGATGGAGAGAGGATCAAAAAATTGGTATTTTGCAGCAGGATGAAAATTTGATAAAGCAAATAAGAGATAAAGGTCAAATGCATATTAAAAGGTTGTATAATGTATTAGTGGAAATAGATTCGGAAACAGTTAGTCAAGGATTGTATGATAAAATGGGCACAAAATATAGGTGAACCAATAATGTTGGATACATGGGAAAAGATATGGATCAGAAATGTAAGATTTATACAAGCTCAAAATTTAAGAGAGAACTTTTACAAAATGTTTTATAGATGGCATAAATTAGCCTGCATGTATCCAAATTTACAACCCAAGTTTTGGTGATGTGAATGTGAAGATGCTACATATTTTCATATATGGTGGACATGTAAAAAATTTAAGGCTTTTTGGATAAAAATATGGTGGATTATTCAAAATATTTTAAGGAAAAAAATTAAATTTCCACCACAGTTTTTTTTTGTTGGGAATAGTCACGGACTGTACTGTAATAGAGACCAAGTTGGTTTTGAATTTAATAACAGCTGCCAGATTACTGGTGGCACAGTACTGGAAGAAGGAAGATCCACCTACTATTGAGGAATGGACTTTAAAAGTTGTGCATCTGGCGGAGATGGCAAAAATTTCATCATATCTTAAAGATCATTCGAATGAAAGATACATATCAGAATGGAGAAGATGGATTGACTATATGCAAAAAAAGTATCTGAACAATAAGATTCATATAGCTTATGAATGAAATATTTTTAAGTAGCTTATGTTTATAGTTTTTGAGCTATAAGGAGTTAAAGATTTAGGGAGAATATGAATGTAATAATTTGTTAGCATATTTTAGCTTTATGTTTGTGAATGCTATACCCTGTGCCTGTTCTGGGAAGTCTAGGGAGGGGGGTGGGGGGGGGGAAGGAGGGGAAGGGGAAAGGGTGGGGGGGAGAAAAAGCTTGTATTTCTTATAAAACTTTTCAATAAAAAAAATACTGTTCATTTCAAAGGTTATTTCCCATAAAGAACATTCACAGTCCTTTGTTTCATTAGGAGAAAAATATGACTGATTAAAGCTTTAAGGCTGTTCTGAAAATAATCTACATGTCCTCGTGCTGTCTACATTTTCTCCCCTTGCATGTCACCATGGAATGAAGAAGACTGGTGGGCAACAGAACTGAATTATTATTTTTTACAAAATGCAAAGCCCAAATGACAAGAATGTCATAATAGAACTGTGTATATCCCTCCCTCCATTCATTTTAATCAGGAACATTATTGTATTCTAGTTAATATTGAAATAAATTTCTCACTATGAATCTGAAATCTTTTCAGATGAAGAGTCTTAAAAAGAGAAAAAAACTCTTTCTTGACTCAATATTATCCTATTCCTTTCTTATATCAGGGCTTCCAAATCCATACAATCTAGGGCTATTGTTGCTAGAGAACATATGCCAGATGTCCAGAGTAAACAATAAGAACCACTTTTTCTGTATTTATAAATATATGTAACAATTAAAAGCATCTACTGTATAATTCTGAAGCAAACATCATATAAACATAGTTTATAACTTTCCCTGAAGGTTCCTCACTCATAATTACCAACACAATTTGGCTCTGGCATTTGCTGTAAAGGAGATCAATGAAAATTCTTGGATTTTACCCAATATTACCCTGGGTTTCCACATCACTACTGATTATTTCAATGACATTACATCTTATCATTTAGCAATGGAATTTCTATCTACAAAAGATAAATTTATCCCCAACTACAAATGTAATGACCAGACCAATACAGTAGCTGTCATTGGAGGACCCCGTACTAAGACCTGTGTCAACATGGCAACTGCTCTGTGCAACTACAAGTTTCCTCAGGTGAGATCAAAACTGAACAAGAGGGAAAGTTCAACAGTTATTTATTATTCTTAGATGTTGAGTCCTCATGATAAATCTTCTAAAAACTCAAAACAACCAGTTCATGATCCGCAATGGAAATCACCACAGCTGTTCTTAAACACACTGTGAAACGTCCTGATGCCAATGTCTTAAACTGATAGGAAAGGCTTTTTATTCCCTTTCTACAAAAGGAAAAGGTTGGCTTAGGCCAAGATTTGGAGACGGTCTTCAAAAAAGACAGGAAGTGTGACAATTAAGAAACACTTAATTAATATAGAGAAGTGTATCATGATACACTTCTCTGTGGAACAATGTTTTTTTTCTTTTTGCCTGTATATTTTTTTCCCCACATTTAGATCACATATGGATCAGCTCCACTGATGATTGAGGAAACAGCAGCACATTTTGTCAAATGGATGTTCCCAGATGAAATCCACCAACTTAAAGGAATACTACACTTATTGCTGCACTTCAGGTGGACCTGGGTTGGGTTAATTTCTCTATATGAAGAAGATAGAGAGAGATTTATTCAAAAGAGTCTTTCCATGTACTCAGAGAGAGGCATCTGCTTTGACTTTATAGAATGTATCCCACAAATGATGTATGGCAATTTAGCTGCTGAAATGATGGAGGAGGCAGATAAATTATATAAAGTGATGATGGGAAGTACAGTCATTGCCGTGATCCTGAATGCTGAAATTACAACCATTGTGACTTTGAGAATAATGATCTACGTTTTAGATGCTGATGATATTCCAAAGGAGAGAAAGGCCAAAGTTTGGATCATGGCAGCTCAGATGGATTTTACCTCTATTCTAATGCAAAGGCACTTGCCCATTGATTTTATCCATGGTGCGCTATCTTTAGCCATTCATTCAAAAGAGTTACCAGGTTTCCAAAAATTCATGTGGAAGAGGAGCCCAAACTTTGAAAAAGAAGATGGGTTTATAAGGGATTTTTGGAAAGATGCATTTGATTGTTCATTCCCTGGTGAGATGACAGATAGGAATGCTGAAAGGTTCTGCACTGGAGAAGAGAAGCTGAAGACTCTTCCCAATTCTGTCTTTGAGACTACTGTGAGTGGACATAGTTACAGCATCTACAATGCAGTCTATGCTATGGCATATGCTCTGAGGGCCATACGGTCCCACTCTTACAAATTCAAAGAAGGTCAAATAATTGATGAGAGGAGATGGAAGGTCTTCCTTCAATCACCATGGCAGGTAATTTTGGCTAATTCAAAATTCTGGAAGGGCATGAGGTTGT
This sequence comes from Arizona elegans, assembly GCA_022577455.1. NCBI lineage: Eukaryota > Metazoa > Chordata > Lepidosauria > Squamata > Colubridae > Arizona > Arizona elegans. The sequence continues at coordinate 4,741,852 of JAKOOJ010000021.1, read as the reverse complement.
ATAAGCAGCACTGACTTGCTCACTTAATGAAAACAAAGTGATCTATTGCTTTTCTTCTTTTATCAATGTTTCATGGAATTATCATCTGGAATATTTTCAGTTGAAATATATTAGTTAGGCAATAGGGTAGAATGTGAACATGATGGAGAAGACAATTCTTTCCTCCATTTTAAATAGTAGAGACTGATGTGAAATAACTTTTCTACAGAATCCTAGATAGGCCCATGCATTGTTATTTCCTAGTGAAGTAGAAGCAAGGTCCATTGTAGAGCTTTTCTGACTGATAGCACAGTCTCTTAGCTACTATAATTTTCTAGGTCTCTATGCAAGTGTTAAGAATTCCCAAAGATAATTCCATACATCCAGTGGTGGGCTTCAACTGGTGTAACAACCAGCTTGCTGAGCACGTGCTTCACATGCATATGCTCACTTCGTGCGCACAGTCCGTTTGAAAAAACCATTAAAAGTTACCTGTCACTTTTGGAAGACAGTTTTCTTTTTGCTTCTTAACTGCCACATATTTTAGCTGGGGATGTTGGGAAGGGGTTGTTGTTGGAGCGATAGAAAGTTAATCATAACAACATTCCGTATTCAAGGACGTTTGCCTGTTTTTGATGGAGTGTGCTGGAAGATTGTATCCAGTTGATTGTGAAGAGTTGATTGGACAATGTGATGAACTTGTGGGGATGGGGCAGGGCTGTGAACTGTTAGATGAGTGGAGAAAACCTGGGAGCTTTCAGATTCGGGTTTTCCCAGATGTGCCAACATGACATCTCTAATAAATTGGAACTTGAGGAACCTCAGGCCTCAGAGCTTTATTTTGTTGGGGGTGTTCCTTGGAACCCTGACATTACCTTCTACTAGCCCCGGTGAGTGAAACAGCTGAGGCGCAGCAATCCACTCTGCCACGCCTACCAGACTGGCTTCAAACAAATGAAATATAGGTAGGTATAGTGCAGGAGCGGGCAGGCCCAGCTGATGGTCGGAATGAACCGGTTCACTCTCCGCTGATAGTTGGAGCAATCGGCTCATATTTCACAGTCATATTTCATTTCCAGTTTGAAGTAATGTAGACTAAGGAAAAATTTAATAGCTTACTTTTATTAAGCATAAGACCAATTTGAAATGAAAAAAAAACTGGTTTTTCTCATACCATTTAAGAAATCCTGTTAACTTTCTCATTTCTTTTCTTTCTTTTCTTCATTTAGCTCAACCATTTTCTGCAGCAGGTCTCCTTTAACAATGATGTTGGGGAAGAGATTTCTTTTGGCCCCAATGGGCAATTAGTAACTGGAATTGATATTCTCAATTGGGTCACATTCCCAAACAAGTCCTTTCAGAGAGTTCAGGTTGGAAAAATTGACCCCATGGCTCCCCCAGACAAATTTCTCACCATTTCTGCCAAGGATGCTGTTTGGCCCTTCATGTTTAACCAGGTATGTCACATTTTCCACTTTTTAAGAAATCGTTTAGTCATTGCCCAATATCAATAAATGATTTAAATACAACAACAAAACTTGGATTATTTTTAAGCAGCCTAAAATACAGTAGCTGAAATAGGCTAAAGAAACGATTTCTGAAATATACCGTAATTTTGGACTATAAGACACACCGGTATATAAAACGCACCAATATTTTGAAGTGATAAGTAAGAAAAAAGTTTTTGCTCTCCCTGGCCCTCAGTAGCACTCTGCAGGCCTCCCAAACCCTTTTCACGATCTGTTTTTAGCAAAAATGCCCAAAACACGGGCCTCTTTTTCTGCAAAAAGGGAACGAGAGGGGCAGGGCTTCGGGAGGCCAAAAATGACTGTATTCAGTGTATACCTTGAACCAACATTTCCTTCCTCTTTTAGGGGGAAAAAAGGTATGTCTTATAGTCCGAAAAATATGATAGTTCAAATATATTAAATATCTTGCAAAACTCATTGTATTGAAATATATGATTCAAAAGTACAGACTTTCAGCTGGAGATTCAGTCTGTCTGTGTCTACTTCTTTAAAGTGTTGTATTATTGGAACTATATTTTCACACTATTTAAAATTCATTGAAGGGGAGGAATCAATGAGAGGAGGAATACAATGTCCCTTTTACCTGTTTCTGCATTTGCAAGACAGAGTTCATGTGCCTCAGAGTAAAGATCTTTTAGAAAAAAGCATGAATAAATGATCAGTGCTATCTGTAAATCCTTAAAGAGAAGATCAAATTCCATTTTTCTCAATCTGCTTCAAGATTCAACCAAATTAACAAAAACAAACAAACAAACAAAAATCCTTCCGTTCTATTATAATCAGGGAGACTGAAAATAGCTGAATTTTGAAATTCAGAGTTTTACTATTTAAAGATTATTTATTATTTATTTATTTATTAGTCACATTTTTATGCCGCCCAACTCCCGAGGGACTCTCATTATAAAAGTCTCATTAAAAGGTGGAAAAGTCAAAAGTCCTGTGGTATCTTTAAACCATGTTTTGAAAGGGCTATAGAAGAAGTAGGACCCTAACCCAAAACGTGGAACCTCAAGGAAGGCATATTTGAAGGGCTCCCAAGTTAAACGTTCTCCCATACCATATTCCAATTCTGATTTCCTCAGAACAGATCTTTAGAATTGTATGATTGATTAGTGTAATAGGTGTGATATAAGGAGTGGTTGTGGACAGCGGTGAGTTTCACATTTCGTTACCAGCGTTTCACCCCGCACACCTGGCTTCACACATGTGTGAGCCTTTGGTGCATATGCCCACCTTCCGTAGATGCACTTTGTTCTTGTGTGCACCTTCCACGCAGGCGCCCGGTCTCAAAAATGTGCCTTAATAGGACACCATAGAGCTGGGGCAGGTTGGTGGAGTGGGCCCACCGTTGATATTTCCTACAGGTTCGGGCAAACTTGTCTGAACCGGCTGAATACCACCTCTGGTTGTGGAGTGGAGAATTTAAACCAGAAACAAATCTGGAGAATGGGATGACAATGTTTGAATTAGATATGAAGAGTTTGGATATGTATAACTGATGAAAAGAACAATCCCAAAGCATAAATGTTTCATGTGAAAGAATTCTGATTTTATTTATGAACAGACATTGCCTCTTTCCATCTGTAACAAGAAATGTCCCCTTGGCCATAGCAAGATAAAAGTAGAGGGGCAATTATCTTGCTGCTATGAATGTAAAAGCTGTCCAGAAGGGAAGATATCTGACCAAATGGGTAAGCAATGGAATACATTGTATATATCAATGTTTTAATAAAATATAATATGGGACCTGAGTTTTTAATAAATATCCTCGTGACTGAAAATTTTGAGTTTCACATCATATTGTATTAGTCAGCAATGAAATATTTAAACTGGGTTTTCATAGCTCAGCAGAATATTTTATGATAATACTAATCCATTCACTCTAACTAGTAGGTTCAATTTTCCAGATTTAAAATGTTCCTTCTTAAGTTTCCTTGAATATATTCTAAACATTTTCCAGAAAACCAATGTTTCTCATTAGAGTAACTGGAATGCTTCCTTTATACCTCCTTTTTTTTTTTTTTTTGGGAAATAAAGGTAATAGTGATTATATTTATTGTAATAGCATTTTTTACCACCATCTCACTATATATAAATGACCAATGTACTTAACATTCCATGGTAGCACACTGTAAGTTGAGCCATGGTGGTGCAGTGGTTAGAATGCAGCTACTTCTGCTGACTGCTGGCTGCAGTCTGGCAGTTCAATTCTCACCAACTCAAGGTTGACTCAGCCTTCCATCCTTCTGAGGTGGGCAAAATTGTTGCTGAGTCTGCATACCACTTGGGGAGGGCTGTAAAACACTGTGATGTGGTATATAAGTCTAAATGCTATTGCTATTGCTATTATGAATTGTTTTAAGAAAAAGCAATTGGAACACCCTATTGGATCTGGTGCATTATTGACAATTGATGTTGAAAAAATTTCCATGAATGTTTTCCTTTTTTGTTTCTTTTTTCCACAGACTTAGATGATTGTTTTCCATGTCCAGAAGATTATTATCCAAACAAAAATCAGGATAGTTGTCTTCAAAAAATTATAACTTACTTGACTTATCAAGAGCCTTTGGGGATTTCTTTGCTAGTCACAGCAGTCTTCCTGTCTTTCACCTCAGTTTTAGTACTGGGGATCTTCATTAAACACCAAGACACTCCAATTGTTAAAGCCAATAACAGAAACCTCACCTATAGCCTTCTCATTGCTCTCCTGCTCTCCTTCCTTTGTACTTTGCTCTTCATTGGGCAACCTGACCGAGTGAAATGTCTCTTGCGACAAACTGCTTTCGGCCTAATCTTTTCTGTAGCTCTTTCTTGTATATTGGGAAAAACAGCCATTGCTGTTCTTGCTTTCATGGCTACCAAGCCTGGTTCCAAGATGAGGAAATGGGTGGGGAAAAGATTGGCTCTTTCTATTGTCCTACCTTGCTCCATGGTACAATCCATTATTTGTCTAGCATGGTTGGCCACTTTCCCCCCATTCCCAGATTCTGACATGCACTCTATGGCTGAAGAAATTGTCCTGCAATGTAATGAAGGTTCAACCAAAATGTTTTATACTGTTCTTGGCTTCGTGGGGTTCTTGACTGCTGTTGGCTTCACAGCGGCCTTCCTAGCTAGGAATTTACCTGACAGCTTCAATGAAGCCAAATTTATCACCTTCAGCATGTTGGTCTTTTGTAGTGTTTGGGTGTCATTTGTTCCGACTTACCTGAGCACTAAGGGAAAATATGTGGTGGCTGTGGAGATCTTTTCCATTTTGGCTTCTGCAGCCGGATTACTGGGCTGCATCTTTTCCCCAAAATGCTACATCATTATTCTGAGACCTGACCTGAACAAGAAGGAGCAACTCATAAAGAAATGAAGCTTATTTTTATAGTAGACCTCTTGAAAGAAGCCAAATTGGTTACTCTCAGCATACAGTTTTTTTGCCGTTTGGCAGTTCTGCATCCTTCCCTTGATTTGCTACTAGCAAATCAAGGTGACATGCAAAGTGACAATCTTCTCCAAGATTTTTTGCAGAATCTAGACAGCTGCTCCTCAACCATTCTTTCAAATATTAATTTTTCTGGCCTTGTTCATAATAAAATAGAGTAAGTAAGACAATGTTGTGTGAAAATCAATTTTTCATTTGGTAACATACACTAATCTCAACATGAAAGTTCTTTTTTCTTGCAGCCTATGAGTTTCAAGATATCCCTGCCTCCCCAAAAAAGAAAAGCCCTCCCAATAGTTTCCATATTCATTTTTTAAATGTGGACGAAAACCCACATTAAAATTCCTACCGCAAGTGTGAAAATTTGATATCTTACCTTGGTGTAGCAGGCACGGTTTGGACTAGAAGCTGGGAAATAATGAGTACTAATCATTCTTTAGGCCTTAGGCCTCATCTCAGAGATGAAATCCAGCAGGTTCTTACAGGTTCTGGAGAACCGGCAGCAGAAATTTTGAGTAGTTCAGAGAACCAGCAAATACTACCTCTGTATGACCCCAGAGTTGGGTGGAATGGAGATTCTGCAATATCCTTCCCCCAGGAGTGGGGAGGGAATGGGGATTTTGCAGTATCCTTCCCCTGGAGTGGGGAGAGAATGGAGATTTTTCAATATCCTTCCCATGCTACTCCCACCAAGCCATGCCCACCAAGCCATGCCCACAGAACCAGTAGTAAAAAAAAAAATGGATTTCACCACTGCCTCAGCTGATATGTTATTGTGGGAACTGAGAAGAAAAGTTGGAAGAAAGTGATGTTGAAGAATTTCTTCTCACCTTCCCTGATGTAATTGACCTTATTCATGATGACAAGTCTCCCATCTTTGTCTGTTTGCTTATTTAAAAGATGCAATCGATAAATGGGTAAAAACAAAATGGTAAAAAAAAAGGTATAAGAGAATGAATTCCAATTAATTATGTTATAAACATCTAGTAGGCTGCATTCCCTTATGGCATTCCCTAGGCCAGTTGTCAAAACCATATATAAGATGACAACAAAATGAGCCTTAACTTCTTGCAAAACATTTTTTCATAGGGGGCTCTATGCTCTATTATCTATTATAATTGGCTTTTTATGTCACTGTGTTTGACATAAACCCAGCCAGATACACCACCCAGAATTATTTCTTCTGAGAAGGGCAGCCATCTAAATTTGATAAATAAGTACAGTATATAAATAACTACATATTAATTCATTGTTTCATACCATGAGTTCAGCATTATTTCCCTCTTTCAAACCATTCTTGACCTCAAGAATCATGTTATCTCCTCGCTTTTCTTTTTTTTTATTGCAAAAGTTTTACAATTACATTTTCACCCCCTTTTCCCCCCCCCTCAACCCACCCCAAACTTCCCAACCTCCCTAACCCACCCTAACCCTCCTCTCCCCCCAGACTTCCTCACAGTATACTTATGTCAAATAAAAGGAAAAACCCTCCTTTGTATATAAAACTTGAACCCCTCCCTCCCCCTTACAAATTTTCATCTTCATTACATTAACCTATTTCTATCTTAATATAACATTTTCAAATAAATTTTCATCCTGATTACCTTAAAAATATTTCTATCTTAATATAACATTTTCAAATAAATTTTCATCCTCAACCTTAAAATATTTCTATCTTAATATAACATTTTCAAATAAAAGCTATTTGATACTTCCTAGTTTGATATTTGTTCTGAACATAATCTATCCCCTTCTTCCATTCCCATTCATAAGTCTCTTGAGAACAATCTTTTAGATATGCTGAAATCTTCGCCATCTCTGCAAAACTGGCCATCTTCAAAGTCCATTCCTCAATCGTAGGCAGCGCTTCATTTTTCCAATATTTACCTATCAACAATCTTGCTGCTGTTATCATATACAATATCAATTTTGTTTCACCCGATGTAAAACCCTTAACTATACCCAATAAAAACAGTTGTGGAGAAAATTGAATTTTTTTCTTCAAAACATTCTGCATGACCCACCAAATTTTTTCTTACAGGTCCACCAAACATGATAATATGTAGCATCTAGACAATCACATCTCCAACATTTAGGCTGCACATTAGGGTACATACACGACAATTTTTTTGGGTCTAGATGCCATCTGTAAAACATTTTATAAAAATTTTCCCTCAGATTCTGCGACTGTGTAAATTTAACATTCTGAACCCAAATTTTTTCCCATGTTTCCAACATCACTGGTTCCTCAAAATTTTGTGCCCACTTAATCATACAGTCTTTAACTAGTTCAGTTTCTGAATCCCTTTCTAACAAGACATTATAAAGTCTTTTAATATGCATTGGGCCTTTCTCTTTTATGTGTCTAACTAATTCTTCCTCATACATCATAATACCAGTTTTTTGGTCCTCTTTCCATCTCAATTGCAATTGATTATATTGTAACCAAGTTAGATTAATCCCTTCAGCCAACAATGTCTGTAATGTCTTCAGCTGCCATCTGCCCGCATCTGTAAAAAGAACCTCTTTGTATAAAAACCCCCCGAGTGACATTATATTTGTATTCCACAAAGTATGACCAAGATCCAACCATAGCGGTATTTTATAATCCCAATTGTTTCGGTGCTTCTTCCAAACTCTCAACAGAGAATCTCTAAGTATATGGCTTTTGAATACTTTATCCACTTTACTGTCATAAAATAAGTAAGCGTGCCATCCAAATTCCAAATCAAAACTTTCTGCGTTTAGTATTCCAGTCTTTTTTCCTCCAAACCAGTCACTTACTAAAGTCAAAGCTGCTGCATCATAATATAACTGTAGGTTTGGAAGTTTAAGACCTCCCCTTTCTGGAACGTCTTGCATGATTTTCATTTTTACTCTTGGTTTTTTCTCGTTCCAGACAAACTTGTTCACACCAGTTTGCCATACTTTTAGTTGTTTATCATTTTTGAGCACCGGAATCATTTGAAACAAAAAAAGAAATCTTGGCAAAATGTTCATCTTAACTGCTGCTATTCTTCCAAGTAAAGACAGCTGCAGTTTTTTCCAAGTCTCCATATCTTTTTGCACCTCTCGCCACAACACCTCATAGTTATTTTGAAACAATTTCATATTTGATTCTGCAACCTGAACTCCTAGATATTTTACCTTTGGTACAATCTCAAAACCTGCCCTCCTTTCAAGCTCAAGTTTAGATCTTGTGTCATATTTTTAACTACCATCTTAGTTTTTTTCTGATTCAGTCTAAAACCAGAAACTTTACCATAGTCTTGTATAATGTCCTTCATCTGGATTATTGATTCCATTGGCTGTGTTAGGGTAACGACCAGATCGTCTGCAAATGCCTTTATTCTGTAATCCTCTTGCCTTATCATTATACCTTTCAAAGTATTAGAGTCCCTTATTGTGTTTAACAAGACTTCTAGTGTTAAAATAAACAACAATGGGGACAGCGGACATCCCTGTCTTGTTCCTTTTTCGATTTTAAACTCTGTTGTCAAACTTCCATTAATAATAATCTGTGCCTTTTGTTCTTGATAGATTGCTGAGACCGCCTGAATAAATTGGTCCCCAAAGTCCATCCTTTTTAAAGTCTTTAATAGAAAATTCCAGTCCACTTTATCAAAGGCCTTCTCTGCATCCAGAAAAACCAGCACTGCAGGGATCTGTTTATTCTTCTCAAGATATTCCAATAAATCTATTATTTGCCTTACATTATCATTCATGTGCCTACCCTCAATAAATCCCGCTTGATCATCATGAATCACCTTTTGAATTACTGGCATCAATCTGTTGGCTAATACTTTTGCGTAAATTTTATAATCCGTATTCAAGAGAGATATTGGTCTGTAGTTCTCTGGTTTTTTGGGACCTGCTTGTTCTTTTGGTATCAAAGAAATATAAGCTGTAGTCCATGATGGGGGTACTTTTCCCCCTTGTTGTATATTACAAAATAAGTCTCTAAGTTGTTCCACCATTTCTGCCTGCAGAGTTTTATAATACACTGCAGTCAGACCATCCGTTCCAGGAGCTTTAGCTGTTTTTAATTGTTTTATTGCTGCTATTATCTCCTCCTCTGTTATAGGATAATTCATTCTTTCCTTTTGTTGCTCAGTGATTTTTGTAACTCTTTTGTTGTCTAAATATTTTTCTATAAGTCCATTCTGCACCTCCTCTCTGGCATATAGTTTAGTGTAATATTCAAGAAAAGCTTCTTTTATTAATTTCTGTTGAAAAACTTCTTTCCCTCCAATATCAATACTATCAATAGTCCGTATGCTCTGTTTCTTCCTTAATGTGTAAGCCAACCACCTGCCCGGTTTATTGGCGTTGCAGAATGTATTATGCTTCGCGTATTGTAAATTTGTTGCAACTTGTTCCGCTATAAGCATTTGGAATTGGTCTTTCAAAAGTTTTATGACACCAAGTATTCTTTCATCTGTTGGGTTTTTAATAAGTAACTGTTCTTTGTTCTTTATTTCTGCTTCCAATTCAAGTCTTTTCTTTTGTCGAGTCAACCTATGTTTAGAGTTCATATATATAAGCACCCCTCTCATATAAGCTTTGCTTGCGTCCCACACAATTTCCATTGGGGTGCCTTTATTCAAATTCATTTCAAAAAACTCTTTCAAATACTTTTTAAGTTCTATTATATTTTTTTCATATCTGAACAAGTTTTCATTTAATCTCCAAGAGCGTCTCTCAGTCTTGCGTGTCTCAATTTCTATCCACACTGGGCTATGATCAGTCAAAATTCTTGGCAGAATCTTTGTTCTTTTTGTCCTGACAAGTAAATCATCAGACAACAAGATGAAGTCAATCCTGGAAAAGGATCTATGTCTGTCAGAGAAGAAAGTATAATCCAGTTCTTTTGGGTTATGTATTCTCCAAATATCTTTTAATTCCAGGTCTTCTTTCATATCAAAAAAAGTCTGTGGTAATCTAATCCTTGACTTCGCCAAAGTCTTTTTGTCTAATTTAGAGTCAATTACTCCATTCCAATCTCCCATAATTAAAATAGATCTATAATCCCATTGAAGTATTTTAGTATGCAGCATTTTATAAAAATAGTCCTGTTGTTGGTTAGGAGCATAAATTCCTATCAAAAGAATTTGATTATTAGCAGAAAGTAATTCAATTGCTACAAACCTGCCATCTTGATCAGCTTCTATAAGTTTGGCTGTTAATTTTTTATTTACGTAAATAACCACACCATTCTTTTTTTGGTTAGTTGAAGATATAAAATGTGTTCCTAATTTGGAATTTTTCAAATAGTTTTGATCTTGAGCTGTAATATGCGTTTCTTGTAAGCAAATTATATCATTATTATGTTGTTTTAAATATGCAAATACTTTCTTCCTTTTTTGTGTTACATTCAACCCATTCACATTCCAAGATAAACATTTAATCATCATTATTCTCTTTCTGGAGCAAAGAGCAGAACATTCGGATTTCATCCGAAATCTTCTGTCCTGCATTCCCCACGGCCCCAGCCTTTTCATCTTGTCTTTCCTGCTGTAACTTTTCTTTAAGTTGCTTGGCTTTTGCTCGGGTTATACGCTGGTCCTTGACTTCAGCCACCTAAGCCGGCTCCAAGATTGGAGAAGGTTCCAGCAAAGGCTCATCCAGAAAACCTCCTTCAGCGCCCTTCAACTCCTCTGATTCCTGCTTAGATTGTTGTTGCGATTCTTGAGGTTGCTTCTTATCACTCTCTTTAATCTCCAAAACTGTAGATGTACGTGGGGATGGTGTTCTTTCTTTAAAGATCTCAGTATAAAATTGCTCCGCCTTCTCCACAGTGTTCAAACGGTGTTTCGCTCCCTTATATCTCAAAATTATGCCAGTTGGAGCATCCCAACGAAATGGGATTTGATTATTCTGCAGTTCTTTAACAAGAAAGCCAAAATCTTTTCTGGATTTCAACATCTTAAGTGGAAGCTCCTTGTAGACTGTGATCTTGGATCCGCTCACTTGCACAGAAGTGAGAAAAGATTTTTGCAGGATATCATTTCTTATTGCTCTGTCTGTAAAATATATGACCACATCTCTAGGCAATTGTCTTTGTCTGGCCACCCAAGAGTTGACTCTGTAAATTTTGTCTATTTTACAAAAGACCATATCAGGGTTAATTTTTAAAATCACAGCTAGGGCTTCAGCACAGATCTGTCTCAAATCTTGTCTCTCCTCTTCTCTAATTCCTCAAAGCCGTATAGCAAATTCCATTGCCCGGAATTGCATCATGACAATCTCGTTCTCAACTCTCTGCATCTTGTCATCAACATCAAAAAATTTATGATCATTATTTTTCATCTTAGCATTAACTTCTAATTTAAATTCATCCACTTTTGATTCAACTTTCATAATAAATCCTGCCAGGCCAGACGCCACATCTGTTATTTTTTTGGTCACCTTCTTTTGGTTCTGCTGCATTTCCTGCATAATTTCCTGTTGAGACTTTTGAATTTTATCATCTATTTTATTTATTTTATCATCTATTTCCTGTTGAGCTTTTTGAAATTTGTCATCCAGGATATTTGAAATAAATTCTTTTAAATCTCCCATATCAAAATCTTTTTTCTGGGCTTGTGACTGCGTGTCCTGTTTGCGTGTGGGGGATCCCCCCCCTGTTTTGCCTTCCTGCTTCTTTGAAGCCATCCTGCCACGTAGGCTGGCTTTTCTAAAAAGGGAGGTTCCGCTTCTTCTGCCACCTCCACAAAGCCTTCTAAAAAGGTCCCCCAGATTTAATCAAGGCAAAGCTATAATGCAGCAAAGTCAAGTAAAAGGGAGAGATTTTCCTCTTGTTCCTGTTACAGCCGGAGCAACTTTATAACAACTTTTTAACTTTGTAACAAAGCAAGATGACTTCACCAATCCACATCCGCTGATTCATTTACTCTAATGCTGAGCGCCATATTTTTTCCAGTCACTTTCACTCATTCAGAAACTTTCACTTCAGTATAAAAAATCAGCAAAGAGCTAATACTTGCAATTCAAAATTTCAGGGTTCAGGTAGTTTTCAAGTGTTTATTTGGGTTATTTCCTCACTCTTTGAAAGTTTCCTGCAGCCGGCTTGTTCTGCGGAAGCAGAGACGTCCCATGCCGCCCGGAGTCTCAGCAGGTTGATAGGGAGCCGCGCCTGTTTCCTCCCCAGAAACAATTCCCTGGGGGGGGGTTACAGGGGCTCAACCTGTACCCTGCTGCCTCTTCTTCATAAATCCTAAGGATTTTGAAGGTTTCGAGCCGCTTCGCAATCGAGAAGCGGCTCTACGAGCGGCGGGGCTGGCGGTGCATAAAAAGGCACCGTCGCCGCCGAAGACGAGGAAACCGGAAGTCTCTCTCCTCGCTTTTCTTAATAGATACGGCATTGAGCAGAAATTGACAAAGTGACTGCAGCAAATGAATTTACCTTCTTTTTAAGCTATGCTTAAAGGAATAAAATCTGGGACTTGGTTATACATGGGAATATTTGTAGCTCAGGGTTTTAAAAGGGAGTTCCTAGTTCTTTCTGAGCTTGTTTCTTTTCTTGCAGATGTTTCATTACCCAAATTAGGTACATCAACCATGCTGCACTGCTGATGCTACCTCCTTTAGTTTGGGTAATGAAATGTCTACAAGAAACCAACCAAGCCGCTTCCGGTCTGGCTTCCGCTGCTGCCAGACGGTCCTTTGAGACCGCCAGCCCCGATGCCTGTAAAGAGCCGCCTTTACACCTGAAAGGCGGCTCGAAAAAACTCCATTTCCTGATGGAAATGTGAGTCAGAGCAGGCGAGGGCAGGTAGAGCCCTCTGCGAAGTCCCCAGAGGTTTTTTTTTTTAACTCTTGGGGACGAGCAGGTTGTGGCTCCCTATTCCCTCTCGCTGCTGCTCCGGGCTTCGGGAGAACTCTGCCTTTTTGCAGAGCTAGGCGCTGGAACCGGATCAATCAAGGAACCTAACAGATGGATTAATTTAAAAAGATGAGACTTGGACTTGGGACCCTAAATTGCAAGTATCCTTAATGAATTTATAAGCATTTTAGAGTGAAGGAGAAAAAAACTTTAAAATGGCGACCACTGAGGCTTGGGAAGTAGAAGAAAGACGAAAGTGAGAGTCCTTCCGCAACAGCTACAAAGTAGCGGAATATATAGTGCTGGTTACAATTTGGAAGAAAAATAGTTATTTTAAGTTCCCTTTTTCTTGGAGATTTGTACATGATCTTGTTTGGGGAAAAGTTTTCTTTTTTATAAAAAAAAGAGTTTGTTGGCAGGATGGCGTTAAAACTTATAAAGCCTGACAGACAAGCAGTGGGGGAGGGTGCTCCCCCATTCACAATTGTCTGAACAAGCTCTGAGCCTACAGACTTTACAGAATGGTTTTAATTTAAAATAATTTCTTCAGGAGGAAATGGCAAAATATTATGAGACTGTGAACCAGAAATTTGAAAAATTAAGGCAGGAAATTAAAGAAATGATACAACTAAAGTATGATAATCTGCAACAAAAGATTGTAACAGTGACTAATGGTTTTTCAGAAATTGTTATAAAGTTAGATACAAATATCAAATTACTAGAGTCTAAAATGGAGGAAGTTGATGATAAGATTTATAATTTGGACAATAAAATACAAAGAATTGACAATGACTTAATAAATATTCAAGACAGAAGTAAAGTCTGAAATGGAAGCTGGTCACGAGACTTATAATGCAGAAGATATAAAGCAAGGGATTGAAAGAGAAGTTGTAATGATGCAATACAGGCTTACAGAATTTGCGATCAGAATGAGAGGCTTACAGGAAAATAACAGTGATGATCTAAGAAAAATATCTGCTCAAGTTCTGGCTGGGATTTTAAAGGTTCATCCTGAGGAGGTATCTTGTAAAATTGATAAGGCCTATAGAGTAAATTCTTGGATTGCAAAGCAAAGGCAATTGCCTAGAGATGTGGTGATTTATTTTACAGATAAAGAAATAAGAAATGATATTGTGCAAAAATCCTTTAATTCTACTCCACCACTGTACGAGAGAAAAATTTGGATATATAAAGAATTGCCGCCTAAGATGTTAAAAGATAGAAAGAAATTTGGACTCTTGGTGACTGAGCTAAGAAAACAAAATATTTTATTTAGGTGGGATGTTCCAGTGGGTATAATATTGAGATATCAAGGAGAAAGATACGAGTTAAATACTGTTGAAAAAGCGGAAGAATTTTACTACAAGGTCCTTAAAAAGCAAAATCAACAAGAGATAGAAACTCAAGAAAAGCAGAAGGAGATGGAAGTAATGAAGAAACAACAAGTTACAGAGGTCTCCACAGATGAGCCGCTTTTGGATTCTCTCTCAGAGGTCTCAGCTGGATTATTTAATATAAGAGAGGCGGTTCCAGATTCTAATGTAATGACTTATCAAGCCACAAGCCAGCATGGAAATCAATCAGTTGATATACAATTTATAGAATCAGAAAGATTTAAGCCACAAAAGCAAAACCAACAAGATCAAGTTATAGATCAGCATGAAAACCAAATAGTCGACACACAATCTACAGAAAGGAATTCAGGATGGAGATCCAACCCACAAAAAGTCAAGAAAAGAAGAAGTAGGTCTCACAAAAACAAAAACTCTTAAACTAAACAACAGTGTAATGCCAGTTATTTATGAGAGGACTGAATATATGAAAAGATAATGGGTAAAGTATTGGTTTATTTTATCCTGAGGAGAGTGACAGATTTCTGCAGTGCTGAACTTTTGGGATGTGAAAAGGGCCTTAACTTGAATGGATTGGAAATATCTTTTTTGTTTTTTGGATTTTTTGATAAATATATTACGTTTATGCTGAGCTACATGGCAAGAGAGTTACGGGATTGGGGCACGCAGAAGATCTGGTTGTTACCCTATTATGGTGGTTGGAATTAATAATCTGGATAAAAGACACCTCTATAGACATTATATGGAATACAAATATAAAGTCACTTGGGTAGTTTTTTTTTTTTTTTTTTTTTTTATGAAGATATTTGTTATTGATGGGGGCAGATGGTAATTGAAGATACCGAAAATACTGTTGGAATTAGGATGCGATGTTACCCTAACATGCGTGATGGAGTTTATTATCCAGCTGAAAGACATTACAGAAGATATTATATGGATTACAATCTTAAAGTCTTTTTAGGATTTTATTTACATAAGGGAATATTTTTCTAGTGGAGTGGGCAGAAGAATAAAGATATTAAGAATTATTAAGTATGGTAGTTTTGTAGGAAAGTGGGTGGAGATAGGTTAGGTTATTGATTGTTTAGTTTAAAGAAAAGGGATATTATGTTTAGATGTGAATATATGTAAAAGATTTGAGTTAAGAGATATAACGATGGGGGGGGAAGGAAATGGGTAGCTGAACTGAATAAATGTTAAATTAGGATTTATTATATAGTTTTATAGTGGAAGGTTGCTTTGAAATGTTATATTAATATACATAAAAGATTTGACTTAAGAGAGATATGTATGGGGGGGTAGAAAAACGGTAGATTATGAGTAGAAATCGCTAAATTGGAAGATATAATAATATTATTATGTTAAATTAGGAGTTATTAGATAATGTTACAGTAGAATGTCACTTTGAAATGTATAGTATAGTATAGTACAAGGGGGATATGATAATTTTATTAGAAAGAAAGGGTCAGTATATGGGGATGGAGTAAGTGGATGGTAAAGTATTATATAATCTGTTATGAATTGGGGTTTTATTATGAAGAGGTCACAGGGGGAGGGGAGGGGAGGGGGGTTTAGGGAGGAGGGGGGAAAGGGGGAAAAATCTGTATTTGAAAAACTTTTTCAATAAAAAAAAAAAGAAACCAATCAAGCTCAGAGAGCACTAATGACCTCACATATGTATCTGCCCAACATGAAAACACATTTAGAACAAAATGTTCCCAAGTTTCTTCCTCATTTTCTGCTCTACATTTAAGTTTTAAAAGTTCACAGTAGTAGAGCTAAGATAAAATCAATATGTTTCCTTTTGACATTCTACAAAAATGCAAGGAAGGTAGTTCCACAAGTAAGCTATTATTGCCCAGGTAATTATCAAATTAAAATGTTGTTCATTTTTCCAGGTATCAAGGGAATCCTAATAAACATGGGAAAACTATGAACTCATGTCAAAAACATTGCATTGCATTGCATTAATACCAGCTCAGAAATACAGAATTAAAAGTAGAGAGAACAAGAAAGATGCACATTTAATCTGTGATACTTCATTTCATATAACATTCATGAGAGGCTGATTGATTATGTTTCAGCTCACCAGTGGAATGGTAACATTGATGTTACACTTTGATTTGTACAATGGCTATAATATATACTAAATTGCTTCTATTCAGAACACTGGTTTCATTCTTTTTTCCTGAGGTCATGTGTATTTCTCCTTTTACTTGCAATCTCAGAGGTCCTCTTCCAATTGTTCATAAGTATTATCAATCAGGAGATTTAATCATTGCTGCTATCATATATCAGATGTTATTTGTTTCAAATGAGATCACTTTTCAAAGTGTTCCCTCACATGATGTCCTTGATCAGTATCTGTAAGTATCCTCATCATTCACAGACTCATACACATTGCCACCATAATGATTCCTTCCTTCCTTCCTTAAAATGATTACCATGCTGCATCACTCTTAGCCATGTTTGAATTCTAAAGCTCAGACGAACTTCATCTCCTCAAATTCTAAGTCTCAAAGGAGGTATTGTTGCTTTTAATTTTACTATTATAAGGATTATTTCCCATAAAGAACATTCATAGTCTTTTGATTCATTAGGAGAAAAGCATGACTAATCTACGCTGTAAGGCTGTTCTGAAAATTGAAATAGAAAATAGTCTACATATAATCTGGTACTTTCTGAATTTTCTTCCCTTTCCAGTCACTATGGTGTGAAAAAGACTGTGGTGGGCAATAGAGCTAGATTATTATTTTTACAGCTACAAAGCCAAAATGTCAAATTACTTGTAAGAATGTTGTAAGCATAAGATTGAAATTGTATCTATTCTCCCTTTCATTTACTCCAGATAGGACTGTTATTGCAAACAACCAAATTAATCCTGGAACATACCTGTACATCTTACCATGATGTTTTCCAGAAAAAGAGACTTAAATAGAGAAGGAAGTGGGCTACAGAATAATGTTTGCTTACCTATCCCATTCCCCATATCAGTACTTTTCAGTCCATAGAATCTTGGGCTATTGTTTGCCCTACACCACATACCAGATGTGTAGAGTAAACAATAAGAAGCACATTTTCTGTATTTATAAATATATGTAATAATTAAAAATAGCAATGTTTAATTATAAAGCAGAAATGTACTGACATAGTTTATAACATTCATCAAAGGTTCCTCACTCATA
Source organism: Arizona elegans (assembly GCA_022577455.1). Lineage (NCBI taxonomy): Eukaryota > Metazoa > Chordata > Lepidosauria > Squamata > Colubridae > Arizona > Arizona elegans. Next base: position 4,724,549 of record JAKOOJ010000021.1, on the reverse strand, counting down.
ATTACCAACACAATTTGGCTCTGGCATTTGCTATAAAGGAGATCAATGAAAATTCTGAGATTTTACCAAATGTTACCCTTGGTTTCTACATCACTACTGACTATTTTGATGATATTACAACATATCATTTAGCAATGGAATTTCTATCTACAAAAGATAAATTTATCCCCAACTACAAATGCAATGACCAGACCAACACAGTAGCTGTCATTGGAGGACCCCGTACTAAGACCTGTGTCAATATGGCAACTGCTCTGTGTAACTACAAGTTTCCACAGGTGAGATCAAAACTGGAACAAGATGGAAAGTTCAAGAGTTATTTATTACTTTCAGATGTTGAGTCCTCATGATAGGTCTTCTAAAACCTCAAAACAATTCATCATCTGCAATGAAAATCACCACCACAACTGTTCTTGAACACACTGTGAAACTTCCTTATGCCAAGTTGTTCGACTAATAAGAAAGACTTTTATGCCATTTGTACCAAAGGCAAGGGTGATATTAACAAATATACACATCACACACTTTTCTTTGGAACAATCTCTTTTTTTGCCTGTATTCTTTTTCCCCCATTTAGATCACATATGGATCAGCTCCACTGATGGATAAGGAAACAGCAGCACATTTTGTCAAATGGATGTTCCCAGATGAGATCCATCAACTTAAAGGAATACTGTACTTACTGTTGCACTTCAGATGGACCTGGGCTGGGTTAATTTCTCTATATGAGGAAGATAGAGAGAGATTTATTCAAAAGAGTCTTTCCATGTTTTCAGAAAGGGGCATCTGCTTTGACTTTATTGAGTGTATCCCACAAATGACGTATGGTAATTTAGTTGCTGAAATGATGGAGCAGGCGGACAAATTATATAAAGTGGTCATGGGAAGTACAGTCACTGCAGTGATCTTGAACGCTGAAATTACAACCACTGTGATTTTGAGAATAATGATCTACGTTTTAGATGCTGATGATATTCCAAAGGAGAGAAAGGCCAAAGTTTGGATCATGGCAGCTCAGATGGATTTTACCTCCATTCTAATGCAAAGACACTTGCCCATTGATTTTCTACATGGTGCTCTCTCCTTTGCAATTCATTCAAAAGCATTAATAGGTTTCCAAAAATTTATGTGGAAGAGAAGTCCAAACTTTGAAAAAGAAGATGGATTTATAAGGGATTTTTGGAAAAATGCATTTGATTGTTCATTCCCCAGTGAGATGATTGATAGGAATGCTGAAAGGTTCTGCACTGGAGAAGAGAAGCTGGAGACTCTTCCCAATTCTGTCTTTGAGACTACTGTGAGTGGACATAGTTACAGCATCTACAATGCTGCCTATGCTGTGGCACATGCTGTGAGGGCCATACGGTCCCACACTTCCAAATTCAAAGAGGGTCCAATAATTGATGAGAGGAGATGGAATGTCTTCCTTCAATCACCATGGCAGGTAATACAAAATTCAGGAAGAGCATGAGGTTGTATAAGCAGCACTGAATTAATCAATTCATCAAAGCAAGGTGATTGATTGCTTTTCTCCTTTTGTCAATTTTTTTCATGGAATTCTCATCTGAAATATTTTCATTTGAAATGCCAGAGTTATACAGGAGGGTGGAAAATGAATGTGATGGAGAACATTAATTCTCTTCCAATTTTAAACAGTAGCAACTGATGTGCCATTTAACATGTCACTTTTCATTAAGCAAAGCCAAATTAAAAGAAACAATGCAGGATTTGTGTGCACCCTTCCAAACGTCCTATTAATTTTCCCATTTCTTTTTAATGAGGAAAGAGGGATGTGATTGCTTCTATCACTATGCATATGTTGTCCACTAATCCAGGTTACTGTTTTTATATCGGAAGGACTAAAACTCATAAAGGATACCTTTTCTAGGCAATTTTAAATGGCTCATGTTGTTTTCTAGAGAAATATAAACTAAATAGCAGGGTCCAGGGTAGGGCTTTCCTGACTGATAGCATAATCTGTTAGCTACTATAGTTTTCTAGGTCTCTATGAGCATGTTAAGAATTCCTGAAGGTGATTCCATACCGCTACTCCTGTTTCATTAAATTGTCAACATAAGACAAGGGGAAAACAGATGTGAACAACTCATGTTGAAATGTAAATACAGTCAGTCCTCGACTTACGACCACAAGTGAGCCCAGAACATATCTTGCTAAGTGAGAAATTTGTCAAGGGATTTTTTTTTGTCCCATGTTATGACTTTTCTTGCCACATTTGCTAAGAGGGTCACGGCAGATGTTAAATTAGTAATGCCCTGGAGAAGCTGCCTTAGTTCAATGAATCGAGCTGCCCCATTGACTTTGCGTGTCAGAAGGTCGCAAAAGAAGGCCTCCACATATAAAAAAAAGTTGTGGAGACTCTAGAAAGAGTGCAGAGAAGAGCAACAAAGATGATTAGGGGACTGGAAGCTAAAACATATGAAGAAAGGTTGCAGGAACTACGTATGTCTAGTTTAATGAAAAAAGGACTAGGGGAGACATGATAGCAGTGTTCCAATATCTCAGGGGCTGCCACAAAGAAGAGGGAGTCAAGCTATTCTCCAAAGCACCTGAGGGTAGACAAGAAGCAATGGGTGGAAACTAATCAAGGAGAGAAGCAACTTAGAACTAAGGAGAAATTTCCTGACAGTTAGAACAATTAATCAGTGGAACAACTTGCCTCCAGAAGTTGTGAATGCTCCAACACTGGAAGTTTTGAAAGATGTTGGATAACCATTTGTCTGAAGTGGTGTAGGGTTTCCTGCCTAAGCAGGGGGTTGGACTAGAAGACCTCCAAGGTCCCTTCCAACTCTGTTGTTCTATTCTATTCTAAGGCCATATTGTTGGTCAGGAATGGCCAAGAGAGACAAGATGGTGAGATGGCAGAACTTAAGTTTAGACCTCAGCAGGCTCTTTGAGGCGATGGAAAATTTCACAGGAAACAATTATCCTGTGGATTAGGCACGTGACCGAAACCACAGAAAGCATGCTTGTGACTATTTTTATGCCTTCTGTATTTTCGGTATCTTATCTGTAGGATGCCAGCTGCATCCTATGTAATGAAATGAAAGTAAAAGAATGATATTAATATCTGCCTTGCATTATGCTCTGGGTTCCTTCCACAAGGCTGAATAAACACATTGGCTTATCATCACAGACACCTGGACTCTGTCTTTTTTTTTTTAACCAAGCCAGACCTGAAAACCTTCATAACAACATGATCCTGGAACACTGCAACCATCATAAATATGAAGCAGTGGTCAAACATCCAAATGTAAATCACATGACTGTGGGCATGCTGCAATAGTCATAAATGTTGAAAATGGTCATAAGTCACTTTTTTCAATGCCGTTGTAACTTCAAATGGTCAATAAATGAACTGTCGTAAATCAAGGACTTAATTCAAATGGATTTTCGATGTAAATTTGTTTTAAGTTATCCTTTCAATATTTTTTTAAAGGTTGGAAAGAAAGGCCATCTTTGCTTATATATATTTTTTTTCCTGTGGATTCTGCGGAGAACTTTATATTCTCTCCATTTAATGGAAGCAATATAAAGTCACAATTCTTGGATTGTTCAATTGATCAGAGCAAAGTGAAATTTTTGGATATTGTGCTGGTGTTTTCCTCTGAAATTTTTTCAAGTTAAAAAAAAATGCAATAGAATAGAGAATGCATGTCCTAGAAAAGGAGATTAGGAAAATATTAGAATGTGCAGAAATGAATAGACTAACATTAGCAATTAAAGAGAAGCAACAAACTGATTATTATATGATATGGGAAGCATTTTACCAATGGTTAGAGAATAAAAAAGGAAATTGGAAATAAAGGAAGAAGACAATAGGAAGAATAGAAAATACATTAAGATAGAGATAAGAATAAAATGGCAACTGATACCATGATTATGATGAGAATAACCATGTTTAATGTTACTATTGTATTTTTATTAGAAGATATGTTATGAAGGAAACAAAGAGTTACACAATGTATATCAGTGAGGCAGTGGACGTGATGTGCTGGTGCCTGGATGCTGTGAGGGCCTGGATGGGAGTAAACAGGCTCAGACTTAACCCAGACAAGACCGAATGGCTGTGGGTATGGCCTCCTAAAGACTATGTCAATTGTCCATCCCTGGTCCTGGGGTGAGAGAAATTGTCCCCCTCAGAACGGGCTCGCAATCTGAGTGTCCTCCTAGACTCACAGCTAAGATTGGAACAACATCTGACAGCTGTGGCTAGGGGGACCTTTGCACAGATTTGCCTGGTGCACCAATTGTGACCCTATTTGGATCAGGAGGCTCTCATCACAGTCACTCATGCCCTTGTCACCTCACGGTTGGATTATTGCAACACGTTCTACATGGGGCTCCCTTGAAAAGTGTTCGGAGACTACAGTTGGTCCAGAATGCAGCCGCGCGAGCTATTGTGGGTGCACCTAGATACACCCACATTACACCAATTCTCCGCAAGCTGCGCTGGCTCCCTATCAGTCTCCGGACGCAATTCAAGGTGTTGGTTATTACCTTTACATGGCTCAGTGCCAGGCTATCTTCAAGAGCACCTTCTACCACATAGCTCCCATCAACCAGTAAGATCCCACAGAGCTGGTCTCCTACAGGTCCCATCAGCTAAACAATGTCAGTTGGCGGGCCCGCAGGGGAGGTCCTTCTCTGTGGCTGCCCTGGCTCTCTGGAACCAATTACCTCCTGAGGCCCGGACCTCCCCCACCCTATTGACCTTCTGGAAAGTGGTTAAGACCTGGCTTTTCCAGCAGGCCTGGGGCCATTGATCTCGCTACGGCGATCTTGCAAGACCCGGCCATGGAATGGAGTGTATGGGTTTTTAATGTTATCTTTAAAAAATTTTTTTACGGGATATTGTTCACATTATTTTTTGCTGTAAGCTGCCCAGAGTCCCTAGGGAGTTGGGTGGCATAGAAATGCGACTAATAATAAAATAAATAAATAAATATAATTTGTGGAAGGATGTTGCACAGAAATATTTGTACCCAGACGACACACTGCTTAAGGAGAGTTGCAATTTTATATTTTTAAAAAATGGAAAATCATTAAAAAAAAACTTCTTTAAAAAAAGAAAAAGAAAATTCATGTCCTAGAAATATATTCCCATCCAGTTTTAAATCGTATAGACCGAGGCAAAAATTGAACAGCTTACTTTTCGTTAAGCATAGGCCAAATTGAAATGAAGAAATTGGGTTTTTCTCATACCCTTTAAGTAATTCTGTTAACTTTCTGATTTCTTTTTTTTCTTTCTTTCTTTCTTCATTTAGCTTCATCATTTTTTGCAGCAAGTTTCCTTTAATAACAGTGCTGGGGAAGAGATTTATTTTGGCCCCAATGGGGAATTAGTAACTGGATTTGATATTCTAAATTGGGTCACATTCCCAAACAAGTCCTTTCAGAGAGTCCAGGTTGGAAAAATTGACCCCAGGGCTCCCCTAGACAAATTTCTCACCATTTCTGTGAAGGATGCTGTTTGGCCCCCTACATTTAATCAGGTGTGTCTCATTTTGTACTTTTTAGGAAATCATTTAAGTCACTTATAAAAAATATGTTGATACTCTAGAAAGAGTGCAAAGAAGAGCAACAAAGATTATTTATATAAATCATCTTATTTATATAAATTTGTTGTTCATATAAAACATATGAAGAACAGTTGCAGGAACTGGGTATGTCCTAGTTTAGAAGGACTAGGGGAGACATGATAGCAGTGTTCCAATATCTCAGGGGTTGCCACAAAGAAGAGGGAGTCTAAATAAACTTTGATTTTGAAATACATTTCAAATATATTTGATATCTAGCAAAATTTAAAGTATTGAAATATATGATTCAAAAATCATTTCAGTGGGAGATTCAGTCTATATGTCTATCTCTGTGTAGTACCATTGGAAATATGATTGCACACCACCTAAAATTCATTTTCTAAAAATAAAACAAATATCATGTGACACAAAAATTTCCTTCTTTCTACGTTTGTACGACAGAGTTCTACACTTGATTTAGAAGAGTATCACATCCCTGTTTAGCTTAATATTTTCAGACAATCATATCCATCTCTCAAATTTTTGAGTCTATGGACAAAAAAAACAAACAAAAAAACTAATGGAAGTGCCTTGAAATAAAGGTCTTTTGGAAGTGTGTTTGAGTAAATGATCAGTATTATCTGTTAATCCTTAAAGAAAAGATCAAATTCCATGTGTTTTCAATCTGCTCCAGGTTTTAAACAAACAAAGAAAGCCTCCCAAAATGACATCATTCTATTATAAGCAGGCAGACAGAAAATAGATGAATTTTGAAAATGTCAAGAAAAAAATCAAGCAAGTTTTGAAAGAGCTATAGCAGATGTAGGACACCAGTTCAAAACATGGAACCTCAAGGAAAGCATATTTGAAGGGCTCCCAAGTTAAATGTTCTCCCACCCCTGATTCTAGTTCTGATTTTCTCAGAACAGATCTTTAGAATAGTATTTTTTGATAGATTAGTATGATAGGTGTGAAATAAGGAACAGTTGAGGGAGTGGGGAATTTAAATCAGAAACCAACCTGAGAATGGAATAGCAAGGTCTGGATTCAATATGAACAATTTGGGTATGTCTAAGCAATGAAAAGAACAACCCCAAAGCATAAATTCTTTCATGTGAAAGAATTCTGATTTTATTTATGAACAGACATTGCCTCTTTCCATCTGCAACAAGAAATGTCCCCTTGGCCATAGCAAGATAAAAGTGGAAGGGAAATTATCTTGCTGCTATGACTGTAGACGCTGTCCAGAAGGGAAGATAGCTGACCAAATGGGTAAGCAAGGGAATATGTTGAATATATTTATCATATTAATAAATATAAAGGGGGGGGGTCTGAGTTATTAATAAAAATTATCATGACTGAAAATCTTTAGCTTCACATCACATTGAACTATTCAACAATGAAAAATTTGAACTGAATTTTCATAGCTCAGCAAGATATTTGATGATATTTGATGATAAGACTAATCAGAAGTTCAACAGATTTTCCAGATTTGAATTGTCCCTTTTTAATATTTCTTTGAATATACTGTAAATATTTTTTTAGGAAATCAAAGTTTCTAGGTAGTGTCTGAAATGCTTCCTTTGTGCCTTCTTTTTTTTATGGAAGTAAAGGTAACTGGTAATGGTAGAGGTGATATTTTCACCTGATTTTACTTTCTATTTCATCACAATGTATTCATTGCTTATTGACCTTATATGGCTGCCTATCTCATGTAATGAACCTAGGTGGCTCACCACAATCATAAAAACAAATACAACCCCCCCCCCCAAAAAAAAATCTTCCCACCAGCGGGCATCCAGCAATCTACTTGGCACTTCAATAAGGCTAGAGAATGCTGTAAAAATCAGGGTGCAGACTATATTCTATGGCACAACAGAATAGAATATAGGAGTATTGGGTTTGTATTGTTGAGTTTTTCATGTTCTTTGAACTTGGTTATTTGGCTAACAGATGTTTCACAGCACAAGTCACTGTTGGGTTTTCTCCCTGTCTTTATGTAGTAAATTGTGCTACCACTTTGGTGGGAGTATTGTTTTCTCCTAGGTGATTCCATGATTAGGGCACAGTTTCCTAAGTAATGCCATGATTAGGTCATAGTATTCTGCCAGATAGTTTGTCTTGCTTTAATCCATGTTTATCTGGATGTTGGGTGTCTCAGTGCTTGCCTACAGAGATTCTCAGTCATCCAGGTCATGGATGCTTTTTCCAGAGGCAACTGGACTTTCTTGTTTTTCTTTGAAAGCATTTCACTTGTCATCCAAGAAGCTTCTTCAGCTTTGACTGGATGGTGAGAGATGGAAGGATTTATATTCCTTGCAGACAGCTGTCCATTTCTATTCTTTTAGACTAGGGGTATCAAACTGGCGGCCCACAGGCCGGATGCGTCATATACATGTGTCATGTGTCACACCCACTCCAGCTCCATGAAGGAAAAAACATCATATAATGTCATGTGATGGCAACATGATGCTGCAAGTTTGACACCCATGTTTTAGACACTTGTTGAGGCCAGTTGGAGGCCAGTTTGCAGGCCTATGGAGGCCAGTTGTTGAGGCCAGTTTCGGAACATGTGTTTTCTACTAGTTTTCTTCTTAGGTTTATACTGTCTCTTCTGAATGATGGGTAAATATGGTTTATCTTCATATCAAACAGCCAAGTTCAAAATGTACCCGGCATCCCAGGTAACATACTGTAAATTGTATTATGAATTATTTTATGAAAAAGTAATTAGAACTCCTATGCAAGTCACAGAACCTTACTGGATCTATTGTTTTATTGATGATTGATGCTGAAAAAGAATACTGTTTCCATTAGTGGTTCCCCTGTTTGTTTTCTCCAGACTTAAATGATTGTTTCTCATGTCCAGAAGATCAATGCCCAAACAAAGATCGAGATAGTTGTCTTCAGAAAAACATAATTTACTTGACTTATCAAGAGCCTTTGGGGATTTCTTTGCTGGTCATAGCAGTCTTCTTGTCTTTCATCTCAGTTTTAGCACTGGGGATCTTCATTAAACACCAGAACACTCCCATTGTCAAAGCCAACAACAGGAACCTCACCTACATTCTTCTCATTGCTCTCCTGCTCTCCTTCCTTTGCACTTTTCTCTTCATTGGGCAACCTGACCAAGTCAAATGTCTCATGCAACAAACTGCCTTTGGCATTATCTTCTCTGTAGCTCTTTCTTGTATATTGGGAAAAACAGCCATTGTTGTTCTTGCTTTCATGGCTACCAAGCCTGATTCCAAAATGAGGAAATGGGTGGGGAAAAGGTTGGCTCTTTCTATTGTCCTACCTTGCTCCATGGTACAATTCGCTATTTGTCTAGCATGGTTGACAACTTTCCCTCCATTCCCAGATTCTGACATGCACTCTATGGCTGAAGAAATTGTCCTGCAATGTAATGAAGGTTCAACCACTATGTTTTATACTGTCTTTGGCTTTATGGGGTTCTTGACAGCTGTCAGCTTCACCATTGCCTTCCTAGCTAGAAATCTACCTGACAGCTTCAATGAAGCCAAATTTATCACTTTCAGCATGTTGGTCTTTTGCAGTGTCTGGATATTATTTGTTCCAACTTACCTGAGCACTAAAGGTAAGTACATGGTGGCTGTGGAGATCTTCTCCATCTTGGCTTCAGCAGCTGGATTACTGGGCTGCATCTTTTCCCCCAAATGCTATATTATTATTCTGAGACCTGAGCTGAACAAGAAGGAGCAACTAATAAAGAAATGAAGCTTATTTTTATATTAGAGCCCTTAAAAGAAGCCAAGTTGGTTACTATCAACATACAGATGTTTCACAGTTTGGTGGTTCTGCATTCTCCCCTGGCTAGCAAATCAAGATGTCATGCAAGGTGACAATCTCCTCCAAGATTTTTTGCAGAATCTAAACAGCCGCTCCTCATCTATTCTTTAAAATGTTATTTTTTTCTGGCCTTGTTCAGAATAGAATAGAGTGCCTAAGATAATGTTGTGTGAAAATCAATGCAGCCTATAAGTTTCACAATATCCCTGCCTCCCCCCAAAAGAAAAATCCTCTCAATAACTTCCATATTCAATTTTTAAATGTGGAAGAAAAAATCCACATTAATATCTCTACCCCAAATCTGGTTAGGAGGCAAGGTTCTGGACGAAAAGCTGGGAAATAGTGAGTTGTAACCCTCCCTTAGATCACAGATGATATGTTGTTGTGGGAACTGAGAAGAAAAGTTGGAAGAAAGTAGTCTTGCAGAATTTCTTCTCACCTTCCCTGATGTAATTCATCTTTTTCAAGATCATGATCTAATGTGCCTTTATTTATCTGTTTTTTTTATACCATCCACCCTCACCTCATCTCATGACATTGTATAGCATACATAATAATATACCTGTTGATTAAAATTACAATCAAGTTAGGCAAACTAAAACCACCCCTAACTTTAGCATCTTGTAACAGCTTTAATTTTATTCTCGCCTTTTTCCCTTGCCAAATATATTTCGATATCATTTTATTTAAATCTACAAAAAATTCCTATCCAACTTGATTGGAATTGTCTGAAATAAGTACAAAATTCTGGACAGAATATTCATCTTAATAGTTGAGATCCTACCGATCAAAGATAACTGCAAGTTTCCCCATTTCATCAAATCTTGGCCTATCTGTTGTTTAAGCTTATTATAGTTATTTTTTTTTTAATTCAGCTACATCTTGGTGTTAAATGTATCCCCAGATATTTTACTTTATTTGTAACCCGCATTTTTGAAATATCCATCAGTTCTTTTTGCTTTTTTAACATATTTCTAGTCATTATCTTTGTTTTATCTTTATTAATTTTCAAGCTGGCTACTTTCCCAAATTCTTCAATTGTTTCTATCAATTTATTTATTGTTACTAATAGTTCTTCAATAATAAAAACCAAATCGTCTGCAAAGGCTTGTAGTTTATATTCTTCTTTTTGGATTTTCATGCCTTTTATCTCTTTTTTTTTTCTCTAATCTGTCTATTTAAGACTTCGAAATGGGGACAGTGGGTATCCTTGTCTAGTACCTTTTTCTATTTCAATAAGATCGGTCAGTTCTCCATTTATCATTACTTTTGCTATCTGTTTGAAGTATATGGTTTCAATTGCCTGTATAAATTTCCTGCCAAAGCCCATCTTTTCCATTTGGAGTATCATGAATCGCCAATTTACATTGTCAAAAGCTTTTCGTGCATCTAAAATTACCAACGCCATCTGTTTTTCAGTGTGTGCTTCGTAATTATTTATTTATTTATTAATAAAATTTATATGCCACCCTATCTCCGAAGACTCAGGGCGGCTCACAACAATAAAACAATCAGTTAAAATTATAAAATACATAATGTACATATATAAGTTATATTAAAACCCCCAAACTCTAAAAACCCTCTCAGTCCAGGCTGGTAATTTTTATTTATTTTATTTGTTTATTATCAAATTTATATACCGTCCTTCTCCCGAAGGATTCAGGGTGCTGTACAGCCAAAATAAAAAAAAAACATAGATACAAACATTAAAATACAGTTAAAAAGATATATATGCATTTGCCCCCATAATTAAAAGAACAATAACAAAACTATTAAAAACATTTTAAAAAGTGTTAAGCCAGCTCGGCTTGCTGAAAAAGAAAGGTCTTCAGGGCACAGTGGAAGGCACCGAGGTCATGAATTCTTTTTATCAATGGGGGCAGTTGATTCCAGAGGGCAGGTGCCCCACAGAGAAGGCCCTCTCCCTGGGGGCCACCAGTCTACATTGCTTGGCCGATGGCACCCTCAGGAGGCCCTCTCTGTGGGAGAGCACAGTTTGTGGGAGGCCATTGGTAGCAGCAGGCAGTCTCAAAGATATCCAGGTCCTATTCCATGGAGCGCTTTAAAGGTGATAACCAGAACCTTGAAGAGCACCCAGAAGACCACTGGGAGCCAGTGCAGCTCACGCAGAAGAGGTGTTATGTGGGAGCGCCATGCAGCTCCTGTAACTATCCACGTGGCCGCATTCTGGACCAGTTGGAGTCTCCGGGTGCTCTTCAAGGGAAGCCCCATGTAGAGAGCATTACCATAGTCCAGGCGAGAGGTGACGATGGCATGAGTGACTGTGCACAAGGAATCCCAATCTAGGAAGGGCTGCAACTGGCGGATCAGGCAAACCTGATAAAAGGTCCCCCTGGCTACAGCTGTCAGATGTTCCTCCAAGGACAACTGCGTATCCAGGAGGATGCCCAAATTGCGAGTCCTCTCCGTGGGGGCCAAGGACTTGCCCCCAATAGTCAGTGATGGAGTCAACTGACTATATCAGGATGCCGGAAACCACAGCCACTCAGTCTTGGATGGGTTGAGCCTGAGCCTGTTCCTCCCCATCCAGATCCGCACAGCCTCCAGGCACCGGGACATCACTTCAAGGGCATCATTGGGGTGGCCCGGGGTGGAGATGTACAGCTGCACAGTCATCAGCGTACTGGTGGTACTTCATCCTGAAGCCACGGATGATCTCAACCAGCGGCTTCACATAGATGTTGAACAAAAGGGGCAAAAGAACTGACCCCTGAGGCACCCCACATATGAGGCGTCTCTAAGTTGACCTCTGCCCCCTGCCAACACAAACTGTGACCGGTCCGAGAGAAATGAGGAGAAGCACCGTAACACAGTGCCACCCATCCCCATCTCTTCCAACTGGGGCAGCATGATATCATGGTTGATGGTATCAAAAGCCGCTGAGAGGTCTAACAGGACCAGAACAGAGGAGCAACACCTGTCCCGAGCCCTCCAGAGATCATCTACCAATGCGACCAATGCTGTTTCCATGCTGTACCCGGGCCTGAAGCCCGACTGGAATGGCTCTAGATAAGACGTTTCCTCCAGGTATTGTGGAAACTGTCGTACGACCACACTCTCAACAACCTTCACCACGAAGCGAAGGTTGGAGACAGGATGGTAGTTGGCTAATACTGCCAGGTCCAGGGAAGGCTTCTTGAGGAGAGGCCTCACCACCGCCTCTTTCAAGGCCGTGGGGAGGTAACCCTCACTCAATGAAGTGTTGATAATTCCCTGGAGCCAGCCTCGTGTAACCTCCCAGGAAGCCAGTACTAACCAGGAGGGACACGGGTCCAGCAAACATGTGGCCACACTAAGTCTCCCCAAAATCCTGTCCACTTCATCAGGGGTTACAGAGTCAAACTCTTCCCAGGTAATACTCTAATGCATCCAAAAGTATCCTTATATTATCTCTGATTTGTTTTTTTGGGAGGAATCCATTTTGATCCATGTGTATAAAATTATTCAAATATCTCTTAAGTCTTTCCGCCAATATTGAAGCAAAAATTTTATAATCTGAATTTAGTAAGGATATAGGCCTATAGTTTTTGATTTGTTGTGGGTCTGTATCTTCTTTGTGTATCAATATAATATACGCCTCAGTCCATGATTTAGGTATTTCCTTCTTTGTCATTGCTTCATTCATCACCTCCAATAATGGAAGGGTCAGAGACTCTTGTAATGTCCTATAGACTCTAATAATGTCCTATAGACCCTCTGGGCCTGGCGCCTTCCCATTTTTTGGTTCCTGATTGCTTCTGTTAATTCCATCATCATTATGTTTCTTTCCAGCATCTCCTCCATATCTTTAGAAATCCGAGGTAATTTTGCTTCTTGTAAATACTTTAATACTTTCTCCTCCTCAATGGTCTCTTTTTTGTAAAGTTGTCTATAATAGTCTTGTATTATCTTCCCCATCTCTTTATTTCCAAATTTACTTTGTCCTTGTTCATCAACTAAATATGTTATTTTCCTCAATTCTCTTTCCTTTTTCAATTTATATGCTCACCATCTGCCTGGTTTATTCGCATTTTCAAAGTAGTTTTGTTTAGTACTTCTTATTTTTTGAGCTAGTTCTTCTTTCTCCAGTAAGTCCATTTTATGCTTTATTATATCCATTTTAATTTTGACATCTTACTTGTGTGGGTCTTTCTGGAGTTCCTTTTCAAGCTTTCTATAATCATCAGTCAATATTTTTGAGGTTTGTCTTTTTTTTTGCATTCCTTTTCCTTGTTTAATCTATAATTAGTCCTCTAGCATATGCCTTCATTGTATCCCATCGATTTTGTATCAATGTCTTTTCTTTCTTATTTTCTTTGAAGAAAAAAGCCAAGTCTCTTTCCATTTTAGTCTTCCTCTTTTAATATTGTATTATTTAAAGTCCATCTTGATCTTCTTATTCGTCCTTTCCAAGTTATTATCACAGGGTTATGGTCCACCCATAAATTAGTTTCTATCTCCAAATATTCTACAGTATATTCAGCAGCAAGTCCATTGTTGTCCATATCATATCTAATCTGGACCAAGATGAATGTCTGTCAGAATAAAAAGTATATCGTTTATTTTCTCTATTTCTTTCTCTCCGTGTATCTTTCATATTTATTTCCTCCATCATCTTGAAGAATGATCTTGGCAATATTTTTCTAGCATGTTTTATTTCTTTATTCATTTTATAATCCAAATTTTCGTCCACAATTCCATTAAAGTCCTCCATTATACATATATTATCATATTCCATTTCAATTATTTTGTTATGTAGTCCTCTGTAGAAGTCACTTTGGTTTTCATTTGGCCAAGCTGCAAGTTTAATGTGGATTAAAGAATGGATAACTTTGAGAAATACCAGATTACTGAATTTGGAGGGACATGATTTGTTGATGGGGTGGAATGCCTTTTTATGGTACAAAGGAACAAAAATACAAGGGTATTTTAGAAGACATCAGATACGGGAAGCTTTATGTTGAACTGGGAGAAGGTCAAAAAATATCATTATTTGAAGAGTCCAGTCTGGGTATCTACAATTGAAGCTTTTTCATATCCAGTAATATTTAAAAGGGAACAAATTATTAGGTATAGTGAACTATTGGATGAAAAAGGTGAACTTAAATTAAAGCAGGCTCTAGAAGATCAGGGATGTAAGATGGATTGGTTTTCATACATGCAAATATTTTCTAGATATCGAGAGGATCTCAAACAAGAAGATATTTATAAGGTTTTGACTAATTTGGATAAGATTTTAATGGGCTCTGATGAACATATGATTAAAAAGTTGTATGGATATTTGTTAGAAGTAAAACTGGAAGAAGAACAAGTTAAAGAAGCAATGATAGCGTGGGGGGAAAATTTTGGCTTTGGTATTGATTTAGAGAAATGGCAAAAAATGTGGTCACATAATTATAAAATAATAATGTCAACAGCATATAAGGAGAATTTGTATAAGATGTTTTACAGGTGGCATCTACCCCCGACGAGGATAGCCAAAATGTTCCAGAATAAATCAGAGAAATGTTGGAAGTGCATTACCATATGTGGTGGACATGCGGAGAAGCAAAGAGATATTGGACTAAGAGACACATGTGGTTGGAAAAAATGACTAAGAGACATATTGACTTTAAACCAGCTTTATTCTTATTAGGGATCTTACCAGAGACATATAATAAAGAATTGTAATATTTAATTGTAAGCCTCCTAACAGTGGCTAGAATTGTATTTGCTAAAAATTGGAAAGGAGAAAAGACACTTACTGATAAAGAAATCATTAAGAAAATGATGGATTGTGCTGAAATGAGTAAACTGACATTTGAAATAAGAGAACAGGAAGATAAACAATATTACTTGATTTGGCACTTATTTTATCAATGTATTGGACAATAAAACATGGAGATAAATATATAACAAGTAGATATTGAGATAAATTAAGTGGAATATTTTTTATGAAAATAAGCTTTGGATGTATAGTGATATTTTGAAAAGAAGAGGGAGCACAATAGGATGTTAACCAATCGATACACTGTCTGTAATTATTTGGAATGATGATGTTTTTATGTTTTATTTTTGTTTTAAAATAAAAAAAAAACGATTTGGAAGAAAAAATACAATCAAGTTAAATTAAATTGGTAGAAACAAAATGGTAAAAAAGATGCAAGAGAATGAATTCCAATGAGTAATGATATAAACATCTAATAGGCTGCACCCCATCATGTCATTTCTAAGCCAGTTGTCAAAACCATATTTTAAAGGCCTTGTAGAAGCCAACAAAATGAACCTTGCAAAGCATTTTTTCATAGGCAGAAAAAAAAACTTTCCTGAAATGAGATTATCCCCAGCCCTCCTTATTTCTTTCAAAATCACTCAAGACTTGGCTTTGTCAAAATGCCTGCAGATCTCAGGTACCAGTGGTATCTATTATAATTGGATTTTTATTTCACTGTGTTTGACATGTTTATTGCATTTAACACTTTTTTTAATGATACACCACCCAGAGTTTTTTCTTGTGAGAAAGACAGTCATCTAAATTTGATAAATAAGAAAAGTATATATTTTCTTATTTCCAGAGATATTTCGCGAGAAGAGTACTCCACTCCTCTGCTCACAACAGAATATCTTATGCCACCAGGCTTGAAATTTTGGGCTTAGACAACTTAGAACGATGCCGCCTTTGGTCTGACCTAAGCATAGTACATAAAATTATCTGCTACAACGTCCTAACTGTCAGTGACTACTTCAGCTTCAACTGCAATACACAAGCACACAATTGATACAAACTTAAGACTCCAATAGACTCCAAACTCAATTGCAGAAAATACGACTGCAGCAACAGAGTGGTCAATGACTGGAATGCACTACCTGACTCTGTGCTTTCATCCCCAAACCCCCAAAATTTTAACCTTAGACTGTCTACTGTTGACCTCACCCAGTGGTGGGTTTCAATTTTTTTTTTACTACAGGTTCTGTGGGCGTGGCTTGGTGGGTGTGGTGTGGCTTGGTGGGCACGGCAGGGGAAGGATACTGTAAAATCTCCATTCCCACCCCACTCCGGGAGAAGGATATTGCAAAATCCCCATTTCCTCCCAATCGGCTGGGATTTGGGAGGCAGAGAATAGATGGGGGCGGGGCCTGTCAGAATTTTTACTACCGGTTCTCCGAACTACTCAAAATTTCCACTACTGGTTCTCCAGAACTGGTCAGAACCTGCTGAAACCCACCTCTGACCTCACCCCATTCCTAAGAGGTCTGTAAGGGGCGTGCATAAGCACACCAACGTCCCTGTCCTACTGTCCCCATTTATTCGTATCCATTTCCTGTATTCATAATCATGTTTATACTTATATCTGTTATCTTATATATGTTTGTCAAATAAACAAATAAACAAATATAAATATAAATAACTACATCTTAATTCATTGATTCATACGACGAGTTCAGCATTATTTCCCTCTTTCAAACCATCCTTGACCTCAAGAATCATGTTGTATCCTCACTTTTCATAATAGCTATGGCATTGAACAGAAATTGAGAAAATGGCTGCAGTAAATGAATTTATCTTCTTTTTAAACTATGTTTAAAGAATAAAATCTGGGACTTGGTTATACATGGGGATCTATAAATGAGAATATTTGTAGCTCAGGGTTGAAATGGGGTGGGTTTCATGGTGCTTTCTAAGCTTGTTTCTTTTTTGCAGATGTTTCATTACCCAAATTAGGTAACATCAACCATGCTGCACTGCTGATACTACCTAGTTTGGGTAATGAAATATCTGCAAGGAACCAACCAAGTTCAGAGAACACCTCAGATATGTATCTGCCCAACATGAAAACACATTTAGAACAAAATGTTCCCAAGTTTCTTCCTCATTTTCTGCTCTACATCTAAGTTTCAAAAGTTCACAGTAGTAAAGCTAAGATAAAATTAATTTGTTTCCTTTTGACATTTTACAAAAATGCAAGGAAGATAGTTCCACAAGTAAGCTATTATCTCCCAGGTAATTATCAGATTAAAATTTATTGTTCTTTTCTTCAGGTATCAAGGGAATCCTAATAAACATGAGATAACCATGAACCCAGGTTAAAGAAAATTGCATTCCATTAATGTCAGCTCAGATGTACAGAATTAAACGTCGAGAGAATAAGAAAGATGCACATTTAATCTGTGATACTTCATTTCATATAACATTCATGAGAGGTTGATTGATTATGATTCAGCTCATCAGTGGAATGGTAATATTGAAGTTACACTTTAATTTGTACGATGGCTATAATATATACTGAATTGCTTCTATTCAGAACACTGGTTTCATTCCTTTTTTCTGAGACAATGTGCATTTCTTCAGACTGCACTTGCAACCTCAGAGATCCTCTTCCAATTGTTCATAAGTATTATAAATCAGGAGATTTAATCATTGCTGCTACCATACATCAAATGTTATTTGTTTCAAATGAGATCACTTTTCAAAGTGTTCCTTCACATGATGTCCTTGATCAGTATCTGTAAATATCCTCATTGTCATTCACAGACTCATACACATCACCACCTAAATGCTCATTCCTTCCCTCCTTCTTCCCTTCCCTTCCTTCCTCCCTCCCTCCCTCCTTCTTTCCTTCCTTCCTTCCTTCCTTCCTTTTTTTAAAAATTTGATTTATATGCCGCCTTTCTCTGGAGACTCAGGGTGGCTTACAATGCGTTAAGTAATAGCCTTCATACTTTTGTATATTTATACAAAATCAGCTTATTGCCCCAATAAACTGGGTCCTCAATTTACCTACCTAAGGAAGGGTGGAAGGCTGAGTCAACCTTGAGCCTGGTGAGATTCGAACTTACAGTAATTGCAGACAGCTGGTGTTAATCACAATGCTATCAGTCTGCTGAGCCACCAGGCTCCTTCCTTCCGTCCGTCCGTCCGTAAAATAGTTACCATAACGCATGACCCTTAGCCATGTCTTAATTCTAAAGCTAAGAGAGTCTTAAGCTCCCAAAATTCTGAAGTCTCCAATGAGGGAAGTATTGCTGCTTTTATTTTACTGTTTATTACAAAGGTTATCTATGTAATAAGGGTTATCTCACCAGGTTCAAGGTTGACTCAGCCTTCCATCCTTCCGAGGTAGGTAAAATGAGGACCTGGTTTGTGGGCGCAATAAACTGACTTTGTATAAAATAGAACACCGCTGGGGGGGGGGGCAAAAGCCCTACTAAGCAGGTGTATACAAAAGTATGAAGGCTATTGCTTAAAAGCATTGTAAGCCTCCCTGAGTCTCCGGAGAAGGGAGGCATATAAATCAAACTAATAAATAAATAATAAATAAATATTTCCCATAAAGAACATTCATAGTCCTTTGTTTCATTAAGAAAAAAAAAATCATGATCAATATAAACTGTAGGGTTGTTCTAAAAATAGTCTACATGTAATCTGGTACTTTCTGAATTTCCTTCCCTTGCATGTCACTATGGAATGCAGAAGACTGTGGTGGGCAATGGAACTGGATTATTATTTTTACAAAATACAAATGCCCAAAGGTCAAATTACTTGTAAGAATGTTATAAGCATAAGATTGAAATTGTATCTCTTCTGATTCACTCTAGATAGGAATATTGCAAACAACCAGATTAAGCCTGGAATATACTGTACATCTGACCATGAATATGACAGTTTCCCAGAAAAAGAGACTTAAATAGAGAAGAAAGTGGGCTACAGAATAATTTCCCACATTAGTACTTACCACTCCATACAATCAAGGGCTATTGTAGGGCTATCATATGCCAGATGACCAGAGTAAACAATAAGGACAACATTTTCTGTATTTATAAAAATATGTAAAAGTTACAAATATTTACTATATAATTCTGAAGGAAAAATCATATTGACATTGTTTATAACTTTCATTGAAGGTTCCTCACTCATAATTATCAGCACATATTGGCTCTCTCATTTGCTGTAAAGGAGATTAATGATCATTCTGGGATTTTACCCAATGTTACACTGGGTTTCCACATTGCTACTGACTATTTTGATGGCATTACAACTTACTATTTAGCAATGGAATTTCTATCTACAAAGGATAAATTTATCCCCAACTACAAATGCAATGACCAGACCAATACAGTAGCTGTCATTGGAGGACCCCGTACAAAGACCTGTGTCAACATGGCAACTGCTCTGTGTAACTACAAGATTCCTCAGGTGAGATCAAACCTGCAATGTTGAGTGCTTGTGATACCCTTTTTCCCTTATAATAAGACAACCCCTGATAATAAGCCTAATCAAGCTTTTGAGCCATATGTGCTAAAATAAGCCCTCTCCAAAAGTAAGCCCTCCCTGAAAATAAGCCCTCCCTGAAAATATTTAAATGAATGCTCAGCCAATCCCCGCTATGTCCTATGGTTAGGGTTAGGGAGACAGAGCTGGAAATCAGGTAAGACGGCAAGAGGATCCCCATCTTGCTCCACACGCCCTAAAATAATAAAACCTCCCCAAAAATAAGGCCAATTGCTTATTTTGGGGTTCAAAAAAAAAAAAAAGACAGGGACTTATTTTTGGGGAAACACTGTAGGATTTCTAAAACCTCAATACAACCAATTCATGATTTGCAATGACAATCACCACCACTGCTCTTCTTAAACACACTGAAACTTCCTGATGCCAAGTTGTTAAACTACTAAATACTTTTACACTATTGGTATCAAAAGCAAAAGGTTGGCTTATGTGAAACTTGGGGACTGTGTTCAAAAATTAAGCAAGGGTTGCCCACGATTGAGGAATGGACTTTGAAGATGGCCAGTTTTGCAGAGATGGCGAAGATTTCAGCATATCTAAAAGATTGTTCTCAAGAGACTTATGAATGGGAATGGAAGAAGTGGATAGATTATGTTCAGAACAAATATCAAACTAGGAAGTATCAAATAGCTTTTATTTGAAAATGTTATATTAAGATAGAAATATTTTAAGGTAATGAGGATGAAAATTTATTTGAAAATGTTATATTAAGATAGAAATATTTTTAAGGTAATCAGGATGAAAATTTATCTGAAAATGTTATATTAAGATAGAAATAGGTTAATGTAATGAAGATGAAAATTTATAAGGGGGAGGGAGGGGTTCAAGTTTTATATACAAAGGAGGGTTTTTCCTTTTACTTGACATGAGTATACTGTGTGGAAGTCTGGGGGGAGGGGAGGGTTAGGGTGGGTTAGGGAGGTTGGGAAGTTTGGGGTGGGTTGAGGGGGGAAAAAAGGGGTGAAAATGTAATTGTAAAACTTTTGCAATAAAAAAAAATTAAGCAAGGGTGATGTATATAAATAAAAGATTGTCAGCTAAAATTATAGAAGCAGATGATTGTGGAAGATATATAGCAATTGAACTTTATACAGATAATGGTCCAATTTTGGTGATTGGAATTTATGCTCCTAATCAACAACAAGAAAATTTTTATAAAATATTGTATTCCAAAATATTGCAATGGGATTATAGATCTATTTTAATTATGGGAGATTGGAACGGAGTAATAGATCTTTAAAAAGATAAAAAGAGCCTGGCAAAGTCATGTGTTAAACTACCACAGATTTTTTTTTTTTTGATATGAAAGAAGATTTGGAATTGAAAGTTATATGGAGAGTGCATAACCCAAAAGAATTGGACTTTACTTTTTTTTCAGATAGACACAGATCCTTCTCTAGGATTGATTTTATTTTACTTACAGTTGATTTACTCTCAAAAACAAAGAAAACAAAGATATTTCCGAGGACCTTATCTGACCACAGCCCGGTATGGATAGAAATAGAAATGGGAAAGAATGAGAGAAGATCTTGGAGAGTAAATGAAAATTTGTTTAGATATGAAAAGAATGATGAACTTAAAAAACAAATGAAGAAATTTTTTGAAATGAACTTGAATAAGGGTACCCCTATTGAAATTGTTTGGGATGCGAGCAAGGCGTATATGCGGGGGGTACTGATTCATATGAATTCTAAACATCAATCAAATCGACAAAGGAAAAGATTAGAATTGGAAGGGGAGATAAAGAAAAAAGAGCAGTTGCTTATAAAAAATCCAACAGATGAAAAATTACAAGGAGTTATAAAACTTTTGAAAGATCAATTCCATATGCTCATAGCGGAACAAACAGCAACTAACTTACAATTTGCGAAACACAATACATTTTGTAATGCCAATAAACCAGGAAGGTGGTTGGTGTACACACTGAGGAAACAGCAGAGTACTTGGACTATTGGGAGTATTGAGTATAGAGGGAAGGAAGTATTTCAACAAAGACTGATCAAAGAAGCCTTTTTAGATTATTACACAAAGATGATATACAGAATGAACTTATAAATAAATATCTAGAAGAAAAGAGAATTATAAAAATTTCTAATGATCAAAAGGAAAGAACGAGTTTACCAATAACAGCTGAGGAGATTATTGTTGCTATTAAACAACTGAAAACAGCTAAAGCTCCAGGAACGGATGGTTTAACTGCGGTGTACTATAAAACTTTACAAGCAGAAATGATTGAACATCTTAAAGACTTATTTTGTAGCATACAACAAGGGGGAAAAATACCCCCTTCATGGAAAGCAGCTTTTGTCTCTCTGATACCGAAAGAGGAGGCAGGTTCTACAAAACCGGAAAATTTTAGACCAATATCTCTCCTGAATACGGATTATAAAATTTTTGCGAAAGTATTAGCCAACAGATTAATGCCAGTTATTCAAGAGGTGATTCATGATGATCAAGCAGGATTTATAGAAGGCAGATATATGAAGGATAATGTGAGGCAAATTATAGACTTATTGGAATTTCTTGAGAAGAATAAACAGATCCTTTGATCGAGTGATTTGGAACTTTCTATTAAAGACTTTAAAAAAGATGGACTTTGGGGATCAGTTTGTACAGGCGGTTTCAGCAATTTATCAAGAACAAACAGCACAAATTATTATTAATGGAAGTTTAACTATAAATTTTAGTATAGAAAAAGGTACAAGACAAGGTTGTCCATTGTCCCTGCTGTTGTTTATTCTAACTTTAGAAGTCTTGTTGAATACAATACGGGACTCGAGCACTTTGAAGGGAATAGTGATAAGGCAAGAGGATTACAGAACAAGGGCATTTGCAGATGATCTGGTTGTTACCCTAACACAGCCGATGGAATCAATAATTCAGATGAAAGACATTATAGAAGAATATGGTATGGTATCAGGATTTAGACTGAATCAGAAAAAAACCAAGATGATAGTTAAAAATATGACAGTTGATCAAAAGAAAGAACTGGAAAGGAAGGCAGGCTTTGAAATAGTATCAAAGGTGAGATATCTAGGAATGCAAGTTGCAGATTCAAATATAAAACTGTTTCAAATAATTATGAGGTGTTGTGGCGAAAGGTACAAAAGGATATGGAAACCTGGAAAAAACTGCAGCTGTCTCTACTTGGAAGAATAGCAGCAGTTAAAATGAATGTTCTACCTAGATTTTTATTTTTGTTTCAAATTATTCCGGTGCTCAAAAGTGATAAATACTTGTCGGAATGGCAAAAAGGAGTGAATAAGTTTGTTTGGAATGAGAAAAAGCCAAGAGTTAAATTGAAAATTATGCAAGATGTGCATGAAAGGGGTGGTCTTAAACTTCCAAATCTGTGATTGTACTATGAAGCTGCAGCGTTTACACAAGCAAGTGACTGGTTTGGAAGGACAAAGACTGGAATATTGAATATTGAAAGTTATGATCTTGAATTTGGTTGGCATGCATATTTATTTTATGATAATAAGGTGGATAATGCATTTAATAGCCATATACTTAGAAGCTCCTTGATGAGAGTATGGAAGAAGCACTGACTCAAATGGGATTATAAAATACCGTTGTGGTTGGATCTTGGTCACATCATACGGAATATAAATATAAAGGGGGTTTTCATACAAAGAAGTACTTTTTAATGATGGGGGCAGATTACAACTAAAGACATTGAACACACTGTTGGAAGAAGGGATTAATTTAACTTGGTTACAGTATAATCAACTTCAAATGAGATGGAGAGAAGATCAAAAAACTGGTTTAATGTTGCACGGAGAAGAATTGGTTAGACAGATAAAAGAGAAAGGCCCAATGCATATTAAGAGGGTTTATAATGTTTTGTTAGAAAGAGATTCAGAAAATGAATTGGTTAAAGATTGTATGATAAAAAGGGTGCAGAATTTTGGAGAACCAGTTATGATGGAAACTTGGGAAAAAATATGGGTTCAGAATGTTAAATTTACACAGTCCCAGAATTTAAGGGAAATTTTTTATAAAATGTTTTATAGGTGGCATTTAGATCCTAAGAAATTGTCATGCATGTATCCTAATGTTCAACCGAAATGTTGGAGATGTGATTGTTTAGATGCTACATATTATCATATATGGTGGACATGCAAGAAAGCAAAGGCTTTTTGGATAAAAATTTGGTGGGTTATGCAAAATGTCTTGAAGAAAAAAATTCAATTTTCTCCTCAATTGTTTTTATTGGGTATAGTTAAGCGTTTTTCAGTGGGTGAAACAAAGTTGATATTGTATATGGTGACAGCAGTTAGGTTATTGATTGGTCAGTATTGGAAAAGGGATGATATGCCTACAATTCAAGAATGGACTTTGAAGATGGCCAGTTTTGCAGAAATGGCGAAGATATCAGCGTACTTAAAAGACCGGACTCAAGAGACTTATGCATGGGAGTGGAAGAAATGGATAGATTGTGTGCAGAATAAATATCAAATTAGGAAGTATCAGATAGTTTTTAGCTAAATGTTGTGTAGATAGTTTATTGGGGCAAAATAGCTTATTGTTATGTAGAAATGTATAGTGCACAGGGGGGAGAATAGAGGGGTGGTAAAGTATGATATAATATAATGTGGATGGATTTCACCTTGGGGAAGTCATGGGGAGAGGGGAGGGTTTGGAGGGGTTAGGGAGGGATGGGGGGAAATGGGGAAAAATTGATATTTGTAAAACTTTTTCAATAAAAAAATATTAAGCAAGGGTGACAATTAACAAAGTTATATATCACACACTTCACTTCGAAAAAAATATATCTTTTTTGCCTCTATTCTTCTTCCCCATTTAGATCACATATGGATCAGCTCCACTGATGAATAAGGAAACAGCAGCGGGGCTTCCGGTTTGGCTTCCGTCGCCGCCAGATGGTCTTTCGGGACCGCCAGCCTCGTTGCCTGTAAAGAGCCGTCTCTACAGCTGAGAGACGGCTCGAAAAACTCTGTCTCCTTGAGGAGACGTGAGATAGAGCCGGCAAGGACAGGTAGAGCCCTCTGCGAACTCCCCAGAGTTTTTTATTACTCTTGGGGAGGAAGCAGAATGTGGCTCCCTTTTCAGCTTGCCATTGCTCCGGGCTTCGAGGGAACTCTGCTTCTTGCAGATTTTCTCCATGGTGCTCTGTCCTTTGCAATTCATTCAGAAGAGTTAAGAGGCTTCCAAAAATTTATGTGGAAGAGAAGCCCAAACTTTGAAAAAGAAGATGGGTTTATAAGGAATTTCTGGAAAGATGCATTTGATTGTTCATTCCCCAGTGAGATGACAGATAGGAATGCTGAAAGGTTCTGCACAGGAGAAGAGAAGCTGGAGACTCTTCCCAATTCTGTCTTTGAGACTACAGTGAGTGGACATAGTTACAGCATCTACAATGCAGTCTATGCTGTGGCACATGCTCTGAGGGCCATACGGTCCCACTCTTACAAATTCAAAGAGGGTCAAATAATTGATGAGAGGAGATGGAAGATCTTCCTTCAATCACCATGGCAGGTAATGTTGGCTACTACAAAATTCAGGAAGGTCATTATGTTATGTAAAAAGTATTGGATTGTTCAATTGCACTAAGAAAAAAATATCTGTTTGGCTTTCTCCTTTTGTCAATGTTTTCATGGAATCCTCACCTGAAATATTTTCAGTTGAAATATTATAGTTAGGCAGTAAAGTAAAATAATAATAATAATACATATGATGGAAAACGTAATTCTTTTCCAGTTTTAAATAGAATAGACCAATGAGAAATTTAGAATGTAACTTTTCATTAATCAAAGCCAAATCATTAACCAGAGTCAAGAAATCCCGTTAATTTTCTGGTTTCCTTTTCTTGAGAGAAAAGGAAGGTATTGTTTCAACCACCATGACAGGTAATGTTCATTAATCCAGGTTATTGGATTTTAATTTTGGAAGGACTAAGACTAACAGAGAAGAACTAGACAATCCTAGATGGGCCAATCCACTGTTATTTCCTAGAGAAATGTAAGCTAAATCTCAGGATCCAATGTAGGGCTTTCCTGAGTGATAATATTATTTCTTAGCTATTATAGTTTTCTAGGTCTCTATGAGACTTTTAATAATTCCTGAACATGTTAAAATGTAAATCCACTTATTTCAAGTGGATAGCAAATTTGCCATTGAACTGTATAAAAGAAATTTTGGAAGCTTTTTTAAAAAAATTTGATTTATATGCCGCCCTTCTCTGGAGACTCAGGGAGGCTTACAATGCGTTAAGCTATCCTTTTTAATATTTTTTTAAGGCAAATATCTGGTTGGACATAAAGGCCATTTTGACCTACAATTTTCTACATTGGAGAATTTTCTACATTTTATGCAAATTAAGTCAAAATACTTGGCTCACACATTTGATCAGAGCAACTGATGAATTTATCCCTTACTAGACTTTGTAATGGCATTCTCATTTGAAAACCTTTCAATTTTTTTTAAAAAATGTTAGGCAATAAAATAGAAGAATGCATGTCATAGAAATATAATTTCCCTTCTAGTTTGAAGTAATGTAGACTAAGGCAAAATTTAATAGCTTACTTTTCATTAAGCATAGACCAAATTGAAATAAAAAAACTGGGTTTTCCTCATACCCTTTAATGAATCCTGTTAACTTTCTTGTTTCTTTTCTTCTTCTTTGTTTAGCTCCACCATTTTTTGCAAAAAGTCTCCTTTAACAACAGTGTTGGAGAACAGATTTCTTTTGGCCCCAGTGGGGAATTGGAAACTGGATTTGGTATTTTCAATTGGGTCACATTCCCAAACGAGTCTTTTCTAAGAGTTCAAGTAGGAAAGATCGACCCCATGGCTCCACTAGACAAGCTTCTCACCATTTCTGCCCAGGATGCTGTTTGGCCCCCCATATTTAACCAGGTATGTCTTATTTTTCACTTTTTAGAAAATCATTTAGTCACTGCCCATACCAATAAATGATTTAAATACAACAATAACACTTGGATAGTTTTTTTTAGCAACCTCAAATAGATGAAATAGCCTAAAGAAACGCTGTTTTTAAATATATTTCAAATATATTCAATCTATAGCAAAAATTAAAATATTGGACTATATTATTCAAAAATAAAGAACTTCAGCTGGAAATTCAATCTATTTCTTCAAATTGTAGTATTGTTGGAAATATGATTGCTATCTAAAATTTATTTTCTAAAAATAAAATGAATCATGTGATACAAAAATTTCCATCTGTCTATATTTAATAAAACAGAGTTCTATACTTGATTTCAATTTACATTATATCCCTCTTCAGTTTAATAATTTCAGACAATCATACCCACCCACTAAATTCTTAAATCTATGGACAAAAAAAATAATGAACTGTAATGTATGTGCCTCAAAATAAAGATTTTTGGAAGGGTGTGTAAATAAATGACCAGTACTATCTGTAATTCCTTAAATAGAGGATCAAATTCCATTTGTTTTCAATCTGCTCCAGATTTCAAACAAATAAAGAAAGCTTGCCAAAATGACATCATTCTACTATAAGCAGGCAAATGGAAAATAGCTGAATATTGAATCAGATTTTTACTATTTAAAGATTACAAAAGTGTCATTAAAAGATGGAAAAATCAATGGAAAAGTGAACCAAGTTTTGAAAGAGCTATGGTAAAGATAGGTCACCAGCCCAAAATGTGGATCTTCAAGAAAAGCCTATTTGAAGGGCTCCGAATTTAAACGTTCTCCCATACCAGATTCTAGTTCTTTCCTCAGATCACTTGGGATTACTATGATAGATATGAGATGTGGTGGCCCAGTGGCTAAGAAGCTGAGCTTGTCAATCGAAAGGTCAGCAGTTCAGCGGTTTGAATCCCTAGTGCCATGTAAGGGAATGAGTCCCAGCTTCTGCCAACCTAGTAGTTCAAAAGCATATAAAAAATCATTGGCCCCCACGGAAAGGGCCCGCAACTTGGGTGTCCTCCTGGATGCATGGCTGTCTTTAGAAGAGCATATGACGGCCGTGGCCAGAGGGGCTTTTTATCAGGTTCGCCTGATATGCCAGTTGCGCCCCTTTCTGGATCGGGACTCCCTACGCACAGTCATTCAAGCACTCGTCACTTCTCGTCTGGACTATTGTAATGCTCTCTACATGGGGCTCCCCCTGGGGTACACCCGGAGGCTCCAACTGGTGCAGAATGTGGCTATGCGAGGGATTATGGGAGCGACAGGGCGCTCCCATGTGACTCCTCTCCTGCGCGAGCTGCATTGGCTTCCAGTGGACTTCCGGGTGCGCTTCAAGAAGTTGGTGATCACCTTTAAAGCACTCCATGGCTTAGGGCCGGGGTACTTATGGGACCGCCTTCTGCCACCAATTGCCTTCCACTGGCCAGTTTGCTCCCACAGAGAGGGCCTCCTCAGGGTGCCGTGTGCCAGACAATGTCGGCGGGCGACCCCCAGGGGGAGAGCCTTCTCTGTGGTGGCACCTACCCTCTGGAACAATCTACCCCCAGAGATACGAATGATCTCCGACCTCCGGACTTTTCGTTGGGCCCTAAAAACCTATTTTTTTCAGTTAGCCGGGCTGTCCTGATTTTATGGCTGGTTTTAAAATTTGATATGGATTTTAACTGAAAAGTTTTAAATTACGGGCCAAATTTATTTAATTATTTTAAATCTATTTTTAACTTTTGTGTATAAATGTTTCTTATCTTGGCTGTTCACCACCCTGAGTCCAAAAGGAGAAGGGCGGTATAGAAGTTTGAAAAATAAATAAATAAATAAATAAAAAATGCAAGTAGAATAAAAAGGGAGCACTTTGGTGGAAAGGTAATAGTGTTCCGTGTGCCTTTGTCATTTAGTCATGTCAGCCACATGACCATGGAGACGTCTTTGGACAGCGCTGGTTCTTTGGCTTTGAAACGGAGATGAGCACTAACCCTAGAGTTGAGAATGACTAGAGCATATGTGCGAGGGGAACCTTTACCTTTACTATGATAGATATGAAATAAGGTGCAGCTGAGGGAGTGGGGAATTTATACCAGAAACAAATTTGGAGAATGGAATAGCAAGATTTGGATTAAATATGAAGAGTTTCAGTATGTTTAACTCATGAAAAGAACAACCCCAAAGCATAAATTCTTTCATGTGAAAGAATTCTGATTTTATTTATGAACAGACATTGCCTCTTTCCATCTGTAACAAGAAATGTCCTCTTGGCCATAGCAAGATAAAAGTGGAGGGGAAATTATCTTGCTGCTACGATTGTAGATGCTGTCCAGAAGGAAAGATAGCAGACCAAATGGGTAAGCAAAGGAATATGTTGCATATATTTATTGTATTAATAAATATAAGCAAAGGAGTATATTGGATATATTTATTATATTAATAAATATAATTGTGGGCTCATTTATTAACAAATATCGTCACTCAAAATCTTGAGCATCACATTGTACTATTCAGAAATGAAATATTGGAACTGAATTGGCATAACTCAGCAAGGTATTTGATGATAATACTAATCAGTATTAGTATTATACTAATAATACTAATATATATTAGTAGTATACTATTAGTAGTATACTATACTATACTACTAGTATATATTAGTATATACTATGCTACTTACTCTAAGTAGCAGGTTCAAATTTCCAGATTTGAATAGTCGCTTTTTAGGTTTCCTTGAATATATTCTAAATATTTTTCAGGAAACCAATGTTTGTCGTTAGAGTATCTAAAATGCTTCCATTATACCTTCAGTTTTGGAAGTAAAGGTAATGGTGATTACTTTTACTGCAATACTGTAAATTGTGTAATGAATGATTTTAACAAAAAGCAGTCAGAACCCATTAGTGGATCTGCTGTATTATTGATTATTGGCACTGAAAAAAATAGTATTTTTATGAATGGTTTTCTTTTTTGTTTCTTTTTCCCATAGACTTAGATTATTGTTTTTCATGTCCAGAAGATCATTATCCAAACAAAGATCAGGATAGTTGTCTTCAAAAAACAATAACTTACTTGACTTATCAAGAACCTTTGGGGATTTCTTTGATAGCCATAGCTATCTCCTTATCTTTCATCTCAGCTTTAACACTAGGGCTCTTCATTAAACACCAGGACACTTCCATTGTCAAAGCCAATAACAGGAACCTCACTTATACCCTTCTCATTGCTCTCCTGCTCTCCTTCCTTTGCACTCTGCTCTTCATTGGACAAACCGACAAAGTCAAATGCCTCATGCAACAAACTGTCTTTGGCATTATCTTCTCTGTAGCTCTTTCTTGTATATTGGGAAAAACAGCCATTGTTGTTCTTGCTTTCATGGCCACCAAGCCTGGTTCCAAAATGAGGAAATGGGTGGGGAAAAGGATGGCTCTTTCTATTGTCCTACCTTGCTCCCTGGTACAATTTACTATTTGTGTAGTGTGGTTAGCAAATTTCCCCCCTTTCCCAGATTCTGACATGCACTCCATGACTGAAGAAATTGTCCTGCAATGTAATGAAGGTTCAACCACCATATTTTA
Organism: Arizona elegans; assembly: GCA_022577455.1. Lineage (NCBI taxonomy): Eukaryota > Metazoa > Chordata > Lepidosauria > Squamata > Colubridae > Arizona > Arizona elegans. The sequence goes on along the minus strand of JAKOOJ010000021.1, from coordinate 4,694,451 downwards.
TACTGTTCTTGGCTTTATGGGGTTCTTGACTGCTGTTAGCTTCACGGTGGCCTTCCTAGCTAGGAATTTACCTGACAGCTTTAATGAAGCTAAATTTATCACCTTCAGCATGTTGGTCTTTTGCAGTGTTTGGGTATCATTTGTTCCTACCTATCTGAGCACCAAAGGAAAATACATGGTGGCTGTGGAGATCTATTCCATCTTGGCTTCAGCAGCTGGATTACTGGGTTGCATCTTTTTCCCTAAATGCTATATCATTATTCTGAGACCTGATCTAAATAAGAAGGGACAACTAATAAAGACATAAAACTTATTTTATACCTCTTGAATGTAACAAATTGCTTACTTTCACCTTAAAGATTTTTTTTTTTTTGTGACTTTAAAAATAAAAGACAAGGATGACACAGAATATTACTTGATATGGAATAGATTTTATGAGTGGTTAGAGATAAGAGGTAGAAATTAGATGAAGGAAGATTATTGTTATGTATGAATTAAAAATAAAGATAGTTTATAACTATATGTCAATATATTTAACAGAATTATAAATAAGCCAATATAAAGATAATTTATATATAGCTAAATTACTCTGTTACTACTGTACCTATATATGTGTTAATACCTTTCAATGCTTTTTCTTTGTTTTTCTTTTGTAAATGATATACCCTGACAATACACTGTATTCAAAATAAAAAGGGTTTTTTTTTTTGTTTGTTTTTTTGCAATTTGGTCGTTCCGCATTCATTCTCCATCAGCAAATCAGGTGATATGCAATACAATAGGTCAGATAATCTGTTCCAATTTCTCTTCAAAACCTAGATAGTACCTCTTCACCTTTTCTTTCATATGTTGGATAATTATTCAGAGCCATGTTCAGAGTAAAAGAGAATGTTTAAAACAATGGTGTGTGAGAATCAATTTTTAATCATTTAAGTGCCCACTAACTTCACATCTTGCAGTTTATGAGTTTCATAATACTCCTTAGTTATCCAGTTTTGATCCCCACATTATAAAAAAAGATGTTGAGACTTTGGAAAAAGTGCAAAGAAGAGCAACTAAAGTGATTAAAGACTTGGAGATTAAAATATATGAAGAAAGGTTGCAGGATTTGGGTTTGGGTACTCTAGAAAACAGAAGGACTAGAGAGTACTTGATAGTAGTATTCCAGTATCTGTGAGGCTGCCACAAAGAGGATTTATTTATTTTCCAAATTTATTTTCCAAAGAATCAGAGGACAGGACAAGAAGCAATGGATGGAAAATAATCAAGGAGAGAAGCAGCCTGGAATTGAGGAGAAACTTCCTAACAGTGAGAACAATTAACCAGTTTGCTTTCAGAAATTATGGGTGCTTCATCACTGGAGGTTTTAAAAAGAGACAGCCACCTGTCTGAAATGATATAGGGTCTCCTGCTTGAACAGGGGGCTGGACTAGAAGACCTCCAAGGTCCATTCCAGATCTATTCTGATTCTGAGGTTCCTTCCTCCCAAAAAAGAAAACTCCTCCTGATATTGTCCACAATCATATGTTTAAACATGGAAGACAATCCACATTAATATCCCTTGCCCAAATCTGAAAATTTGACGGTTATTTTGCTGTTGTAGGAAAAGTTCTGGACTAGAATTGGGAAATCATGATTTCTAATCCTCCCATAAGCCTCAGATAGTATGTTGTTGTAGGAACTAAAGTATGTTGGAAGAAGTTGGTGTTGGTGTTGGAGAATTGCTTCTCACCTTCCCTGATATAATTCACTTTATTCATGATGACAAGTGCCCCATCTTTATCAGTTTGCTTAATTATGATATCATTCTTTTTAATGAGTATTAAATTTGTAGAGCCCCCCCCCCCCCCTCAACTCATGTAACAATGACTCTGGTCATTGTACATAATAATACAGTCCATATAGAATAAAAAAATTAAAGGGCAATGAAAAAGATGCAAGAAATTACGGTCCAATTAATTATGATATAACCAACTAGTAGGCTCTGTTCTATCATGACATCATGACATCACAACATCATGATATTATGGTGTGCATAAGCACACCAACGAGCCTACCATCCCTATCCTAATGTCTCCTTTTATTCATATCCATTTCATGTATTCATAATCATGTTTATACTTATATCTGTTATCTAATCAATGCTTGATAAATAAATAAAATAAATAATAAAATAAAATAAAATAAAATCCCGAGGCCAGTTATCAAAACCACTTTTTAATGCCCTTCCAGAACACCAACTGGATTGGAAAAAGCCTTAATTTCTGGGGAAACATTATTCATAGGATGGGCATCAGGACAGAAAAGGCTTTCCTTCTCTTAAATGAGGTCATCCCCAATGCTCCTTCTTTTTTCAAAATTAATTAATTAATTAATTAATTAATTAATTAATTTATTTATTTATTTATTTATTTATTTATTTATTTACAAGTACAAGGAAACAAGTAACAGTACAGACATAGGCATGGACACATGAAAAAAAATTGGCACAAATAAAAGGAAATAAATAAGCAAAATATAGCCATAAACACATAACATGATTTTTTTCAAAATCCCACAAGACTTGGCTTTGTCATCGGGCCTGCAGATCTCAGGAACCTGTGATATCTTGAGGTGGCTCCATTGCTGATCAAATCTACTATAATTGATCTTTTTTTTTAACAGTTGGTGGAATTAGGTATGTCTAGTTTAATGAAAACAAGGATAAGGGGTGACATGATAACAGTCTTTCAACATCTAAGGGATTGCCACAAAGAAGAGGGGGTCAACCTAACCTCCAAAGCACCTGAGAAGAAGCAATGGATGGAAACTAATCAAAGATAAAACCAACCTAGAACTAAGGAGAAATTTCCTGACAGTGAGAACAATTAATCAGTGGAATGATTTCATCCAGAGGTTGTGGTGCTCCAACAATTGAATTTTTTAAGAAGAGATTGAACAACCATTTTGTTATGTATGTATCTATTTTGTGCAGGAAATTCAAATGTACAGTGAATTCTGATTGGTTCTTGGTCGCCTCTGAAAAGTATATAAGAAGGGCTGTTGCCTGTGTTCCTTTGCTGAAGTCTCACCCTGAATTAAAGAGCTGTTGTCACTAGCTTGCTTGTGCCTCTCGTTATTCCCACGCTACAACATTGGCGATGAAGGTGGGATAGAGGCCACAAGAAGCAATTCAAAAAGAGCTCTGAGTTTCAGCCAGAGGCTGCCTACGTTCCGCCAAAACCCTTCGACCCGACCCGAGAGAAGTGGGATCATATCTGACAAGGTTCGAGTGCTCCCTGGAAGCGAGTGAAATGCAAGGGCTCTCAGCGAACAGAAAAAGGGCCCTGTTCTTAAGCCACTGCGGGCCAGATGTATTCGAGATGGCCGAATCCCTCTGCGAGCCAACCCCAGTCCAGACGGTTCCTTGGGACGTCCTACAGGAAAACCTGAGAGCTCACTACGCTCCGGTCCTGTCAAATTTGTACAGTGCTACGAACTCTGGCAATGAGTTCAAAAAGGAGAGTCGGTCAGCGCTTATGTGGCCGTGCTTCGAAAAGCCACAACGCATTGTGATTACAGAGATTTAGACGACGCGCTGTTTGAACACTTGATTTGCAGGGTTCGAGATACCCGGTTACAAAGGCGTCTTCTAGCCAAGCCAGACCTAATGCTAGCTGGCACGCTAGATGAAGCCCGAGCACACGAGGCATCAACAAAAGCTTCAGAAGCACTGCAGCGACCAAGTTCAAGCAAAAACAGCCCCCATCCACAGAGAAGAGGTGCGAACCAGCACAGAGGAAGAGTCGGATGAGGACGTCTTCCATACAGAAAAGAAATTGAGCAAACAAAGCCGCTGCCACGAGAACTGTCCTGGCTGCGGCGGGGATCATGAGAGACAATCGTGTAAATACAGAGAAGCTATTTGTAGGCGTTGCGACAGGAAAGGCCACCTAGCACGAGTTTGCAGAGCTCAATTTCCGCATAGTCGAAAGTCACATGACTACCATGACCAACCAGAAACGGCTCGTTCAAAACAGCCAATCAAAGATGACGGCGTGAGGAAACGGCGCGAACCTCAAAAGCGGGAGACCTACAGCACGAGAATCGGCCAAGCCAGCACAACCGATGATGAGAAAGTCTACACGAAAGTAGAAATCGATGGCAAACCGTGCAAAATGGAAATCGACACCGGGTCTACGTTATCTATCATGTCCTGGACAACACTCAAGGCGCTCCTGCCCAAGTTCCAGAAAACCCAGCTCTCCTGTCAGAAAATCTGCCTCCTCGACTACCAGGGAAACCGAGTTCCTGTTGAAGGCGTGGGCACATTCTGGGTCACCTACGGTGAGTTCCAGAAAGAGCTGCCCCTGACCGTCGTTAGCAAGCCCCTACCAAGTCTACTGGGCATGAAATGGTTCCGAGCTCTCGGCATGGGCTTCATGGGCGTTCACAGCATCAGCAGATCATCCCTCAAAGAAACCCTTCTCCACGAGTTTCGGGACGTTTTCGAAGAGACTCTAGGCAAGTACGTGGGGACCCCAATATCCTTTAATTTAGACCCCAACGTAGCACCAATCAGACTGAAAGCAAGACAAGTTCCCTTTGCTTTAAAGCCCAAAATTGATGTGGAGCTCGACAAGCTCATTAAACAAGGGGTGCTAATTCCCATAGATCACGCTAAGTGGGAAACCCCAATAGTCATGCCAGTCAAATCGGATGGCTCAATTAGAATTTGTGCTGACTATAAGTGTTTGATTAACAAGGCGTTGCAGCAGAGCGCCTATCCGGTTCCGATAGTCCACCATCTACTACACTCCCTGGGGCCTGGCAAGCTATTCACAAAACTAGACCTTGTGCAGGCGGACCAGCAACTGCCAGTAGATGACACTACGGCAGAATCACAGATAATAGTAACTCACAGAGGTGCTTTTAAATGCACAAGACTTCAGTTTGGGGTCAGCATAGCCCCGGGGCTCTTTCAGAGCACAATGGAGCACCTTCTACAAGGCCTCCCAGGTGTCATCCCGTATTTCGACCACATTTTGATTAGTGGCCAAGATGAGACTCAGTTAGGCCAAAGGGTTAGACAAGTCCTAACCAGATTCAGAGAAGCAGGACTTAAACTCAAACGAGCAAAATGCAAAATAGCGGTTCCATCAGTGGACTTCTTAGGCTACCGAATCGACCGCACAGGCATTCACCCCACAGAAAGCAAAGTCAGGGCCATCCAAAGCGCGCCCACACCCAAGTTGAAGTCCGAACTGCAGGCCTTTCTGGGCCTTCTCAATTTCTATACAATGTTTTTAAAACACAAAGCCACCATTGTGGAGCCTCTGCACAGGCTCCTTGGGAAAAACGTTCTGTGGGTTTGGGGCAAACGAGAAGTGGCTGCATTCAACGCAGTCAAGAGATTTTTGTCTGAGGACAGTTTCCTTATTCAATACAATTCTGAACTACCCCTAGTGTTGGTCTGTGACGCTTCCCCCTTTGGCATAGGCACGGTTTTAAGCCATAGACTGCCGAATGGGTTAGAGGCGCCCATCGCCTATTACTTTCGCACTTTGTCTAGTGCTGAAAGGAACTATAGCCAGTTAGATAGGGAGGCATTAGCGGCTTTAGTGGGGGTCAAAAAATTTCACGAATATTTGTTTGGTCGCACCTTTGAACTCATTACGGACCATCAGCCTCTTTTGGGACTTTTGGCTGGAGATAAACTGACCCCGGCTGCTCTTTCCCCCCGGATGACCAGATGGTCCATTTTCTTAGCCGCATATTCATACAGACTGCTCCACTGGCCGGGCGAAACTTTAGGACATACTGACGCCCTCAGCCAATGTCCCTTGCCCGAATTGTAGGACAACCCGACCCCGGAAGCCCCGATTTTACTTATTGACATTGTTTCCCCGGGCCTCATCTCCTCAAATGAGGTGGCAAGGGCTTCTGCCAGAGACTGTTTTGCGCACTGTAATGGGCTGGGTAACGAGGGGTTGGTCTACCAAGGTGGACGGTGGCGACTTTCAATTGTACTTTAACAAAAAAAAAATGAACTGTCGATGTTTGGGGGTTGTTCGTTGTGGGGAGACAGGGTGGTCGTTCCTTCGCGGTTAAGGCACAGAGTTCTGGAAATGCTGCATGAGGGACACCCTGGTATTGTTTGCATGAAAGGCCTAGCTCGTAGCTATGTTTGGTGGCCACATCTCGACCAAGATGTCACTGAGTGGGTGGGGAAGTGCAGGCCCTGCCAGGAGTCCCGCCCAGATCCTCCCATAGCTCCCGTTCGGGAATGGGAAAAACCAAAGGGGCCATGGGGGAGGATTCACATCGATTTTGCTGGCCCGTTCCACAGCCAGAACTTTCTTATCATTGTAGATGCATATTCTAAGTGGCTCGAAATTGCCTTAATGCCATCTACCACTTCTGAGGCTGTAATCAAAGTACTCAGAAAACTATTCGCAACACACGGGTTGCCGGACACCCTGGTATCCAACAATGGGCCCCAATTCACGGCAACTCAATTTGAGGGCTACCTAGCCGAATTAGGCATAAGACATGTATTATCCGCTCCTTTTCATCCGGCTTCAAATGGCCTTGTGGAAAAATTTGTAAGAACGGCCAAAGAAGCTCTTTCCCAGCTTGATGCAGGGGACTGGCAGGCTAGAATAGATGAATTCTTAGCGGTACAGCATGCCATCCCATGCCCCACCTCGGGCCGCAGCCCAGCCGAGCTCTTAATGGACCGAAAGCTAAGATGCATTCTCGACCGACTGCATCCCAATTACTCCTCCGATAGCTTCACGGGAGAAAGGGGAGGACTAAGACAATTCCAAGTAGGAACACCAGTTTCTGCTAGAAGCTACACCAATGGGCCCTAATGGGTAGAGGGAACCATAGTAGGAATTACCGGTCCAAAGTCATACACACTTGATATAGGGCATGGTAAAATTTGGAAGAGACATATAGATCAATTGCGTAAACATTTACAAAACGAAAACTCATGTCCTAACTATCAAAGTCTTCCTGACACAGCTACCTCAAGCCCGAATAAGCTGGAATACTTATCTGGCAACCCAGAGTTCCAGCGCCGCACCAGCGAGTCGACACTCCCAGCCGGAGATAGCCATACCTCCGGAGAAATCCAGGAGGTTCCATTGGCGGAGCCGGGAGAGACGGGAGGTCCCTCCGACCGGCTCAATGCCTCGCCAACAACTAAACTGCGCAGGTCAACCAGGATTAAGACACACCCTGGTCACCTGCGTGATTTTGTATGTAAATATGTAAATAGATAGGATAAGTGCCTTCTGGGAGTGGAGGGGTGTTATGTATGTATCTATTTTGTGCGGGAAATTCAAATATACAGTGAATTCTGATTGGTTCTTGGTCACCTCTGAAAAGTATATAAAGAGGACTGTTGCCTGTGTTCCTTTGCTGAAGTCTCACCCTGAATTAAAGAGCTGTTGTCACTAGCTTGCTTGTGCCTCTCGTTATTCCCGCGCTACAACACATTTGTCTGAAATGGTATAGGTTTATTGCCTGATAAGGGGGTTAGACCCCCAAGTCCCTTCCAATTCTGGTATTCTGTTATCTCTGTTCTGTTGTCTGTTCTGTTTATTGCTTTTACATTTTTTTATGTTACTCCATCCAGAGTTATTGTGAGATTGGCAGCAATCTAAATTGGATAAATAAAAAATACATCTTATTTCATTGACTCATACCATGAGTTCAGCATTATTTCCTTCTTTCAAACCATCCTTAACTTCAAGAATCATGTTTCATCCCCACTCTTCATAGCAGCTTCTGCATTGAGCAGAAGATTGACAAAATGACTGCTGTAAATGAATTTATATTTTTTTTTAACTATGTTTTAAATCATGAAAATTTGGGCTCTGATTATACATCTGTATCTGCCCAACATGATAGCATCTTTCGAACAAAATGTCCCCAAATTTTCTCCCTCCATTTTTTGCTTCTTGTCTAAATTTTAAAAGTTTACAGCAATGGAATTAGTATAACATAAAATCAACATGTTTCTCTTTGACAGTTTACAAAGATGCAAGAAAGGGAGAACTACAAGTAAGCTATTATCTCCCAGGTAATTACCAAATTAAGAATTATTGTTCTTTTCTCCATGTATCAAGGGAATCCTAACAAACAAGAGACAACCAATAACCCAGGTTAAAAAAATCACATTACATTAATATCAGCTTAGAAGTACAGAATTAAAAGTAGAGAGAATAAGAAAGATGCACATTTTATCTGATATTTTAGTTTAGATACTATTCATAAGAGGCTGATTGATTATGCTTCAGCACATCAGTGAAATTGTAACATTGGAGTTACACTTTGATTTGTACAATGACTATATTATACACTGAATTGCTTCTATCCAGAACACTGGTTTTATTCCTTTTTTCTGAGACAATATGCATTTCTCCAGTCTGCAAACTCAGAAGTCCACTTCCAATTGTTCACAAGTATTATCAGTCTGGGGACATAATCATTGCTGCAATTATTTATCAAGTGTTATTTCTTTCAAATGAGATCACTTTTCAAAGCTTTCCTTCTCGTGAAGTACTTGATCAGTACATGTGAGTATCCTCATCCACATTCTCAGACTCATCCAGTTCCACTTAAATGCTCCTTCCTTCCTTCCTTCCTTCCTTCCTTCCTTCCTTCCTTCCTTCCTTCCTTCCTTCCTTCCTTCCTCCCTCCCTCCCTCCCTCCCTCCCTCCCTCCCTCCCTCCCTCCCTCTTTCTTTCTTTCTTTCTTTCTTTCTTTCTTTCTTTCTTTCTTTCTTTCTTTCTCCCTCTTTCTCCCTCTTTCTCCCTCTCTCTTTCTCAATCTTTCTCAAATATAAAATGGTTACTATATTGCTAATTCCATTTGCCCTTAGCCATGCTGAAATTCTACACTTCAGAGAAACTTAGTCTCTTCTGATACTGCTGTCTCAAATGAAACAAGTGTTATCGCTTTTAATCACAACATGACATGGGTCATTTTTCCTCAGGAATCTTTCACATTCTTCTGCTTTTTGAGGGAGAAACATGACTAGTTTAAGCTATGGGGATGTCATGGAAAATAAAATACATGTGTACTAGTATTCCCTAAAGATTTTCCGTGCATCTAACCAAAGAATGAAACATGGTGGGACAATGGAAATGGATGGCCATTTTTACAGAATACAAAACCCAAAGGAAAAGTTAATTCTAGAATGTTATGTCCATAAGAATGAAAAGATATGAATCCTCTCCCTCACCATTCACTCTGAATTGGGATGTTATTGCAAGCTGCCAAATTAATCCTGGAAGAGACATCTCACCATTATTTTGAGAGTTTTCTAGAAGCCATATCTTAAAGAGAAAATAAATCAGACTACAAATGTAGTCAAAGCTGAATATTGGTTTACGCTTCCCCCATGTCAGTTCTTTCTCAACCATAAAATCTAGAGCTGTTATTTGTTAAAGACCACATTTCAAATGTCCCAAAGATGCCTTTTCAAGAGGCAACTGGACTTTCTGGTTTTTCTTTTAAGGCATTTTGCTTCTCTTCCAAGAAGCTTCTTCAACTCAATTCAGAGCTGAAGAAGCTTCTTGGATGAGAAGCAAAACATCTTCAAAAAAATCACAGAAAGTCCAGTTGCCTCTTGAAAAATCACTTTTGGGACAACCATGACCTAGATGACTAAGAATCCCCATAAACATTTCAAGTGTCAAGAGCATTACATATTATGTGAATAAGAAAATGCATAATAATCAAAACATTGCAACTGTCTGATTCTGAGCTGGAAATATACTGATATAGTTTATAACTCTCACTGAAGGTTCCTCACTCATAATTACCAACACGCTTTGGCTCTGGCATTTGCTGTAATGGAGATCAATGAACATTCCTCAATCTTACCCAATGTTACCCTTGGTTTCCACATTGGTACTGACTATCTTGAGGAAATTACAACTTATCATTTAGCAATGGAATTTCTATCTACAAAAGATAAATTTACCCCCAACTACAAATATAATGACCAGACCAATACAGTAGCTGTCATTGGAGGACCCCGTACTAAAACCTGTCTCAATATGGCAATCCCTCTGTGCAACTACAAGTTTCCTCAGGTGAGAACAGAAATGGAGCAAAATTGAAAGATCCAGTAGCTATTTACTGTATCATTTTCAGATATTGAGTCCTCATGGTAGTTTTTCCCCAGAAATATACCAAAGCATCAGACAAGAATAAACTGGTTCATGATCTATAATGAAAATCAGACACATTATTGTTTTTTTAACATAGTATGAAACTTCCTGATGCTAACTTGTTAAAGTAATTAGTTAGTAAGGCTCTTATGCTCTTTCTACTGAAACCAGAAGATTAGCTTACACTGATTGCTCATTTGTACTCTATGACTATCATTAAGTGTTATACCTTATGATTCTTGATGAATGTATCTTGTCTTTTTATGTACACTGAGAGCATATGCACCGAAGACAAATTACTTGTGTGTTCAATCACACTTGGCCAATAAAGAATTCTATTCTATTCTATTCTATTCTATTCTATTCTATTCTATTCTATTCTATTCTATTCTATTCCTTGGGTACTGCCTAAAAAAATTAAGTGAGGATGCCAATGAACAAACAAACATATTGCATAGTTTATCTTGCAAGAATGCATTTTTGTCTGTATTGTTTTCTTCTATTTAGATCACATATGGATCTGCTCCACTGATGAACAAGGAAGCAGAAGGACATTTTGTCAAATGGATGTTCCCAGATGAGATTCACCAGTTTAAAGGAATACTATTTTTACTGTTGCATTTTGGATGGACCTGGGTTGGGTTGATTTCTTTGTACGAGGAGGATAAAGAGAGGTTCATTCAAAAGAGGCTTTCTATGTTTTCAGAAAGAGGAATCTGCTTTGACTTTATAGAAAATATCCCCCAAGTAATGTATGCTAATGAAGCTGCTGTGATGGTGGAGGAGGCAGATAAATTATACAAAGTCATCATGGGGAGTGCAGCCATTGCAGTGATCTTAAATGCTGAAATTACAGGTGTGCTGACTTTGAGAGTTATTGTCTATGGTTTAGATTCTGATGATATTCCAAAAGAGAGGAAAGCCAAAGTTTGGATTATGACTGCCCAGGTGGAGTTCACCTCCATTCTTATACAAAGAAAGTTGCCTCTTGGTTTTCTCCATGGTGCACTTTCCTTTGCAATTCACTCAAAGGAACTGACAGGGTTCCGACAGTTTATGCAGAAGAGAAATCCAATTGTAGAAAATGAAGATGGCTTTATTAGGGATTTCTGGAAAGATGCATTTGAATGCTCATTCTCCAGTGATATTAAAGATGGGAATGCTAACAGGATCTGCACTGGAGAAGAGAAGCTGGAGGCTCTTTCTCAATCTGTGTTTGAAATGAGCATGACTGGCCACAGCTACAGCATCTATAATGCAGTCTATGCTGTGGCACATGCTTTGACAGCCATGTGCGCCTCCAAAAATGGTAGAATAATTGATGAGAACAGATGGAATCTCTTCTTCCAATCATCATGGCAGGTAATGTTAGCTAATACAAAATTCAGGAATGTCATCAGGGCATGTAAACTGTACTGAATTGTTCATTTGAGAAGAACAAATTTATCTGTTGGGTTTCTAACCCTCTCAATTATTTGTTGGAATTCTCATTTTTTAAAAAATGTTCAATTATCATATCTTAGTTTGAGATATGATAGATAATGCATATCAGTAGTGGGTTTCAAATCCCGGCGTTAACGGTTCACTATTGGGAGCGCGCGAGTATGCATGGTTGCTTCATGAGTGCATGGCCCTTCTGTGCATGTGCAGAAGGTTCTGCGCATGCACAGAGCATTTTTGATGATATCTGGGCAGGTAGATGGAGCCTCCTGCCACTGCTGCTACCAGTTTGCCCAAACCAGGGTGAACCGGTAGCAACCCACCACTGATGCATATGACAGAGAACATAATTTTATTCCCATTCTAAATAGTATAAGACTGATGCAAAATTTAACAGCTTACTTTTTACTGGGCATAGGTCAAATTGAAATGAAGAAACAGAGTTACTTATACCCTTTATGGAATCTTGTTAACTTTCTGGTTTCTTCTTTTTTTCTTGTTGATCTTCTTCTTTTAGGTCCATCGTTTTTTGCAGAAAGTCTCCTTTAACAACAGTGCTGGGGAAGAGATTTCTTTTGGTCGCAATGGGGAATTAGTAACTGGATTTGATATTCTAAATTGGGTCACATTCCCAAACAAGTCCTTTCTGAGAGTCCAGGTTGGAAAGATTGACCCCATGGATCCCCTAGACAAATTTCTCACCATTTCTGCCAAGGATGCTGTTTGGCCACTCATATTTAACCAGGTTCGTCACAATTAGCCACTTTGAGGGAAATAATTTAGCCACTAGCCCCATATCATTAAACAATTTAAATACCATAATTTAACTTTAACTTTGGTTAAATTTTTAGCAGCCACAATTAGAAGAAGTAGCTTAAAGAAACTCTGTTTTGAAATATATTTCAAATATACTAACTATAAATCAAAATTCATCGTATTGAAATATATTATTCAAAAACGAAGAATTTATGCTATAGATTCTGTATCTTCATCGAAAGAGTAGAATCATTCAGAACATAATTGCACAGTATCTATTAGATTCATTAAAGTGATGAAGGAAGACATTATTTTTCTAAAAGTGTAACTAATCTATGAGCGAAGGGATACGACACAATAAACATCTTTCTTACTTCTTTCTATGTTTGTAAAAAAAGAATTCTAAAGCTGATTTAGGAACATTATAGATCAGTTCAGTCTAATAATTTCAGAGAAATGCCTCTCCCCAAATAGTTTAATTTGTAAAATAAAGAGAATCATTTTAATCTTTGGTGGGTATACCTCAAAGTAAACATCTTTTGGAAATTAGTGTGAGTAAATGTTTAGGATTATCGGCAAATCCTTAAATAGATGAACAAATTCCATTTGCTTTCAAATTGCTTCAATTTTCAGAGAAATAAATCAAGAAGGCCTTTCAAAACTACATCATTCTGCTTTTGGAAGTAAAATTGAATATAGCTCAATTTTGAAAATCAGATTTTTATTCTACAAAACATGCACAACAGTTTCAATAATAGATGGACCAGGCCAACAATGAAAGAAATCAATAGAATAGAATAGAATAGAATAGAATAGAATAGAATAGAATAGAATAGAATAGAATAGAATAGAATAGAATAATTGCTGTAACTGTCAGGAAATTTCTCCTTAATTCTAAGTTGCTTCTCTCCTTGATTTGTTTCCACCCATTGCTTTTTGTCCTACCCCTCAGGTGCTTTGGAGAATAGCTTGACTCTATCTTTTTTGTGGCAGCCACTGAGATATTGGAACAATGCTATCATGTCTCCCCTAGTCCTTCTTTTCATTAAACTAGACATATCCAGTTCCTGCAACCGTTCTTCATATGTTTTAGCCCCCAGTCCCCTAATCATCTTTGTTGCTCTTCTCTGCCTTCTTTCTTTTGAAAGAGATATGGTAAATGTAGAACCAATAAAATTTTAAAATTGGATCTCAATGAAAGTGTGTACCAAAAGATCCAGATTTGAAAAATCTCACACACCAGTTTATTTATTTATTTATTTATTTATTTATTTATTTATTTATTTATTATCAAATTTATATACCGCCCTTCTCCCAAAGGACTCAGGGTGGTGTACAGCCAAAGTAAAAAACATAGATACAAACATTAAAATACAGTTAAAAAGATATATATGCATTTGGCTCCATGATTAAAAGAACAATAACAAACCTATTAAAAACATTTTAAAAAGTGTTAAGACAGTTCTGATTTTGGCTCTGATTTCCTCAGGAGGTATGTTTAGAATGCTATTCCTGGGAATGATCAGTTTATTAGTGCAACAGCTGTGAAAGAAGAGGCAACTGAAGGTTAAAAAACAAGTTTTGAATTAGATATGAAGATTTGGGGTATGTTTAATTGATGAAAAGAACACTCCTGAAATATAAATTCTTCAGCTGAAAGACATCTCACTTTATTTATGAACAGACATTACCTCTTTCCATCTGTAATGAGAAATGTCCTCTTGGTCATAGCAAGATAAAAGTGGAAGGGAAATTATCTTGCTGCTATGATTGTCGACGGTGTCCAGAAGGAAAGATAACTGACCAAATGGGTAAGCAAAGAAATGTATTGAATATATCAGTGATTTTATAAATGTAAATGGGTTCTGAATTTTTAACATTATGGTGATTGAAAATCTTGAGCTTCACATTATCATTGTACGATACAGCAATGAAGTAATGGAATTGAATTTTCATAATTCGACAAGCTATTTGATGCTAACACTAATCAGTACATTCTAAAAAGTTGGCTCAATGGATTTCCTAGATTTGAGTTGTCCCTTCTTCAGGTTCCTTGAATATATTTTAATTATTTTTGCAGGAAACCAAAGTTTATTGGTAGACTATCTAAAATGCTGACAATAGTAATAGCACTTAGACTTATATACCGCTTCACAGTGCTTTACAGCCCTCTCTAAATGGTTTAAGAGTCAGCCTATTGCCCCCAACAATCTGGGTCCTCATTTTACCAACTTTGGAAGGATGGAAGGCTGAGTCAACCTTGAACCTGGTGAGATTCGAACTGCCAAATTGCAGTTAGCTGGCAGTCAGCAGAAGTAGCATGCAGTACTGCATTCTAACCACTGTGCCACCATGGCTCTAATAGCATTTGCATTTAATACAATAGTAATGTCTTTCCCTAGATTTATACTTACTGTATTTTTACTTCCTAGTCCATACAGAATATATTCCTATGCAATACAGTACATATGGCTCCTAGGTGGCTTGAAACAAACCATTAAAAAAAAACCTTATACAAATAAAACCACCCTTGCCATGAATGCCAGACAAATCAACCTTCTGACTCAACTGCCATCCGAGATCTACACTTTGGGGAAATGATATCTTTCTAGCTTACTGCAAGGCTAAAAGTGCAGTAAGTTCACAAAACTCAAATGAGAGACTGGTGCAAATGACTGGGGCAACTAAACAGAAAGTGTGCCTCCAAACTCATTAGATAATAACATTTAACAGAGGCAATCTGGGCAGGGATGGGCTTCAAACATTTTAGCAAGCAACTGCCCAGTTGCTGGGTGGGCATGGGCATGATGGGTGTGGCCTAGTTGGCCTCCTGCACCATGGTGAGGGGGGCATTTTTGTCTTCCCTGGGCTCCGGAGGTTTTCCTCAAGCCAGTGGGTGGGCAAAAACGGGCTCTGCAGGCTTCGCAGGCCCTCTCCGGTAGGCTTGTTTTTCACCCTCCCTGAGCCTTTGTTCATGCCCTGCACTTACCTGCATCCAAAATGGGCTGCATGGGGACTCTTGGGAGGGGCAGGGTGGGCAGGGCCAACCAGGTGTGAGATTTAGGGGTTCTCCAAACTGCACAGAATCTTAGCTAAAGGTTTCCCGAACCCCTGCGAACCCCCAGCAGCCCACCCCTGAATCTGGGGGTGCCCACTTCTCTGATGGCAGATAATCCATCTATAACTTGCAGGCCTTTAAAAGGGGAGAATCAGAAAGTTGAATTGCACTTGGAGAGAGCACCTAGGAGTCAGTACAGTTCATGCAGTAGTAGAGTGACTCAGGTGTGCCATGAGACAACCTATAAGGACTTGCCTCTCCTCTCTCCTCAGGAAAGCAGAGCTCTTGAAAAAAGCAACATTTCAAAAGGAAACTATTATTGGGGGATAGTGATAGCAAGAAGAGGAAGGCAGGATGTGAAATTCCCACTCAGAACTGTTAGAATAAACATTGCAGAAACCTTTCCCTTATACCCAGTCCGAGGCAAGCCAATCCACAGGTGCAAAGTTATTGTGAGAACTTGAGCTGAGAAGGCAATAAGAAGTTGTTCTCAGGTGCCTCTTTGCCCATTCTTTCAGAGCTGAGACAAAACAGATAGCCCTAGGTCTATCCCTCCCCCTCCCTTTCCCAAGAAGCAGGGGTGGGATACAGCTTATTTGGTCTGGTTCAGGTGAGCCAGTTGGTCCTACAATCAGCTGAGAGCGAACCGGTTTGCTCCAAGCATCAGCTGGGCCCGCCCGCCTGCCCCTGCGGTATGCCTACCTATATTTCATTCGTTTGAAGCTCAGCTGATCAGCACGGCAGAGTGGATTGCGGCACCTCAGCTGTTTCACTCACTGGGGCTAGTGGAAGGTAACTTTTAATATTGTTTTAAAAGCGTGATTGGAGTGCACTCAGCGAACCGGTTGTTACGCTGGTTGAATCCCACCACTGCCAAGAAGGTACAAGTGACAGAAATATCAGAAACTGGAAAAGATTATAAAGGAGCATCCTGGCCTCCCCACCAGCATTCCGATAGGGATCTATGGGGACCTGACACAACCAGACCTCCAAGTGCCACTGCATTATGGACCAGTTTCTGTTTCCATATGATCTTCAGGTAGAGAACATTTTAGCAATACAAATAGGATTTCTCAAAAGCTAGATATACAGTATCTGAAACATCAAGGTGTGGTGAATTTGAAGTGCTGTAACAAAATAGAAGAAGTGTTTCGGGTTTCATCTGTGAATCTTTGCTGTTCTCTTGGTTATTTTATTTGCAGATGTTTCACTACTGAATTGATAACATATTCGGTATGAATTTCTCTGTGTCTATATACTGTGGTTTCCCTGCCATTTTTGGTGGGTATGGTGGTTCTTTGATTAGCATATTTTTCTGTCTAATTATTTGTCTTTTTTAAATCCTTGCTTATCTGGTTGTTGGCTGTTCCTATTGCAGCACATTGTAAATTGTATTATGAATTATTTTAAGAAAAAAAAATAAGTAAAATCCCTGTGTAAGTCACAGAATCTGCATTATTGGATCTAGTGTGTAATTAATAATTGATGTTAAAAAAAGGCTAGTGTTTCCATGATTTTCTTTTTTGTTTCTTTTTCCCTCAGACTTAGATTACTGTTTCCCATGTCCAGAAGATCAATATCCAAACAAAAATCAGGATCGTTGTCTTCAAAAAAACATGACATACTTGACTTATCAAGAGCCTTTGGGGATTTCTTTGGTAGCCATAGCTATCTCCTTATCTTTCATCTCAGCTTTAGTGCTGGGGATCTTCATTAAACACTGGGACACCCCCATTGTCAAAGCCAACAATCGGAACCTCACCTACACTCTTCTCATTGCTCTCCTGCTCTCCTTCCTTTGCACTTTTCTCTTCATTGGACAACCTAACCAAGTCAAATGCCTTTTGCGACAAACTGCTTTTGGCCTAATTTTCTCTCTGGCTCTCTCTTGTATATTGGGGAAAACAACCATTGTTGTTCTTGCTTTCATGGCTACTAAGCCTGGATCAAAAATGAAGAAATGGATGGGAAAAAGAATGGCTCTTTCTATTGTCTTACCATGCTCCCTGATACAATTCACCATTTGTGTAGTGTGGTTAGTAAATTTCCCCCCTTTCTCTGATTCTGACATGCACTCCATGGCTAAAGAAATTCTCCTGCAATGTAATGAGGGTTCAACCACAATGTTTTATACTGTCCTTGGCTTCATGGGGTTCTTGACTGCCGTCAGTTTCATGGTGGCCTTCCTAGCTAGGAATTTACCTGACAGCTTCAATGAAGCCAAGTTTATCACCTTCAGCATGTTGGTCTTTTGCAGTGTCTGGTTATCTTTTGTTCCTACCTATTTGAGCACCAAGGGGAAATACATGGTGGCTGTGGAGATCTTCTCCATTTTGGCTTCATCCGCTGGATTACTAGTCTGCATCTTTTCCCCAAAATGCTATATCATTATACTGAGACCTGATCTTAATAAGAAAAAGCAACTAAAAAAGAGATAAACTAGTTTTCATGCCTGAAGCCTTGTATGAAGCAGAATTGATTATTTTATTTTTTTAACCATTTCTTGTACTTTGGTGTTGTACCTTTTTTTGTTGTGGGGATTGAGAAAAGGCCTTGGAAAAAGATAGGGTTGGCAAATTGCTTCTCAGCTACCCAGATATAATTCACTTTATTCCTGATGAAAATTGCCCTAACTTTGTCAGCTTGCTTGCTTTGGTGAGCCATTATTTATAGATCAAATTTTTGTATACCTCTCCACCTCATATAATTATTCTACACAATGTACATAGGAGGAAAAGTCCATATACATTAAAAAATAAAATAAAATGCAACCAAATTTAAAAGGTAAAAAGATAAAAAAAATGTGAAAAATTATACAAGAGACTGCGTTTTAGTTCATTATGATATAACTATCTAGTAGGCCTCTGTTGGAGGGAAAATCCACTTGGTTCAGTTCCACGATGGGAGAAAGATGCTGGAAACAACATGGAGGCTGATTGGAAAAAAAAGTTTATTGATGAACAGAACCACACACAAAAACAGCGTGCAGTTCTGGGTCATCTGAACATGGCTGAATAGGTGGATGAATTTTCATAGTTTCTGTAACTTTAAAATTTGGGATTTGGGCTTTGGGTTTCTAAAAGAGTGTTGGGCAATTCCTATTGTGGCTAATGGCTTTTGTCCTGTGTTGGATCTTGGGTGAGGGGCAGCTTGTTCTAATCCTACCATTCTGCTTTTGTTAGCTGTCAAACTTTGCTGCAAGGGGTTTCAAAATATCCTGTCTTGAATGGATTTCTGCCTGCAGTATTTGCTTTGCTTATGAATCGAGCCATCTAGATAGTTGGCTTCCTCTTTCAATAAGCTCTTTATCTCTTTAAGTGGTGGCATCTGCTGTGGGCTGTTAAGAAAGACTGGGGGCTGCTTTCTCCCTCTAAAAACACGTTTCCCCATTTCTCCTTTAGGGAAATATAATATTCTGCCTTTTTTAATATTTCCCAAAATATTTCATTCTTCGGGGGGAGGGGGGGCTTCCCACATCCCATTTTATCATGTGATTACTGGGCCTGTTGTCAAAACCACCTTTTAAGGAGTTTCTGGAAAGTTCCAGTGACAAAATCCCCTAGGCAACAGGACCAATGGCATGCCTCTCCTGCTGGGCTATATATAAAATAACTTGAATTGACACCACTGTGTAAATGCTATAAACATTGGTCACTCTGAGTTAAATTTGACGGGAAAGGACATAGGTACATTTCTTATTCTTACTCTGACACCAGGACAGATAATGTAACTTGTCTCTTTTTCTATAAATGAAGAATCCCAATAGAGAGAGAGAGAGAGAGAGAAATCAGGAAGTTAGAGAGTAGCAAGAGAATATAGAACAACCATTGTGGCTAAAGAGTCCTTTCAATATCTAGAGAGCTAACTAAAAGATTGATGATGATGATGATGATGATGACAGATAGATGATAGATAGACAGACAGACAGAGATAGATAGAAAAATAGATAGATAGAGATATAGAGAATGATACATTATAGATCTGCATAATTTTGTCATTTGATGACACTAAGCTGTCAGGAATAGCCAACACCCCAGAAGACAAGCTCAGGGTCAAAAGACAGACTTTACAGACTTTAACAATGGACCCTATCCAACAAAATGAATTTTAATGTGGAGAAACACAAAGTTTTATATTTAGGCAGGAAAAACCAAGGGTATAAATACAGATTAAGTGAAACCTGACTCAAAAACAGTAACTGTGAGAGGGTCCTTGGAGTCCTAGTGGACGATCACATAAATATGAACCGGTAGCGTTTGGCAGCAGCCAAAAAAAAAAGCTAATATAATCCTTGGCTATATAAACAGAAGCATAGAATCAAAGTCACATGAAGTATTAGTACCACTTTATAAAACTTCAGTAGGAACAAACCTGGAATACTGCATTGAGTTTTGGTCACCACAGTACAAAAAAGATGTTGAGACAGTGGAAATATACAAAAGTATGAAGGCTATTGCTTAACACATTGTAAGCTGCCCTGAGTCTCCGGAGAAGGGCAGCATATAAATCAATTTTTTTAAAAAAAACTGCAGAAAAGAGCAACTAAGACGATTAAAGCCCTGGCAACTAAAACATATGAAGAACGGTTGTAGGATTTGGGTTTGGTTAGTCTAGAGAAAAGAAGGACAAGGGGTGACATGACAGCAATATTCCAGTATTTGGGGGCTGTCACAAAGAAGAGGGGGTCAACTTATTTTCCAAAGCACCAAGAGGGCAAGTCAAGAAACAATGGATGAAAACTAATCAAGGAGTGGAGCAACCTGAAATTAAGGAGAAACTTCCTAACAGTGAAAACAATTAAGCAATGGAACAGCTTGCCTTCAGAAATTATGGGTGCTTCATCACTGGAGGTTTTTAAGAAGAGATTGGACAGCCACCTGTCTGAAATGGTATAGAGCAGGGGTGTCAAACTCAAGGCCCAGGGGCTGGATCCGGGGCTTAGATCTGGCCCTTGGGCCCCCTGGAAACAGCAAAGGACTGGCCCACAGTGCCTCTGCCAGTGAAAATGGAGCTTGGGAGAGCCACGTGCAGCCTTCCTGAGCTCCATTTTCACTGGCAGAGGGTCGCAGCCGAAAACGGAGCTTGGGAGCCCATTTTTGCTGTCAGAGTGCTCGGGCCACCACAGGGCTCCCTGACATGAATGATGTCAAGGTTGCCTTACCCACCCTGACCATGCCCACTGCGGGGCCCCAGGTCAAACACAATCCTGATGTGGCCCTCGATGAAATCGAGTTTGACACCCCTGGTATAGAGTCTCCTGCTTGAGCAGGGGGCTGGACTTGAAGACCTCCAAGGTCCCTTCCAACTTCTATTCTATTCTATTCTATTCTATTCTATTCTATTCTATTCTATTCTATTCTATTCTACTCTACTCAACTCTACTCTACTCTACTCTACTCTATCCCATCAGACCGTACAAGAAAGGCATGTCTACTACATGAACTGTCTCTCTGGTAACTATATATGGCATACTCAGGAAGGTGGGTCTTCTCTGCCATGATACCTGCCTTATAAAAGCTTTCCCCCTCTAAAGTGAAGTCACCTCCATCCCTCCTTATTTTCTGGAGGTCCCTCAAGACCTGGCTTTGTCATCAGACCTACTGTAGAGGTCTCTGGCAACCAGTGATGTCTTGTGTTGGCTCTGTTGCTGATGAAATCTATTGTACGTGGAGGGTTTTATATGACTGTGGTTGATATGTTTATTGTAATTATGCTATTTGTGTGGTATGTACATCTTAACTCATTGACTCATAGCTTGACTTCAGCATTATTTTCCTCTTTCAAGCCATCTGTGACCTCAATACTCATATTATACTGCCATTCTTCAGAGCAGAAATTGCATTAAGCAAAGGAGTGACAAAATGATTGCAGCAAATGAACTCCTGCTCTTCTTAAACTATGTTTTAAATCAATCTATGTTTGAAATCTGGTTATAGTTATGTATCTGCCCAACATGGTAACATCTTTCAAAAAAAAAAAAATCTCTCAGATTTTTGGTTACATTTCCAACATTTATTAAACATATTTTTGAACATTTTAGCTAACCTAGTAGGTTGTAGGTGCCATCTATAAAACATTGTATATAAGTTTTCTTTATACAAAACTGCCATTGTTAATTTACATATTCCCATCTGTGGTGGACTTGTGTTAAAACAAAAAAAAAAAAAAAAATGGGCTAAAAAAAGTCTCATGATTTAAGATTAAGTTAAAAGTTCAAAACATTACAGCAGTCCTGCAGATATAAAATCACATTTTTTCTTTTGACTTTTTTTTGCAAAGAAAGTACTATTGCAAGTAAGCTATTATGTTCTAAGTAATTACCAAATTAGGTATCATTATTGTTTTTTTTCCCTCCATGTCTCAAGGGAATCCCAGGAAACATGAAAGAAATCTACAAGTACAGGTTAAAAAAATTGCACTACATTAATATCAGCTCAGAAATACATAATTACAAGTAGGGAGAATAAGAAAGATGCATGTTTAATTTGTGATAATTCATTATAGATAAAGTTCCTAAGACGCTGGTGGATTAAGGCAAGCCCCTCCATTGAATGGTGAAATTGGAGCAACACTTTGACACTTAGAATGACTGTATTTTATACTGAGTTGTTTCTGTTCAGAATACTGGTTTTGTTCTTGTTTCCTAAGACAATGTGGAACTCTCCTGTTCGCAACTGCAACATCAGAGGTACTCTTCCAATTGTTCACAAGTATTATCAGTCTGGAAACTTATTATATATCAGGTCTTCTTTCTTTCAAATCAGATCATTTTTCAAAGTGTTCCTTCTCACGATGTGTTTGATCAGTACTTGTAAGTATGCAAGAAATAAGTGAGAAATATGTTTCCCTTGCCCTCAAACTCAGCCACATCATCACCTAAATACTGTGTTTTCCTTCTTTCCTTTCTTTTTTCACTTCTCCTGCTCAAATGTAAAATGGTTACCCTATTGCAATAGTCCCCATGAATGTCTATATTCCAGAGCTCAGAGAAACCTATCTTTCACTAATACTGCAGAATGCCCCATGATGTTTGTTAAGTTGGGTGAATGAGGACGCAGCAAGCCAGAGTAGTGAGTGACAACAGCTCTTTATTATAGGGTGAGACTCCAGCAACTGACCTAGGGAGCCAGCTCCCTTTATATACCTTGCAGCTGTGGTGGTCAGCCAATCAGCTGAGGGTCAGTTAATTCGAACTTCCCGCCAAACAAACCTATTTACATAACACTCCTCCCCTCCCAGAAGTCACTTGGGGTGTTATTTGCATACAAAGTCTCTCAGGTGACTAGGGCGTGTGCGAGTCCTAGCTGACCTGCGCAGTTCAGTCGGAGGGGCGGCGTTGAGCAGGTTGGAGGGACTTTCTGTTTCTCGCTGCTCCGCCAATGAGGCCTCCGGGACCTCCTCGTGGGCGGCGACTTCTCCGGCTGTTGGGACTACCTCGACGGGGCGGCGCTGGATACCAGGGTCCTCAGCTAAGTCCTCCGCTCTACTCGGGCTAGTGGTTTGTGCTTCTGGTTGGTAGTCGTGGTCGGAGATGGGGTCGTCTAATGTATCTTCGGTGTCTGTGGTTACTCTTTTTCTTAATTGGTCAATGTGCCTGCGCCAAACTCTCCCGTCCCCCATGTCTACCCTGTATGACTTGGGGCCTGTGATTTCTGTGATTGTTCCGGTCTCCCAGAGTGGGCCCTGTCCATAGTTTCTAGCGTGTACCGGTGTTCCTATGGTGAACTCTCTAAGTTTCCTCTCCCCCAACCCTTGAGGACCTCTGGGGAGTAGTTGGGGTTGAGTCTGTCTAGTATTCCCCGGAGTTTCCGTCCCATTAGTAGTTCGGCCGGACTTCGGCCTGTGGCTGTACAGGGTGTGGAGTGCTGGGCTATTAAGAATTTGTCTACCCTTTCCTGCCAGTCTCCGGAGCTCAAGCGTGAAAGGGCCTCCTTTGCTGACCTCACAAATCTCTCCACCTGTCCATTACTAGCTGGGTGAAACAGGGCAGAAAGGACATGTCTGATCCCAAGTCCCGCTAAGTACCCCTCAAACTGTGTTGCGGTGAACTGTGGCCCGTTATCTGACACTAGGATGTCCGGTAACCCATGTGTGGCGAATAACTGTCTTAGCTCTCTGATGGTTGCGTCGGTAGTAGTGGCCTTCATTAGCTTGATCTCCAGCCATTTGGAGAATGCGTCTACGACGACCATGAAGGTCTGTCCATGGAATGGGCCTGCAAAGTCAATATGTATTCTGGACCAGGGTCCCTGGGGCCTTTCCCACTCCCTCACGGGTGCCGTTGGCGGGTCTGATCTGGACTCTTGGCAGGGCTGGCATCTCCCCACCCACTCTGTAATGTCTGCATCCATGCTGGGCCACCAGACGTAGCTCCTGGCTAGCCCCTTCATTCTCACAATCCCAGGGTGCCCCTCATGCAACAACGTTAAAACTTTTTCCCTTAAGCATGAGGGAATAACAACCCGCTCGCCCCATAGTAAACAACCCCCTTGCATTGACAATTCATCTCGTTTTCCCACGAACGGTTTAAATTCCCCGCTCCCAATCTTTTCCGGCCACCCCCTCATGACCCAACTTGCGACTGTCTGGATCACGTGGTCCTTGGTTGAGGCTCTTGCAACCTCGGCTGATGTTATGGGCCCAGAGTCCAAAGCGTCTATCAGCAGGATGGGGATGCCGGGTGTGGGGTCTTCTAGGCTGTCGGGTAGTGGGCATCGGCTGAGTGCGTCCGCGTTGCCCATGTTCGCCCCTGGTCGATGTACCAGGCGATAGGAGTATGCTGCGAGGAAGATGGCCCAGCGTGTCATCCTGGGCGACAGTGCTGCCGGGGTTGGTCGATCTCCCGCGAGGAGACCCAGGAGTGGTCGATGGTCTGTGATTAGATCAAAATCCCTCCCGAACAAGTACTCGTGGAATTTCTTTACTCCCGAAACGGCGGCGAGGGCCTCCTTGTCGAGCTGGCTGTAATTTCGCTCGGCACTTGATAGAGTTCGGGAGTAATATGCGATGGGCGCTTCCAGGCCATTCGGGAGTCTATGGCTCAGGATGGCTCCCACCCCGAATGGGGACGCGTCACATGCTAGAACAAGGGGAAGCGTTGCGTTGTATTGAATTAAGAAGCTTTCAGCTGATAGTAGTTTTTTAATGCCGGCGAATGCCCTGTCTTCAGCCTCCCCCCATTTCCAAGTGGCTTTCTTGGTTAACAGTCTATGTAGGGGTTCTGCCATTGTTGCCTTGTCTTTGAGGAAGATGGCGTAAAAATTTAATAGTCCCAGGAAGGCCTGTAACTCTGCCTTGTCCTTGGGGTGGGTGCTTCTCTGATTGCCCTGATCTTGCTCTCTGTGGGGTGTATGCCGGTGCCATCTACTCGGTATCCCAGGAATTCGACTGAGGGGACTGCGATCATGCATTTATTGCGTTTTACTCTGAGTCCCGCGTCCCTGAATTTCCTTAGGACCTCCCTCAGCCTTTCTCTTAGCTGCTGCTCATTGTCCGCGGTGATGAGCACGTCATCAAAATAGGGTACCACCCCGGGGATCCCTTGTAGAAGCCGTTCCATGGTACTTTGGAACAGTCCGGGGGCCACGCTTACTCCGAATTGCAAACGGGTGCACTTGAAGGCCCCTCTGTGGGTTACGATAGTCTGTGCCTCTGCGGTAGCGCCATCTACTGGCAGCTGCTGGTACGCCTGCGCCAGATTGAGTTTTGAGAATATCTTGCCGGGGCCCAGGAAATGCAGTAAGTGGTGAACGACTGGCACTGGATAGGCGCTCTGCTGCAGGGCCTTATTAATTGTGCATTTATAATCAGCACATATGCGCACTGACCCGTCCGGCTTGACCGGTGTCACAATTGGGGTCTCCCATTTGGCGTGGTCGACTGGAACGAGCACCCCTTGTTTGATCAATTTATCTAGCTCAATGTCTATTTTGGGCTTCAGGGCAAATGGTACCCGCCTGGGCTTTAGACGGATGGGTGCGATGTTGGGGTCTAGATTAAATGAAATCGGGGTCCCCACATACTTGCCAAGCCTCTCGTTAAACACGTCCTGGAACTCCTGCATCAGGTCTTCCTTCAGGGTGCTTCGAACGTTCCTTACTCTGGTGAATCCCATGCCTAGGGCTCTAAACCAGTCCATGCCCAGGAGGCTGGGAAGGTTGTCGCTGACGATGGTGAGGGGTAGTTTCTCGGTAAACTCCCCGTACTGGACTTGGAACTCGCCTCTGCCTTCGACGGGTATGCGGTTCCCTTGGTAATCCTTCAGTCTGCGAAGCTGTGGCTGGAGCTGTCGCTTGTGTGTGCTGGGGATGACTCTCTTTAGGTTTTCCCAAGACATGATGGATATCGGCGATCCCGTGTCTTTCTCCATCTGGCACTCCCGTCCCTCGATCTCGACTGTGGTGTAGGTCTTTTCTCCAGGCGAGGTGCAGGTCCGTGCGATGCGAATGGTGTAGGCCCCAGCGTCTTCAAATTTCGCGCCCTTCCGGTTTCCGCCATCCCTGTTGGACCTTCGGTGTGGCACCGTCTCGGATTGGGCTGTTTGGCCACGTGGTCTGTAGCTCTGGTGTGTTTTCGACCTACAGACTCTAGCGATGTGGCCCCTCTTCTCACAGGCACGGCAAACGGCGTCCCTGAACTTACAGTTCTGTCGTGAGTGGGACCCTCCACAGCTGGTGCATCCATCTCTGGGCTCCCTCCGGGCTGTGCGGGACTGCTCGGTGCGGTAGACCTCTTCTTCAGACTCCCCCTCGCTCGCGGTGCTTACGGCCTCTCGATGCACTGGCGCCGTTTTCTGCGTTGTTTTGGTTAGGTGGGAGCTCTTTAATCTCTCAGCGGCCTTTACTGATGACTCTTGCGCCCTGGCCTCGTCTAGCACGATGAGTAGAGTCAGGTTTGACCTCGCAAGCAGCCTCCTCTGAAGCCGGCTATCTCTCACTCCGCAAATTAGTTGCTCTAGGAGCATCTCATCCAGGTCTTGGTACTCACATTGGGTTGCGGCCTTACGCAGGGCAGCGACGTACTCGCTGATCGATTCTCCCTCCTGCTGGAGCCGTTGCCAGAATTCGTAGCGCTGCACGTACTTCGATGGCGTTGGTGCATAGTGGTCTTTCAGCAGGGTCTGTAGTGTCGACCAGGAAATGTTGTGGACCAAATTCGGCTCCGACAATGCTTCGGCTGTGTCGAAAACCCTTGGCCCGCAGTGACTCAGGAACAGGGCTTTCTTCCGAACGTCCGGTAGCCCTTGCATGTCGTTAGCCACCATGAAGCACTCGAACCGGGACATGTAGGATCCCCACTTCTCTTCTTTGGGGTCGAAGGGTGCGGGCGGGGTGTAGGCAGACATCGCTTCGGGATTCTCCTGTATTCCGCTCGCTCGTCTGACTGGATTCGGATGCAGTATCGGGTCCCCTTCTCTGAACGTGGCTTCAGCTCCTTTGCGTGTGGCTTCAGCTCTTTTGCGTGTGGCTTCAGCTCTCCTCTGCTTCTGGCCTCAAAATCCCACCCTCGTCGCCAATGTTAAGTTGGGTGAATGAGGACGCAGCAAGCCAGAGTAGTGAGTGACAACAGCTCTTTATTATAGGGTGAGACTCCAGCAACTGACCTGGGGAGCCAGCTCCCTTTATATACCTTGCAGCTGTGGTGGTTAGCCAATCAGCTGAGGGTCAGTTAATTCGAACTTCCCGCCAAACAAACCTATTTACATAACAATGTTGACAGATTTTATTTTTAAGAAGAGGAAACTTAAGAACATCAGGAGCCAATCTACAAATGTCTCAGCTCGATGTCAGATACTTATCCCCCACATCAATGTGTTCCAAACCATAACATCTAGGGCTATAGCTTCTGGGAGACTTAGATAGCTATTTCTGCCTCTTAAGGCGTCTTCAGTGAGCCACACCCACTTCTCAGATATCCTCCCTGTAAAGGTACAATGTGCCTTTTTTCTTTTTCGTAGGCTTTTATGTGCATATTCTTTCTAGCCAGTTTTACCTACGTAAACTTAGTTGTTCTACAGCCCTAGTTCTGTGAAATCTCATTCACCAGTTTCTGGGCCTTTTTTCTGCTGACAAGCTGCAACTCTGTGTTGCTCTCTGGGAGACTCAGATAGCTATTTCTGCCTCTTAAGGCGTCTTCAGTGAGCCACACCCACTTCTCAGATATCCTCCCTGTAAAGGTACAATGTGTCTTTTTTCTTTTTCGTAGGCTTTTATGTGCATATTCTTTCTAGCCAGGTTTTACCTACGTAAACTTAGTTGTTCTACAGCCCTAGTTCTGTGAAATCTCATTCACCAGTTTCACAAAGCGAAGGTTGGAGACAGGACGATAGTTGGCTAATACTGCCAGGTCCAGGGAAGGCTTCTTGAGGAGAGGCCTCACCACCGCCTCTTTCAAGGCTGGGGGGAAGTAACCCTCACTCAACAAAGCATTAATAATTCCCTGGAGCCAGCCTCATGTAACCTCCCGGGAAGCCAGTACTAACCAGGAGGGATATGGATACAGTAAACATGTGGCCGCACTAAGTCTCCCCAGAATCCTGTCCACATCATCAGGGGTCACAGAGTCATACTCTTCCCAGATAACATTCTCAAGACTATTCCTCACCACCCTGCCCGAATCTACCCAGTCAGAGTCCAAATCCCCCCGGATCTGAGCAATTTTGTCATACAGATATTGTCCGAAATCCTCGGCCCTGCCTTCCAAGGGGCCCTCCCATGCTCCTGGGTGGAGCAGGGAGTGGGTCACCCTAAACAGGGTGGCCGGACAATTCACTGATGACGCAATAAGAGTGGAAAAGTAATTAAACTTTGCCGCTTTTATCACCACTAAGTAGGTCTTAATATGCGACCTTACCAGTGTTCGGTCAGATTCAGCGAGACTGGCCCTCTAACCCCCTCTAGGCGTCTTTTCTAGCATTTCATCTCCCTCAGCTCCTCGGTGAACCAAGGAGCCGCGAGGGATTGACACCGGGTCAGAGGCCACAAAGGCACGACTCGATCCAAGGCTCCACCAGCTGCCCGATCCCAGGCGGCCACCAGGTCCTTGGCCCAGTCATGTGCCAGATCTTCAGGAAATGGCCCAAGCTCCATCTGGAACCTATCAGGATCCATCAGGCACCTGGGGCGGACCCACCTAATTGGCTCCGCCTCCCTGTGGTGGGGTGTAGCGGTTCAAAGGTCCAGACAAAGGAGTGAGTGATCTGACCATGACAAGGGTTTCATGTCTATATCCCCTATAATAAGACCACTCAACCACTGGCCAGAGACAAAAATCAAGTCCAGAGTGTGTGTCCCCCCACTCTGTGAGTGGGGACATGAACTAACTGGGTCAGGTCCATGGCCATCATGGAAGCCATGAACTCCCGAGCCATCTCCGACATTTTACCAACGGACGGCAAGTTGAAATCAACCATGACCATAAGCCTGGGTGTATCAACTGCCACCGTGGCTATCACATCGAGTAGCTTGGGCAGGGCCGTTGCTACACGGCAGGGAACCAGGTACGTAAGCAGCAAGCCCATCTGAACCCCATGACCCCATCTCACAAAGAGAGACTCACATCCGGCAATCTGTGACACAGTGGTCCCTCTCGGACCAAGTCCTTCTTTAATAATAACCGCCACCCCCCCTCCCCTCCCCTGGGCCCTTGGCTGATGGAATGCTCTGAAGCCTGGTGGGCACATCTCAACCAGAGGGACCCCTCCCTCTGGGCCCAACCAGGTCTCCGTAATACCTGCCAGGTCTGTTCCCCCCTCTTGAATAAGATCATAAATGAGGGGGGCCTTATTTACCATGGACCTGGAATTGCACAGTATCAGCCGGAGGCCCAGGCCCTGAGTAACTGTGCCACCTAGTATCCGAGAGGAGCCTTGGGGACCGGGGCGCACAATTGCTCTCAAGTAGCGAGTGCGCACCCCCAACACATGATATGGTCCCCTGCTCCCGCCATATCTGCCCCTCCCATCCACCGTACTAACTCAATTTTGTATCCTAATTCCTGCCATTGTATGCCATAATTTTTAAAATAAGATATAGCCCATGAAAAAGTTAACATATTCAGTGTATTAGAGAATATAGCATAATTATTATAACTCTATTATATTATATTATATTAATAAAGACAATAAATTTAAGATTACTCACAATTATTATTAAACAATTAAACAATATAATATAATTAATTTAATTATTATAAACAATATAATTAATTTGCTGATAAAACATTATACTGTTTTAAATTATTGTTTATATTGATCCAGCTTAAATAGTTATTTAAATAAAATAAATGAAAGACACAAAAATATGTGGAATAAAAAAGAATTTTAATACTAGAGTTTCATATTCTTTAAAATTAATCTGTTTCAATGCTTATGTGACTGATTGGAGCCTACATTTCAAAGCAAGTTTTTAATGTTAGAATGGCAGAATTAATAATCTAACGTATATTTGTCTGAGACAGATTACTTCACAAAATCCATATTGTAGTGAGGCAGGGGAATTTACACTGACATTGGAGGCCTGTCAATTAATACATTTTTCATGCCTATGTTTTTGCAGATCCATACAAAATAATGAATGTAAAATTAAAGAAACTACATTTTAGTAAAATAAATCAAAGTGTAGCCAAAAGATGGTATATTAATACTCACAGTAACTCAGTGGTGGGTTTCTACTGGCTCGCCCCGGTTCACGCAAACCAGTAGTGGCAGAAGCAGGAGGCTCCACCCACCCACCCAGACATCATCACGGATGTTCTGTGCATGTGCAGAAGGTTAAGTGCATGCACAGAAGTGCCGCACGTGGTCACAGTTCTGAACCGGTAGTGAAGATAAGTGAAACCCACCACTGCAGTAACTGCATATTATACTAAACAGAGCACAGTCCTTATATTTCCAAATTGGTTTTAAGTGTAGCATGCCCCGTATCAGGCATATACAGGTAGACTATGCTTAATGATAATAAGTTCCAGTTACTATAGAAAGTGGTCTTACATATCATGGATTTTATATGAACGTCACCACATTGTACCAAGTACCCAGATTGCTTTAAGAAGTGTAGGAACCCAAAACAAGATTGGAATCTTAAGGAAAGTGTCTTTTAAGGGCTCCAGAATTAAAAAAACTGTCCAAGCAGCTTCTGATATTGGTTTTCTTCAGAATAGTTTTTAAAATATAGTGTTTGCCACAATCACACCATTAGTAATATATGAGGGATAAGGAAAAGTAGAGGGTTTTAGTGGGTAATTTAAACCAGCAACAATTCTGAAAAATGGACCACCAAGTTTCAGATTTGATATAAAGATTTTGAGTATTTGTAACTGATCAAAAGTTATGATTTATAACAAAAAGTTATAAATCATGAAACATATCCCAAATATTTTATCCCAAAGGTGCCATTTTCTTTTCTTTTCTTTTCTTTTCTTTTCTTTTCTTTTCTTTTCTTTTCTTTTCTTTTCTTTTCTTTTTTCTTCTTTCTTTCTTTCTTTCTTTCTTTCTTTGCAAGAGGCAACTGGACTTTCTGGTTTCTCTTTGAAGACGTTTTGCTTCTCATCCAAGAAGCTTCGTCAACTCATAAACTTCTTTATGTGAAAGAATTCTGATTTTATTTATCAACAGACATTACCTCTTTCCATCTGTAATGAGAAATGTCCCCTTGGCCATAGCAAGATAAAAGTGGAAGAGAAATTATCTTGCTGCTATGACTGTAGACAATGTGCAGAAGGAAAGATAGCTGACCAAATGGGTAAGCAAAGGAATATATTAAATATATCAATGATACTGTATGTATTGAACAAAGTAGTACTTGTTGATAGACTATCTGGGATTCTTCCTTTGTATCTTCTTTTGATAGTAAAGGTAAATTGAGAGTGGTAGTTCTTTTTCCATGGGTTTCTGGTTGGTTTTACATCCTATTCTATCCAGATGTAATGATAGATTGATTTGAGTGACAAAGTTATAGAACTTATATCATTGCAATTCTCATATGAGAATTAGATGACTGACAACCACCAATAAAAATAGTAATAAAAACAATATCGTCCCCACAAGGCATCAAACCAATCTTTATCCTGTACCAATGGTTGGAGAAGAACCAGGTTCCACAAATATCTTGGCTGCAATACAGGACTTTAAAGATGATAATAGCCACCTTAAAGTATACCCAGAAAGCAACTGGGGCCAGGGCAGCTCACGCAGCACTAAGGTAACTCAGGTGAATGATATGGTACCCAGAAATGCTTTGCTGCTGTATTCTGGACTAGTTGCTTATACCAGATAGTCTTCAAGGGCAGCTTCATTGCAATAATTCAGTTGGGAGGTGTGATGAGAAGATGAGTAGCTATTGAGGGAGTGAAGGAAGGCCACTACCAAGGCAATGATCAGATAAAAGAAAGTTGTGTCCAAGATAGACTGTGAGATTTTGGTCAGTCATTCAAGGTAGAGCATATTAGGAAACTAAACTCATGCAGGATATACTACATTTAGTATAAGGCGGGGTGAAATCCAGCAGGTTCTGACAGGTTCTGGAAAACCAGTAGCGGAAATTTTGAGTAGTTTGGAGAACCGGTAGCGGAAATTTTGAATAGTTCGGAGAACCAGCAAAATACCACCTCTGTCTGGTCCCAGAGTGGGGTGGGTATGGAAATTTTGCAATATCCTTCCCTCAGGAGTGGGAAGGGAATGGGGATTTTGCAGTATCCTTCCCCTAGAGTGGGGTGGGAATGGAGATTTTGCAGTATCCTTCCTCTGGAGTGGGGTGGGAATGGAGATTTTGCAGTATGCAGTAGCCCTGCCACGCCCACTAAGCCACGGCAACCAAGTCACAGCACGCCCACCAAGCCACACCCACAGAACTGGTAGTAAAAAAATTTGGATTTCACCACTGGTATAAGATTATAGTAATGGACTCCTGCAAATCTAAATGTGCTTCTCTCCTCCCTCCATTTATTTGCATGAGAACTAGGGAGGGCTTATACTATGAACCCTGATTCAGCTTTCTTTTATCTGGCAGTGGCTCTTCCTCCTACCCTTCGAGGTCAATCTTTCTGTCCATGACATGAAGTGATTAAGAGCAGAGGTAGCTGTAAAGCTCAGGGCTTATTGAAAATGAGCATTCCAATAGTGCTCAGACTCTGCTTACATGCTCCTATAAATTACTTTAAGAAAAAAAAATATCCAAATCCCCATGTCAGTCATTATATCTCAGTGTAACTAGTCTGTGATATGCATGCTTAAAAACAATAATGTTTTTATGACCTATTTTGTTTTTCTTTCTTTCTTTTTAGACTTAGATGATTGTTTTGCATGTCCAGAAGATCAATATCCAAATAATGACCAGGATAGTTGCCTTCAAAAAATTGTAGTTTACTTGTCATACCAAGAGCCTATGGGCAGTTCTTTGGCAATGATTGCAATCTTCTTTTCTGTGATGACAGCTTTGGTGCTGGGGATCTTCATTAAACACAAGGACACTCCCATTGTCAAAGCCAACAACAGAAACCTCACCTACATTCTTCTTGTTGCTCTCCTCCTCTCCTTCCTTTGCACTCTGCTCTTCATTGGGCAACCTGACCAAATGAAATGTCTCATGCAACAAACTGCATTTAGCATCATGTTCTCTATAGCTCTTTCTTGTATATTGGGGAAAACAACCATTGTTGTTCTTGCTTTCATGGCTACCAAGCCAAGCTCCAAAATGAGGAAATGGGTTGGGAAAGGGACGGCTATCTCTATTGTTCTATCTTGCTCCCTGGCACAATTCTCCATTTGTGTGATGTGGCTTGCTATTTCTCCTCCCTTCACCGATTCTGACATGCACTCTATGGCTGAAGAAATTGTCCTGCAATGTAATGAAGGTTCAACCACTATGTTTTATACTGTCCTAGGCTTTATGGGGTTCTTGACTGCAGTCAGCTTCACAGTGGCTTTCCTAGCTAGGAATTTACCTGACAGTTTTAACGAAGCCAAATTTATCACTTTCAGCATGTTGGTCTTTTGCAGTGTCTGGATGTTATTTGTTCCTACCTATCTAAGCACCAAGGGGAAATATATGGTGGCTGTGGAGATCTTTTCCATTTTGGCTTCAGCAGCTGGATTATTTGTCTGCATCTTTTCCCTCAAATGCTATATCATTATTCTGAGGCCTGATTTGAATACAAAGGAGCAAATAACAAAGAAATAAAATTGATTTTTTAGCTAACAAAAGTGAATGAAGTCCAGTTTGTGACCGTTATCTTTTCAATATTTTTGTAGTGTTTGGGTCTTCTGTACTATGTCATATTAGAACACCAAATTAATACACATAATGGTAACTATGAGATGTCTCCTGAGCAATCTCATGAACCTAGATATCTGCTCTGAATCTGCTCTTTCAAAAATTAGATAATATTGCTGACCACTCATATAAATAAAGGAAAATCAAGGAGGAATTAAAATCTCTGGGTAGTTTTATAATGTGAAAAAAATGTTATTGTATCCTCCAGCACATGAACTTTATACCTCTATGAGGGAGGGAATTTGGGATTTTGTCAGAGTTTGTTGCAAAATCAAATCCAGAAAACACACACAGGCAAACTGATGCAGCAGGATTCATTAACTTCTTTATATACATAATAATACATGAAGTAAATTTACAATACCAACACTAGCAGAGCACAGAAGTCTAGTTTCAGTTCAGAGTTCAGAGCAGGTAAGCCCAGACATGTTTATCTCTCAGCACAGAATCAGAATCAGAGTTTAAAGCTGCAGGGTTAAGCTATGCTCAGACTTCTTACTTAAGTTTCTCTTTCTAAACAGTTCCCATTGGCTGACCTGTTACCATATCTATCCAAAGCCCCCATTGGCTGACTTAGTTGCTATGCCTATTCATTGACTGATCTATTTCAACTTTCAATTTGCATTCAGGTGCAGCGTGGCAGAAAGGCTTCCCAGTTCTATTTACCTCACACATTCAAACACCCCACATAACTTTATTCCCAGGCATCCAAGCAGATGTTTCATCTTCATGTGATAAATGAGCCATACCCTGCCATTTCTAAGATGTGCTGACATCCAGAGGCAGCCAAACCACACCCAGTCTGTTAGCTTACAAAAGCAAATGCTAAGATAGAATGTGGAGAATTATAGAGGAAAGAAGATAACAAATCTGCAGATAGGGAAATGAAAGTGAGATCTGGAGATTGCCAGCAATTACAAGCAGGCTGTCAGGGTTCTAACAGATGCCCTAATTAATTCATGAATCTCGAGCCAAGTTTTTTAAAAAATCCAGTTATTTATTAGGAGCAACATGTTGGCACATACCCAAGTGGAGTCAGCTCTGCCCCATGTAATTTACGTCCCAACTATGACCCTGTTTCCCCCCTCCTCCTAGAGTGTGTCATAAATCACATTCTCCAATGGAGCACTTTCACGGGCTATAGAAAACACGCCTCTCCATCTGGGTCTGGTAACCTAGGCTGCAGCCTTGAGAAAGTTATGCATGGAATGTGCTTCTGGTTGCTGCCGTGTTGCTCCATCGGTTTTCCCCCTCCCACCTATGGCAACTTGAGAACAGGCCAGGAATGCTTTACAAATTGACACAGACAAGAGGATTATTACACAACTGCCAGGACCTTAAACTACATTAAGCAGCAAACCTTGGTAAGGTTCATATCTGACCATGCCCATTGCTTGGAGTTCCATAGCAATTAGCAAAGGAGCAATCACACTGCAACAGCACTTCATTACAACTAATGCAAAAATGCAAACATTTTTGGAAAAAGACAATGTTGCATACTACTGTGTAAACTTCCTTGGGAAGCCACATTCTGATAATTCAGAATTGCTTCTAATATGCTTCATTATACTTGATTCTCATGATGTTGGGAGAGGGGCAAATAGAACAGAGCCAACACAGAGGAGACCCTTTGCTTCCTTCTATTATGGCTGCCTACTTTTTTCTCTTCTCCCTCTATTGCATTCCTCCTTTTTATGAACCTCTCAGCATTGAATGGCTACATTTCTTTATGGCAGAGGTAGCCCTTGTACTAAAGTTGAAGCCTGGGGATAGTAGCAGCTGGCTGAGAGTGCTAAAGGTCCCAGACCTCTAGCACTCTCACCTTTAGCCCCAGCAATTTTTCTGGGAGAGAAAATAATTGTACAGGATAATTTCCACTAATATTGCCTATCCAAATTTTGAAAATTGGACAGCCGCTTTGGTGTAGCAGGTAAGGTGCACTTGGCACGAAACTGGGAGACCATAATTTCCTGTCCTAGTGATATGCTTTTGTGGGAATTGAAGAGAGACACTGGAAGAAGATGGTATTGGAGAAATGTTTTCTTATCTTCTGTGGTGTAATTTATCTTACTTATGATGACAACTGTCCTGCCTTTGTCAGGTTGTTTAATTATAATGTCATTGTTATTCCCGAGTCTTGGACGACATCTAATTCAGTCATGGTCTTTAGATACCAAATAGCCATTGGGTATGATGTTACACCATTCTGCAAACACTTCAAACTTTATTAAAATTTAAATTATGACATGATGGGAAATTATATATGTAGATAACTTACTCTTGCTCTATGACAACATGACAAATAATATGGCATGTTAGAACAGTACCAAGAATGTAAATGTATTGAGAGCCATGTGATTGAAAGAATCCCTCAAAGACCCATTGAAAGAATCTCTCTTTCAAAATTCAGAAAGTTTTCTCCTAAATTAACACCCTTTCCTTCCCTAATGATAAACACATGCAGATAGCTAGAGATTTAGAGAAAAATCTAAATGATGGTGGGTAATAGATGGTAAATAGATGAGAGAGACAGGGAGAGAGGGAGGGAGGGAGGGAGGGAGGGAGGGTGGGAGGGAGGGAGGGAGAGAGAGAGAGAGAGAGAGAGAGAGAGAGAGAGAGAGAGAGAGAGAGAGAGAGAGAGAGAGAGAGAGATGATATAGGCCTTCTCCTTAAGGAGATCATAAGTATCAGAGGTGGGTTTCACAGAATTTTTCCACAGATTCGCTGTGCACCGGAAATGTGAGCATGCATTTTGCTCTCTCTCATGGCTAGCACGCATGTGCATGGCTTAGAAAACATGGCTAAATAGGATGGCATAGCGCTGGTCGCCACTACCAGTTCACCTGAACCGGTCTGAACTGGCTGAATACCACCTCTGATAAGTATGTTATAATTCATTGAGCCATATCATGACTTCATCATTGTTTCCCTGTTTCAGACCATCCTTGACCTGAAGCAATCATTACACTGCCATTCTTCATAGCAGATCCTGCACTAAGCAGCAGCAGCAGAACAAGCTTCTTGGATGAGAAGCAAAATGTCTTCAGTGGAAAATAAAGTCCAGTTGCCTTTTGAAAAGTCACCTTTGGGATAAGCAGAGGATTGACAAAAATGACCACAGCAAATAAACTTCAGTTCTTTTTACACTGTACTTTGAGTCAAGAAACTTTGGAATAAAAATGACCCAAAGTTTTCTTTTGTTCCTGTCTGTCTGTCTGTCTGGATATGGTGTTCCCCACCAATTTCAATGTCTAAGCTATACAATTTCACAGCAGTGCAGCTGATCTAGTGAGATAAATTAAATGTTTCCTTTTGACAGTCTGCAAACAAGCAAAGAAAGTATTATTGGAAGTAAGCCATTATCTCCAAAGTAATTATCAAATTAAGTATCAGCATGATTCTGTCTTCTCCATGTCTCAAGAGAATCCCAACAGATACTGAAAAAACCTGATGACTGCAGGTTAAAACATTAAATTACAATATATTAATATAACTGTAGGACTGCATGTAGGGAGAAGAAGAATAGGTGTTTTAGGTATGATACCACACTGTCCTCACATTCATCAGAGGCTTATTAATTCCACCTCAGCTTATCTGTTGAATGGTAACACTGGAGCTACATTTTTATGTATTCACCGACCATATTATATACTAAGTTGGTTCTATTCTCTACTTTGGCATATCTATTTTTGTCCTAAAACAATGTGCATTGCTCCTGTCTTAAGCTGTAACCTCGGAAGTCCTCTTCCAATTGTTCACAAGTATTATCAGTCAGGAGACTTAATCATTGCCGGTATTATATATCAGGTATTATTTCTTTCAAATGAGATCACTTTTCAAAGTGTTCCCTCTCGTGATGTGTTTGATCAGTACCTGTAAGTAAACTCATTCCTAAATTTTCCTTCCTTCCTTCCTTCCTTCCTTCCTTCCTTCCTTCCTTCCTTCCTTCCTTCCTTCCTTCCTTCTATCCATAAAATGGTTACAATATTGCTGACTGCACTGGCCCTTAGCAATGTCTAAAATCTGGGCTCAGAGAGATTTAAGCTCCCCAAATACTGAAGTCTCCAATGAGACCAATACAATTACTTTAAATTTTAATATTAGATGGGTTATTTCCCATAAAAAAAATGGTTCATAAGGAGAGAAGCATAACTAATTAGGCTGCAAGGTTACCCTGAAAATAGTATACTTATATCTTATACTGTCTGAATTTTCTTCCTTTGCATCTCACCATCGAATGAAACAGTCTGTGGTGTGCCAATGGGATTTGGAATTACAATTTTTAGAGAAAACAAAGCCCAAATGTTACTCGCCTATAGAGATTCTCAGTCATCCAGGTCATAGTTGTCTCAAAGGTGCTTTTTCAAAAGGCAACCGGGTTGTTTTTGAGGAAGAAGAAGAAGTTTTATTTCTTATCCAAGAAGCTTGGATCTTCTTCTTCCTCAAAAAACAGTCCAGTTGCCTTCTGAAAAAGCACCCCTGAAACAAATGTTACTTGTAAGAATGTTATCAGCATAAACTTGAAATGATATGCATTCTCCCCTTTCATTAATTCTGAATTGGAATGCTATCACAAACATCCAAATTAATCCTGGAACAGACATCTTATCATTAATTTGACAATTTTCCAGAGGAAGAATTTCAGTAGAGAAAAAGCATGCTACTAATGCTTTCTCAGTATAATATTAGGCTACTCTTTCCCCACATCACTGCTTCCCAATGCATACAATAGGTTATAATTAGCTAAATACTGTATTCCAGTTGTCCAGAATAAAGAATATGAACCACATTTTCTGTATTTATGAATATACTGTAAATACTATATTTAAAAATATTAACTGTCTTATTCTGAAGCAGAAATATATTGACATAACTTTCACTAAAGGTTCCTCACCCATAATTACCAACACACCTTGGCTTTGGCATTTGCTGTAAAGGAGATTAATGAACACTCTGAGATTCTACCCAATGTTACCCTGGGTTTCTACATTGCTTCCGACTATTTTGATGACATTACAACTTATCATTTAGCAATGGAATTTCTATCTACAAAAGATAAATTTATCCCTAACTACAAATGTAATGACCAGACTAGTACAGTAGCTGTCATTGGAGGACCCCGTTCTAAAACTTGTCTCAACATGGCAGTTGCTCTGTGCACCTACAAATTTCCTCAGGTGAGTTTTTTAAAAAATGGTGTAAAATGGGAACTTCAGGGTTTATTAATTTCAGATGTTGAGTTCTCATAATACCTCTTGTAAGAGATATCCCAAAACATCAGACAAGAAGGCAACCGATTCATATTCTGCAATCAAAATCACCATCCTTGCTGGTCTTAAACACATTATGAATCTTTCTGAAACCCAACTGATGTTTAACCTTAGACTATCTACTGTTGACCGCAACCCATTCCAAAGAGGTCTATAAGGGGCATGCATAAGCGAACCAACATTCTTACCGTCCCTGTCCTAATATCCCCTTTTATTAGTATCCATTTCATGTATTAATAACCATGTTTATACCTACTGTATATCTGTTATCTAATACGTGCTTGACAAAATAATAAATAAATAAATAAATAAATAAATAAATAAATAAATAAATAAATAAATAAATAAATAAATAAAGTTGTTAAACTGATAAGGAAGGCAGTCTATCCTTCCTAGCCAAGCCAGAAGGTTGGCTTATGCTAAGTTGCATTGTTGTCTTCAAAAATTAAACAAGGGTGACAATAAAGAAACATACACATCACACAATCTTTGGAAAAAATTTTTTATTATTATTATTCTTTTTCCATTTAGATCACATATGGATCAGCTCCACTGATGAATCAGGAAACAGCAGCACATTTTGTTAAGTGGATGTTCCCAGACGAAATCCATCAACTTAAAGGAATACTACATTTATTGCTGCACTTCGGATGGACCTGGGTTGGGTTGATTTCTCTGTATGAGGAAGACAGAGAGAGGTTCATTCAAAAGTGTATTTCCATGTACTCCGAGAGAGGGATCTGCTTTGACTTTATAGAAAGTATCCCCCAAATGATGTATGGCAATTTAGCTGCTGAAATGGTAGAAGAAGCACGTAAATTATACAACGTCATTATGAAAAGTACAGTCACTGCAGTGATCTTAAATGCTGAAAGTACAGCCATTGTAACTTTGAGAGTCATTATCTATGGTTTTGATTCTGATGACATTGCAAAGGAAAGGAAAGCTAAAGTTTGGATCATGGCAGCCCAGATGGAATTCACCTCTATTCTGCTTCAAAGACTGTTGCCCATTGATTTTCTCCATGGTGCAATTTCCTTTGCAATTCATTCAAAGGATCTGACTGGATTCCAACAATTTATGCGGAAGAGAAATCCAAACTTAGAAAAAGATGATGGGTTCATCAGGGATTTCTGGAAAGATGCATTTGAATGCTCATTCTCCAGTGATGTTATAGATGAGAATGCTGAAAGGATCTGCACTGGAGAAGAGAAGCTGGAGATTCTTTCTCAAACTGTGTTTGAAACCACCAACTTTGGTGGACAAAGTTACAGTATCTACAATGCTGTCTATGCTGTGGCACATGCTCTGAGGGCCATGCGCTCCTCCAAACTCAGAGAAGATCAAATAATTGATGAAAAGAGATGGAAACTCTTCCTTCAATCACCATGGCAGGTAATATTGACTAACGCAAATTTCAGGAAGTGATCTGTTGGATTTCTCCTTTTGTCAATATTTTGTCATCTCAAAAATTTTCAACTGCATTATTTTAGTTAAGCACTCGGGTATGAAGAACGTAATACTCTGCCAGTTTTAAAAAGTATAGGCTGATGTGAAATTAACCCGTTACTTTTCATTAAAATTAAAAGAAACAAGCCAAGATTTGCCTGTGCCTTCAAAGAATCTTATTAACTTTCCTGTTTCTATTTGATGAGAGTGTCATGGTTCCAAGTAATACACCCATTGCAAACAGAACTCCGAGGCAAGTAGGCTCCTCAAAGAACAGCTTTATTAGGAGATATCATGTTGGCACAAACTGGTGGAAAGCCAGCTCTGAGGATTCCCACACTTTCCACCTCATTAAAAATGAAAG
This sequence comes from Arizona elegans, assembly GCA_022577455.1. Classification (NCBI taxonomy): domain Eukaryota; kingdom Metazoa; phylum Chordata; class Lepidosauria; order Squamata; family Colubridae; genus Arizona; species Arizona elegans. The sequence continues at coordinate 4,653,676 of JAKOOJ010000021.1, read as the reverse complement.
TTCCCCCTTTCCCCAAACAATAAATCACATTGCCCAATCTGGGTATGGGCTGGTTGCCTGGTTTCTCCTTTCCTCCTCCTCTGGCCAGCCGGCAATTGAAATATTATTTATTTATTTATTTATTTATTTATTTATTTATTTATTTATTTATTTATTTTTATATACCGCCCTTCTCCCGAAGGACTCGGGGCTGTGAACAGCCAGCAGATAAAACACAAGAAATACAAAATTTAAAACAGTATTAAAATCTGTCTGCAATTAAAGTAAGATCGAATCTCGCCAGGGTCAAGGTTGACTCAGCCTTCCATCCTTTCTAAGGTAGGTAAGTTGAGGACCCAGTTTGTGGGGGCAATAAACTGACTTTGTATAAATATACAAAAGTATGAAGGCTATTGCTTAACACACTGTAAGCCGCCCTGAGTCTCCGGAGAAGGGCAGTATATAAATCAAATTTAAAAAAAAAAATCCAATTAAATTAATTTGGCTCACAATTAAAACATCCCTATATTAAAACTGATAATTAACAATTATATTGCTGCATAAACAACTATATTGTTTTGGCTACAAAACCACATCTATCTCTACCCCACTTCATCTCCAAGCTGTGTCAAGCCTGAAGTCCTGTGAAAATAAATCCTGATAGGAAAACAAAAAAAAACTACAGAAAAGAAAATGGCCACAGCCAAGTCAGCTTTGGGGTTGACAGAGAGGAGATGGAAGAAGTTATTTCAATCACCATGCATAAATTGTTCACTAATCTTTGGAAGAATTAGTGCCTTTGAACTGTGGTGCTGGCATAAATTATTGGGTATGCCATGGACAGCCAGAGTAACTAACAGAGAGGTGTAAAATCATATAAAATAGACACACCACTAGAAGCTAAAATCATAAGACTACATCAGATTTACTTTGGCCATATCATGCATGCAAATTCATTGGAAACTGCAGTGATGCTAGGAATAGTTTGTGGAACAGGAAGAAGGGATAAGCAAAGAACACTCTGGCTTGGTAACATCAAGCCTGATACAAAGTTGAACATCCAACAATTGGAAGAAGCTATGCTTGACAGGGTAGCATGGAGAGCATTTGCCTACAAAATCGCTAAGAGTCGGACACAACTAAATGGTTAAAACAATGACAGCAACAACAATCAATGTCACTGTTTTAATTTTGGAAGTACTGAAATTCACAGAGAATAACTTTTCTAGACAATCATAAATGGACCCATCCACTGTTATTTCCTAGAGAAATGTAAGCTAAATCTCAGGATCCAATGTAGGCTTTCCTAAGTTATAATATTATCTCTTAGCTACTATAGTTTTCTAGGTCTCTATGACCTATGAGTTAAGAATTCCTGAACACCATTCCATACCACCATACTTAAATTGTCTACATAACAGAAGGGGGAAAGAGTTAGCAAATTATGTTAAAATGTACATAGCATTAACACAAGTAGATAGCAAATTTGCCATTAAACTGTATGAAGGATTTTTTTTGTCTTTTAATGACCCCGAAATTCCTTGCATCGGGATGGAGCCGGGGCAACTGACTGGAGCTGAGTATTTACTGGCCAGATGCCCTTCCTGTCACCAATGTGGAGTTCACAGCAGATAAATTCTCATTGTGCCCAGAGAGAGAAATATTTGCCTCTACCTAGGATCGAACTCACAGCCTCCTGATTGTGAAGCGAGAGCTCCACTTCTAGGCCACTGCACCACTCAAACTGTATGAAGGAAATGGACATATAAAATTATTTGAAGTTATCCTTTTAATATCTTTTAAAGGTAAACCTCTGGTTTGACAGAAGGGCCACCTTGGCCCACATTTTTTTTTTTTTTTTGTGATGGAGGATTTTCTCTTCTTTACCTTTTATGCAAGCAATATGAATTCACAATTCTTGGATTGATCAGAGCAAAGTGATTTGTTGGATTTCTCCCTTACTAGATTTTGTGATGGTATTTTTATCTGAAAACTTTTCAACTGAAAAAAAGTTAGGCAATAGAATAGAAAATCCATGCCATAGAATGTATTTTCCTTCCAGTTTTAAAAGTGTAAATTAACAGCTTACTTGTTAAAATGGAAAGGACCAAACTGAGATTTGATCATATCCTTTAAGGAATCCTATTAACTTAACTGGTTTCTTTTCTGTTTCTTCTTCATTTAGCTCCACCATTTTTTGCAGAAAGGCTCCTTTAACAACAGTGCCGGGGAAGAGATTTCATTTGGTCCCAATGGAGAATTAGTAACTGGATTTGATATTTTCAATTGGGTCACATTCCCAAACAAATCTTTTCTCAGAGTCCAGGTTGGAAAAATTGACCCCATGGCTGCCCCAGACAAGTTCCTCACCATTTCTGCTAAAGATGCTGTTTGGCCTTTCATATTTAACCAGGTGTGTCACATTTTTCAATTTTTAGGAAATCGTTTAATCATCTCTGATCCAGAGACATAAATGAATTTTTTTTAAAAAAAACAACAATACGTGGATTGAGTTATTTGGCAGCCTCCAATAGGTGAAACTGACTAAAGAAACTGCTTTAGCTATATATTTCAATTATGCTGAATATATATCAAAATTAAAAGTATTGAAAAATATGCCTCAAAAACAAAGAATGTCCTCTCTCTCTCTTTCTCTCTCCCTCTCCCTCCCTCCCTCCCTCCCTTCTCTCTCTCTCTCTCTCTCTCACACACACACACACACACACACATACCTTATCTATCTCTCCAAAGTGTAGCACTAATTTCATTCTTATCACCCATCTCATCCCACTTACGACTGTATGACTGTAACCTTGTTGCTGGTATCCTTAAGATTTATATTGACTGTTTCCCAATAGGATTTGATTGCTTATTTATTCCCTATGACTATCATTAAGTGTTGTACCTTACGATTCTTGATGAACATATCTTTTCTTTTATGTACACTGAGAGTATATGCACCTAGACAAATTCCTTTTGTATCCAATCATACTTGGCCAATAAAGAATTCTATTCTATTCTATTCTATCCTATCCTATCCTATCCTATCCTATCCTATCCTATCCTATCCTATCCTATCCTATCCTATTCTCACAGAAAGCCTATTCCAAAGGACTTAAAAGTTATCCCACACCAGCTTTTAGTTCTAATTTCTTCAGAACAGATCTTTGGAATAGTAATCTTGAGGATGGTAAGTCAATTAGTGTAATAGATGTGTGATAAGGAGCAATTGAGGGATTCAGTGTAGGAATTTAAACTAGAAAGAAATCTGGACAACAGAATGCCAAGGTTTGGATTGGATAAGAAGAGTTTATGTATTTTTAACTGATGAAAAGAACAATCCTGAAATATAATTTTTCAGTTGAAAGACATCTAATTTTATTTATGAACAGACATTACCTCTTTCCATCTGTAACAAGAAATGTCCTCTTGGCCATAGCAAGATAAAAGTGGAAGGGAAATTATCTTGCTGCTATGACTGTAGACTCTGTCCAGAAGGGAAGATAGCTGATCAAATGGGTAAGCAAAGGAATATATTTTCTTTATCAATGACCTAATTTTTAATCAGTATTATAGTGACTGAAAATCTTGAGCCACACTTCATATTGTACAGTTCAGCAATTGAATATTTGAACTGAATTCTCATAGCTCAGCCATATATTTGATGATAATCACTAATCAATTCATTCTAACTTGCTAAGTTAGATTTCTTAGATTTGAATTTTGCCTTCTTAGGTTTCTTCGAATGTGTTCTAAATATTTTTCAGCGAACAACATTTTCCAGGTAAATTACAAAAACAAAAATAATCTTGCCACCAGTATCGGATGAATGAGCCAATTGTCTCCCCACATCCAACATTTTCAAGAAGAGCAGAGTCTTTCTAGTCTACTAAAATAATAAAAGAGTAAGGATGCTTCAGAATTCAGATGGATTCAGATTGAATTCTGATGTTGTCATTTGATGGGAGTTTGGAGGGTTAACCTCCAAACTCCCATCAAATGACAACATTTAATGCAGGAAATCTGGAGCATTCCCAGCCAGCTGACAATTGAAAGAGATAGAGAGAGATTGTTTCACAAATAACTAGGCCTTGTGATATTCCAGGCTTCAAGATAATACCCAGCAATTACAATTGTACCTGGAAACAACTGGGAGCCACAATGGATCATTTAACTCAACTAAGCTATGAGGCATTCAAACCTACATATACTGCTTCATTGGGGACCAGTTACTGTTTCCAAATGGTCTTCAATGGAAGCCCCATATGAGGGCATTCCAGCAATCAGGTTGGGATATAATTAAAGCTAGAGAAGGTTGTAAAAATCAGGGTATGTTGAAATTTAAGGGCCTTTGCACAACTGTGGGTTGTGTGCCATTTACACCCTTTCCTGGACCAACAATCCCTACTCGTAGCCACTCATGCCCTAGTCACCTCCCATCTTAACTATTGCAATGTTCTATATAGGGCTGCCCTTGAAAAGCATCCAGAAGCTCCAATTGGTTCTAAATGCAGCGGCCCACATGGTTTTGTGCTGACCTTAGTGTGCACATGTTTCAGCTCTCCTGTGGGAGATGATTGGTTGCTGATTTGCTTCTGGGTACAATTCAAGGTGCTGGTTATCACTTTTAAAGCTCTTCATGGCTTGGGACCAGGTTAACTGAGGGAGCGTCTCTTGCTGGTCACATCCACCTGACCCACTAGAGTGTAGTGGGTCCCATCCCCTAAGGAGATACAACTGATGGGATCCAGAAGGAGGGCCTTCTCTGTAGTCGCTCCCTCGCTCTGGAATATTACTCATACAGAAATTAGACTGGTTCCCACTCTGACACTAAGGCCCTGAAGATGTAGTTTTGCCAGTGGACCTGGGGAACCAGAGTGGGATAGAGCCCATTAGTTAGTTGATCTGAGTGTGTGTTGTCATTGAGGGGTGGTGATGGAGGGCTATTATTTTATTATTTTTTACTTTTACTTTTATTTTTTCTACATTGTGTTTTTATTATCTACAAGCTACCTAGAATCGCTGTGAGTGAATAGGAGACTATATAAACTATCTAGAATACATACATACATACATACATAGATACATACATATGTAATACATACGTGCATAATATACGACAATAGAAAAGAATATATGAGTCTTAGGTTTGTACTATTGAGCTCCTGGTGCTTTTTGAGCTATGTTATTTGGACTGCAGATACTTCACTATAAAATAGGTAACATCTTCAGTGTTGAGTTTTCCCCGTGTCAATATACAGCTTGCCCTGACACTTTTAGTGTGGATATATATATTTTTCTGAGTATAATTTTTGATCTTATATTTGTCTAGTTTTAAACTTGGCTTATATGGGTATTGGCTTTTTCAGATAATGTGTTCTGTCCTTTTATTTCTTTCATAGTTTTTTTTAATTACATCTATGGATAATTATTATGTCTATGTCTATTGTTTCCCCCTTATTATCCCTTTCTAATTATTCGTAAATATGATTTCTCACTATATAACAAAGAACCAAGCTCAGAATGTAACTGGGACACCACTGTATCACATTGTTAATTGTACTATGAATTTTTAACAAAAAAAAAAAAAACAAAAACAAAACACACACACACACACACACACACACAAAAACAGAACTGGTATGTAAATCATAGTATCATATGAGCCTCAGTGGCACAGTGGTTAGAGTGCAGTACCACAGACTACTTCTGCTGGCTGCCTGCAATTTGGCAGTTCAAATCCCATCAGGCTCAAGGTTGACTTAGCCTTCCATCCTTCCGAGGTGGATAAAATGAGGACCCAAATTGTTGGGGGCAATATGCTGACTCTGTAAACCGCTTACTGAGGGCTGTAAAGCACTGTAAAGCGGTTTATTTATTTGTTTATTTATTTATTTATTTATTTATTTATTTTTATTTATTTATTTATTTATTGGTTCGATTTATATGCCGCCCTTCTCCAGAGACTCAGGGAGGCTTACAATGCATTAAGCGATAGCCTTCATACTTTTGTATATACCTGCTTAGTAGGGCTTTCGCACCCCCCCCCAAGCGGTGTTCTTTTTTATACAAAGTCAGCTTATTGGCCCCACAATCCGGGTCCTCATTTTACCTACCTTGAAAGGATGGAAGGCTGAGTCAACCTTGAGCCTGGTGAGATTTGAACTTGCAGTAATTGCAGGCAGCTGGTTTTACTTAACAGCACTTTAGACTGCTGTGCCACCAAGGCTCTTATATGAGTCTAAGTGCTATTGCTATTGCTATCTTAGTGCATCTTGTCTGTTACTGATAGTTGATGCTGAAAAAAATAATAATGTTCCTATGAAAGTTTTTCTTTTTTGTTTCTTTTAGACTTAGATGATTGTTTCCCATGTCCAGAAGATCAATATCCAAACAAAGATCGGAATAGTTGTATTAGAAAAAGCATAACTTACTTGACTTATGAAGAGCCTTTGGGGATTTTTTTGGTAGGCATAGCAGTCTCCTTATCTTTCATCTCAGTTTTAGTACTGGGGATCTTCATTAAACATCAGGACACACCCATTGTCAAAGCCAACAACAGGAACCTCACCTACATTCTTCTCATTGCTCTCCTCGTCTCCTTCCTTTGCACTTTTCTTTTCATTGGGCAACCAGACCAAGTGAAATGTCTCTTGCGACAAACTGTTTTTGGCATCATTTTCTCTATAGCTCTTTCTTGTATATTTGGGAAAACAACCATAGTGATTCTTGCTTTCATGGCCACCAAGCCTGGTTCCAAAATGAGGAAATGGGTGGGGAAAAGGATGGCTATCTCTATTGTCTTACCTTGTTCCCTTGTACAATTCAGCATTTGTGCAGTGTGGTTAACAAATTTTCCCCCTTTCCCAGATTCTGACATGCACTCCATGACTGAAGAAATTGTCCTGCAATGTAATGAAGGTTCAACCACTATGTTTTATACTCTGCTAGGGTTTATGGGATTCTTGACTACAGTCAGCTTTACAGTGGCCTTCCTAGCTAGGCATTTACCTGACAGCTTTAATGAAGCAAAATTTATCATCTTCAGCATGTTGGTCTTTTGCAGTGTCTGGGTATCATTTGTTCCAACTTATCTGAGCACCAAAGGAAAATACATGGTGGCCGTGGAGATCTTCTCCATTTTGGCTTCAGCAGCTGGATTACTGGGTTGCATCTTTTCCCCAAAATGCTATATCATAATTCTGAGACCTGATCTAAATAAGAAGGGCCAACTAATAAAGAAATAAAACTTTGTTATATATACCATGCCTCTTAAATGCAGCCAGATTGCTTACTTTCACCTTGGTTTTTTTGCAATTTAGTAGTTCCACATTCTTTCCTCCACCAGCAAATCAAACTGATATGCAAGGAAGTAACTCTGATAATCACTTCAAAGTTCTCTTCAAAACCTGGATAGTATCTGCTCATAATGTTAGATAATTATTCTGGGCCTCGTTCAGAGTAAAAGAGAATGCTTAAAACAACGGTGTGTGAGAATCAATTTTTAATCATTTAATGCACATTAATCTAAAAATGAAAGGCTTCATATTTTGCAGATTATGAGTTTCATAAAATGCCTTCTTCCCAAATATGATTGTCCACAATCATATTTTTAAATGTTTTAAATTTTAAATGTGGGAGAAAATCCAGATAAATATCCCCTGCGCAAGCCTGAAAATTTGACAGTCATTTTGCTGTTTCAGGAAAGGTGCTGGATTAGAACTGGGAAATCATGAATTCTAATCCTCCCTTAGGCTTTAGGTTTTAGCTAATATGTTGATGTGGGAAAACATATGAAGAACAGTGGCAGGAACACGGCATGGCTAGTCTAGTGAAAAGAAGGACTAGGGATGACATGATAGCAGTATTCCAGTAATTGAGGACTGCCACAAAGAGGAGGGGTAAATTTATTTTCCAAGCTCCAGAAAGCAAGACAAGAAACAATTAATGGAAACTAATCTAGGAGAAAAGCAACCTGGAATTAAGGAGAAACTTCCTAACAGTGAGGACAATTAACTAGAGGAACAGTTTGCTTTCAGAAGTTGTGGGTGCTTCATCGCTGGATTTTTTAAAGAAAAAACTAGACAATCACTTGTCTCAAATTATATACTGCCTCCTACTTGAGAAGGGATATAGACTAGAAGATCTTCCTTCCAGCTCTATTGTGATTGATTGACGTATACTGAAAGAAGGTAGTTTTGGAGAATTGCTTCTCACCTTGCTTGATGTAATTCACCTTATTCATGATGACAAGTGTTCCACCTTTGGCAGTTTGCTTAATTATGATATTATTTGATGAGAATATATTTACCAAATTTTATAGCCCTCCACACACAAACATCTTATGTCATGACACTTGCTACATAAAAGGATTAACTATATAGATTAAAAAAAATAAATGGTGAAAAAAATACAAGAGAGAGAATTCTATTTAATTATGCTGTAAACATCTAATAGGCCTAACTGAACTGTTCATTTTTTAAAAAATGTTTTTATGTTATAAACCACCTATGGTCATTGGATATGAGATGGGCAGCAAATTTCATAATAAATAATGAATAAAATATGATCCCTTGGGCAGTTGTAAAAGGGTAAAATGCAACAGAGTATAGAAAAGAAAAAGGCGATAGTAACTCAATTTTTTCAGAAACTTTATGAGCAAGATAATGTGACAGCCGAAGAAATAAATCAATATTTGAGTGGGGAGGGAATGTCGGCATTAACAGAGGAAGAAAAAGAGATACCAAATAGGGATATCACCATAGACGAGCTAAAGGAAGCGATTAAGAAGCAAAAAAATAATAAAACCCCAGGGACAGATGGTATACCATTTGAATTTTATAAAGGATTAGGAGAAACATTGAATTGGATTCTACTAGAAACATGTAATGAAGCATTGATAGAGGCAAAGCTACCAGATTCATGGAGGGAGGCATACATTTCGCTGATACCGAAGGAAGGAGCAGATATAACACAAATAAAAAAATATAGACCGATCTCTCTATTAAACACTGATTACAAAATCTTCAGGAATATAATGGCAAAAAGGATGAAAAAATTATTGAATCATAGAATACACCCAGATCAAAACGGCTTTTTACCAACGAGGCAAATAAAAAACCAATATAAGAACAGTAATCAATGTATTAGAATACTATGAGGTGCATTCAGAGAGGGAGGTAGCACTGGTGTTTCTGGATGCACAAAAAGCTTTCGATCACGTTAATTGGCAATTTATGATTCAGCAATTAAAAAACATAAAATTCAGGGAGAGATTTGAAAAAATGATAGCCTCTACATATATGAAACAAAAAGCAAGTATATTAGCAAATGGAGACTCTACTAATTTTTTTGAAATAAATAGGGGAGTACGGCAGGGATGTCCACTTTCACCTTTACTTTTTATTTTAACATTGGAAAATTTACTTGTAAGAATGAGGTCAAGTAAAAGAATAAAAGGACTAAATGTAAAACGAGAAGAATACAAGGTCCAAGCATTTGCGGACGACCTTGTATTCTTCATAGAGGAACCATTAAAACAGGACAAATTTTAATAAAAGAGATAGAGGAATTTGGAAAAGTAGCGGATTTAAAAATTAACAAAGATAAGACTAAAATGTTAACGAAAAATATAACAGGAAAACAAATAGAAGAATTAGTTAATCAATCAGGATTACAGGTAGTAAAAAAGGTGAAATATTTAGGTATAAATTTGACAGCCAGATATGCAACCATAAAGGAGAACAATTATGGAATTTTAGTTCAAAAAATAAAAGAAGATTTAGAAAAATAGGGGAAATTAAAATTATCACTATTAGGGAGGATTGCAGCAATAAAGATGAACATACTGCCCAGACTCCTTTATTTATTTCAAACAATCCCGATAAAATTGGATAATTTTTTTTTCAACAATTTGAATAGAATAACTACAAAATTTGTGTGGGAAGGGAAAAAATCAAGAATCAAATTAAGTATTTTGCAGGACGATAGAACTAGAGGTGGATTTGGATTGCCAGCATGGGAAAATACTATAAAGCAACAAGTCTGACATGGATTAGAGAATGGGTGAATTTGGAAAATCAAAGACTATTAAAATTAGAAGAATACGATTTGCTGATGGGGTGGCACACCTTCTTATGGAACACCGGGAACAAAACATATAAATATTTCAGTAATCATATATTAAGAGACTCATCTGTACATGGCGAGAAATCAAAAATAAACATTATATAAAAGTTCCGGGATGGTTATCCACAATGGAGGCAATAATACACTCCAACACACTAGTAACACAAAAAATGATAAGATATAAGGAAATATTGGATTCCCAGGGAGTATTAAAAACACAAGAAGAACTTAGAGAACAAGGAATATTGATAGAATGGTGGCCCTACTTACAGATAAAAATAAGGTACCAAAAGGATCAAGAGGAAGGAGGAAATGAACTAAAACCGAACCAATTAGATAAATTTTTAGAAGCCAAGGAAGAAAAAATAATTTCAAAAATTTATAAATACTTGTTGGAATTTGACCTAGCAGAGGAATTAGTAAAAGGACAAATGATAGCATTTGTCTATCTCCCACCGGCCGGTACGCTCTCATAGAGAGGGGCTCCTCCAGGTGCTGTCAGCCAAACAATGTCGACTGGCGGCCCCTAGGGGGAGGGCCTTCTCTGTGGGGGCACATATTATCTGGAACGAGCTCTCCCTGGAGAAACGGAGGATCCCGGATCTGCGCACTTTCCGCCGTGCTTTGAAGACACTCCTATTCCAGCAGGCCGGCCTGGCCTAATTTTTTCCTCTTCTTCTAAATTTTTAAACTCAAATTTTAATTCATTTTAAATTATTAGGGTTTTTAAATTGTCTCAGGCAAAAATTATTTAATTGGGTTTTAATCATGTCTTAACTTTTGTATTTATGTGTTTTATTTCGTGCCTGTTCACCACCCTGAGTCCTTCGGGAGTAGGGCGGTATACAAATGTAATAAAATTAAATCCGGGGACTTAATCATTGCTGCTATTATATATCAAAACTTCTTTCTTTCAAATGAGAACACTTTTCAAAGTTTTCCTTCTCATGATGTGCTTGATCAATACCTGTAAGTATCCTCATTTCCAGGTGCATCCCCATCACCACCTAAATGTTTTCCTTCCTTCCTTCCTTCCTTCCTTCCTTCCTTCCTTCCTTCCTTCCTTCCTTCCTTCCTTCCTTCCAGCAAGGACTTACTGAAATGAAGCAATTTCTTTTAACTGCAACTATGAATGGGTCATTTTTCTTCAGGAATATTCACTGTCCTCCTGCTTTTTGATGGGAAAAGCATGACAACCCCCCAGTCCGTGGGGTTGTCATAAAAATAGTTTACATATACGCTGGTACTTTCTAAATGTTCTTTCCTGTCATCTTACCGAGGAATATAATGCATTAGAATAATGAAAATGGAAGACCATTTCCGATCTCTTTTTTCTTTTCTATTGTGTGTTGGTAATCTCCATTTTCATCTTGTAGTTGGTAGATGGTTCTTTTCTCTCTCTCTCTTTTAAGTTTATAAGATAGCCATCTTCCTGGCTTATTTGCTTGTTTGAAATATATTTGTTTGGTTGCCTTCAAGTTTCTAACCAATTCTTCTTGATCAACTAAATTAAGTTTGTGTTTATGAAAAATCAATTGTTCTTGTAATTGGGAATTTTGAGGGCTGTTCTGTAATTTGGTCTCTAATTTTTTGATTCTTTAATTTTCTTGGTCAATTCCTCATCTTTCAATAATTGAGAATCTAGCATCCATCTTCTTCTTGGTCTTTTTTCCTCCTTCCAATTAATTCTGAGTGGGTTGTGGTCTGCCCACGAGTTCGGTAAAATTTCTACTTCTGTCACTTCTGCTGCTAGTTCTCCACTCATCCAAGCCATGTCGATGTGTGACCATGACTAATGGGGGTTCAAATAAAAAGAAAATTGTCTCTTTTCTGGATTTAGTGTTCTCCATCTATCTATTAAATTTAATTCTTTGGTCATTTCTACATATTTTATCATATAGAGCTTTGTAAAATTCTTTTTGATTATCATTAGGGGCATAAATTACCACTAATAATTTTTTTAAAAAAATTATCTGTATTTCTATTGCCAGAATTCTTCCTTTGGGGTCTGCAAATATTGTTTGCCTTGATCTCTGCTTTAATGTAGACCACTATTCCTTTCTTTTTCTCCTGATCTGCAGAAGCCATAAACAGAGTCCCTAATTTGTGGCAATCTAAATATTTTTCGTCTGTTTTTAAAATGTGTGTTTCCTGTAAACATATAATATCTGCATTTTCTTTTATTAAGTTTGCAAAAATCCTTTTTCTTTTTGTCATTGAGTTTAGTCCATTTATGTTGATAGATAAGAGTTTCATCTCTTTTTCCATAACCCTAATTGTATCTCCTTTTTTGTCTTCTGTTTGCTCTTATTTCCCTTTCTGTTTTTTTCGCTGTCTTAGGCTCTTCTATTTTTTATTGTTGTTGGTTGGTATCTTTTACTTCTTGTTCTTCATCTTTATTTTTTCGTTGGTCTTGTTCTTCTTGAGAGTTTGAATCTAGAACTTCTCTGCTTCTTTGGTCTTCCAACTCCACCAGTTGCTCCTAAAGTTCCTGTGCTTTTTCCAGAGTGTCTCTTTTGATTTTCTTCCCAAGTGACCAGTATCCCTTCTGGAATCAGCCATCGGAACAGAATATCTCTTTTATTCAGGTTTTTAGCTAGGAATTTATAATCCCTTCTCTGCTCTCTTACTCTTCTCAGGATTTGCTTGAGGATCTGAATCTCTTTTCCTTTATATATTATTGCTTCTTTTCTGGATATCTTATATATTATGTCTCAAACTTTCCTCCTTGGGAATCGAACGTGGACCTCCTTTGGGAGCTTATTTTTTCTTGCATAGCTCGTGTTGACCCTGTAAACATCGTCCATTTCCTTCAATGTTTCCTCCTTATCTCTATCTAGTGCTTCAGCTAAAATTTTCTTTCCTGTCATCTTACCGAGGAATGAAATTCATTAGGACAATGAAAATGGAAGACCATTTCCACAGAATACAAAGACCAAATGTCAGGTTGATTGTAAAATGTTATGTCCATAAGAGGGAAAACATAGAACTATAGGACTCCTTCCAGGGGTGGGTTCTACTTACCTTTACTACCAGCTTGCATTGGGCCTGTGCACATGTGCTTCCTTCGCTGACATGCACGTGCACTCTTCTGTGCATGCGCAGAAGCTTCTGTGCATGCGCAGGTCAACTTTTAAAATTTTTAAAATTTTTAATTGGTGAATTTTATGGGTAAGGGGTTTTAAATTGGGGGAAGCCAAAGATAAATTTAATTTTGTTTTATAGTATTTTAATGTTTATATTGTATGTTTTTTAAATTTTGGCTGTTAACCACCCCGCGTCCTTCGGGAGAGGGGGCGGTATAAAAATTTAAAAAATAAATAAATAAATAAATAAATAAATAAACTTTGATGATGTCCGGGTCAGTGGGTCCGAACCGGGGGCAACCCACCACTGACTCCTTCCCTCTCCTGTTCACTCTGAATTGTTATTGCTAACTTCTAAAGTAATCCTAGAAGAGATATCTCATCATGAGTTTTGACAGTTTTCTAGAAGACACATCTCAAACAGAAAAGAAAGCGAGCTACAAATGCTTGCTAATGTGATTCCCAAACCATAAAATCTAGGACTATTGTTTGCTAAAGATTACATTACAGATATCCAGAACAATCAATATGCATTAGATTGTGTGTGTGTATGTGTGTGTGTGTGTGTGTGTGTGTGAAAAATGAAAACAAAACAACTGTCAAATTCTGAAGTAGAAATATATTGAGATAATTTATAACTCTCATTGAAGGTTTCTCACTCATAATTACCAACACGCTTTGGCTCTGGCATTTGCTGTAAAGGAGATCAATGAACATTCCTCAATCTTACCCAATGTTAGCCTTGGTTTCCACATTGCTACTGACTATCTTGAGGAAATTACAACTTATCATTTAGCAATGGAATTTCTATCTACGAAAGGTAAATTTATTCCCAATTACAAATGCAATGACCAGACCAATACATTAGCAGTCATTGGAGGACCCCGTACTAAGACCTGTGTTAACATGGCAACTGCTCTGTGTAACTACAAATTTCCTCAGGTAAGATCAAAACTGGAACAAGACCAGAGGTTCAACAATTATTTATTACTTTCAGAGGTTGAATCTGCATGGTAACTCTTGTAAGAGGTATCCCAAAACATCAGACAAGAATGCAAACAATTCAGAGTTGGTATTCAGCAGGTTCTGACCAGTTCTGGAGAACCCGTAGTGGTAATTTTGAGTAGTTCAGAGAACCAGTAAACACCACCTCTGACTAGCCATACCCCATCTGTTCTCTGCTTCCCAAATCCCAGCTGATCAGGAGGAAATGGGGATTTTGCAGGAACCATCCCCTGGAGTCGGGAAGGAATGGAGATTTTACAGTATCTTTCCCCTGGTGTGGGGTGGAAATGGAGATTTTACAGTATCCTTCTGCTGCCATGACCACCAAGCCATGTCCACCAAGCCATGCCATGCCCACCAAGCCCCACCCACAGAACCAGTAGTAAAAAAAATTGAATCCCACCACTGAAACAATTCATAATCTGCAATGGATATCAGAACCATTCTTGTTCTTTAACACACTATGAAACTTCCTGATACCAAGTTATTAGTCTAATAAGGAAGATTCTTGTGTCCTTTCTATCCAAACCAAATAGTTGGGTTATGTTAAGACTTGGTGACTATCTTCAAAAATGAAGCAAGGATGCCAATGAACAAACATACATATTACCCAGATTACCCTGGAAAAACCCATTTTGCCTCTCTTGTTTTCTTACTCCCATTTAGATCACATATGGGTCAGCTCCACTGATGAATAAGGAAATAGCAGCATAATTTGTCAAATGGATGTTTCCAGATAAGATGCACCAATTTAAAGGAATACTATACTTACTGTTGCATTTCAGTTGGACCTGGGTTGGGTTGATTTCTCTGTATGAAGAAGATAGAGAGAGGTTTATTCAAAACAGTCTTTCCATCTTTACGGAGAGAGGCATCTGCTTTGACTTTATAGAAAGTATCCCCAAAATAATGTATGGTAATGAAGCTGCTGTGATGGTGGAAGAGGCAGATAAATTGTACAAAGTCATAATAAAGAGTACAGCCATTGTAGTGATCTTGAATGCTGAAATTACAGCTGTGGTGACTTTGAGAGCTATTATTTATATTTTGGACTCTGATGATATTCCAAAAGAGGAAAACCAAAGTTTGGATTATGACAGCCCAGGTGGCATTCACCTCCATTCTTATGCAAAGAGAGTTGCCCATTGATTTTCTCCACGGTGCATTTTCCTTTGCAATTCACTCAAAGGAACTGACAGGGTTCCGAGAATTTATGCAGAAAAGAATCCCTAACTTAGAAAAAGATGATGGATTTATTAGGGATTTCTGGAAAGATGTATTTGAATGTTCATTCTCCAGTGATATTAAAGATGAGAATGCTGACAGGATCTGCACAGGAGAAGAGAAGCTGGAGACTATTTCTCAAGCTATATTTGAAATGAGCATGACTGGCCACAGCTATAGCATCTATAATGCCATCTACGCTGTGGCATATGCTCTGAAGGCCATGCACTTCTCCAAGCTCAAAAAAAAATAGAATCATTGATGATAACAGATTCTTTCAATCACCATGGCAGGTAAGGTTTGCTAATGCAAAATTCAGGAATGTCATCAGTTTATGTAAACTGTACTAGTTTGTTCCATAGATTAGACCAAAAGTATTGAGTTTCTAACTTTTTCAATTTTGTGACAGAATTCTCATTGAAAAAAAAAATCAATTATAATATTTTAGTTAGGATAGGTAATGCACATGACAGAGAGCATAATTCTCTTCCAATTTTCAATATGTAGACTGTTGTAAAATGTAACAGCTTACTTTTCATTAAGCATAGGCCAAATTGAAAAGAACTAAGTGAGATTTCCTCATATGTCAATTTGCAAAGCATCCCTGGCCTGCTCTTGAGTTGCCATAGGCAAGAGGGATGGGAAACTAATGAAGCAGCATGGCAGCCAAAAACAAAAGCATATTCCAGACATATCTCACTCAAGGCTGTCTCCCATGGTTACCCACAGCGGCCAGACGGGAGTGATCTCTACAACCTGTGAAATTGCTCCATTGTTGAATGTGATTGATGACATACCCTGTGTTGGGGAGGGGGAAAACAGGATCATGATTGGGGCATAAATTATGTGGGGTCAGAGTTGGCTTCACTTGGAACATGAAGCTCCTAATAAATAACTGGATTTCTTTTGAAGCTTGATTTGATTAGGGCATCCTGACAGCACCCTTTAAGGAAACCTATTAACTTTTTCATTTCTTCATTTTCTTCTTATTTTAGTTTCACCATTTTTTGCAGCAGGTCTCCTTTAACAACACTGCTGGGGAAAAGGTTTCTTTTGGTCCCAATGGGGAATTACTAACTGGATTGGATATTCTAAATTGGGTCACATTCCCAAACAAGTCCTTTCAGAGAGTCCAGGTTCAAAAGATTGACCCCATGACTCCCCTGGAAAGGTTTCTCACCATTTCTGCCAAGGATGCTGTTTGGCCATTCACATTTAACCAGGTGTGTCACTTTTCCCACTTTTAAGGAAATTTTTAGTCACTGTCCCTTATCAATAAATGATTTAAATACAACCATAACACTTGGATTAATTTTTTAGCAGCTTCAGGTAAATGAACTAGTTTAAAGAAACTGATGAAAAGAACAACCCCAAAAACAAAAATTCTTCAGTTGAAAGAAATCTCACTTTATTTATGAACAGATATTACCTCTTTCCATCTGTAATGAGAAATGTCCTCTGGGCCATAGCAAGATAAAAATCGAAGGGAAATTATCTTGCTGCTATGACTGTAGACGCTGTCCAGAAGGGAAGATAGCTGACCAAATGGGTAAGCAAAGGAATATATTGAATACATCAATGATTTAATAAATGTAAATGGGGGCTGAATTTTTAAAGAATATTATGGTGATTGGAAATCTTGAGGTTCAAGTCATTGTTGTACAATTCAGAAATGAAATAATTTAATTTTCATAGGTATTTGATGATAACACAGGGCCACAGGGCCTGGTGGCTCAGCAGACTGATAGCATTGCGATTAACACCAGCTGTTTGCAATTACTGTAAGTTCAAATCTCACCAGGCTCAAGGTTGACTCAGCCTTCCATCCTTTCTAAGGTAGGTAAATTGAGGACCCAGTTTGTGGGGGCAATAAGCTGACTTTGTATAAATATACAAAAAGTATGAAGGCTATTGCTTAACACATTGTAAGCCACCCTGAGTCTCCAGAGAAGGGTGGCATATAAATCAAATTAAAAAAAAAAATAAAAAAAAATAACACAAGTCAGTTTCCTCTAAGTAGCTGGATCAATCAATTTCTCAGCTTTGAATTCTCCTTCTTAAGTTTTTGTGAACATAATCTAAATATTTTTCAGGAAAACCAAAGCTTTTTCTTTTTTTTTTTATTGAAAAAGTTTTACAAATACAAATTTTCCCATTCCCCCCCCTTTCCCTCCCTAACCCTCCCTAGCCCTCCCCTCCTCCCATGACTTCCCCAAGGTGAAATCTAAATCCAAATCATATTGTATCATACTTTACCGCCCATCTAATCTACCCCCTGTGTACTATACATTTCTACATGACATTGAACTATACTATACATTTCTACACAACATTCAACTAAAAGCTATCTGGTACTTCCTAGTTTGATATTTATTCTGCACATAATCTATCCATTTCTTCCACTCCCATGCATAGGTCTCTTGAGTCCGATCTTTTAAGTATGCCAATATCTTCGCCATTTCTGCAAAACTGGCCACCTTCAAAGTCCATTCTTCAATAGTAGGCATAACATCTCTTTTCCAATATTGACCAATCAGTAACCTAGCTGCTGTCACCATATACAATATCAATTTTATTTCACCCAGTGAAAAGTCTTTAACTATGCCCAGTAAAAACAATTGAGGAGAAAATTGGAGTTTTTTCTTCAGAACATTTTGCATAACCCACCAAATTTTTATCCAAAAAGCCTTCACTTTCTTGCAAGTCCACCATATATGATAATATGTAGCATCTAAACAATCACATCTACAACATTTTGGTTGAACATTAGGATACATGCATGACAATTTCTTAGGATCTAGATGCCACCTATAAAACATTTTGTAATAATTTCCCCTCAAATTCTGTGACTGCGTAAATTTAACATTCTGGACCCATATTTTTTCCCATGTTTCCATCATAACTGGTTTTGCACCTATTTTATCATACAATCTTTAACCAATTCATTTTCTGAATCTCTTTCTAACAAAACGCTATAAACCCTCTTGATATGCATTGGGCCTTTCTCTTTTATCTGTCTTACCAATTCTTCATGCAGCATTAAA
The DNA here is from genome assembly GCA_022577455.1 of Arizona elegans. NCBI lineage: Eukaryota > Metazoa > Chordata > Lepidosauria > Squamata > Colubridae > Arizona > Arizona elegans. The sequence goes on along the minus strand of JAKOOJ010000021.1, from coordinate 4,635,210 downwards.
CCAGTTTTTTGATCTTCTCTCCATCTCAGTTGAAGTTGATTATACTGTAACCAAGTTAAATTGATCCCTTCTTCCAACAGTGTATTTAATGTCTTTAGCTGCCATCTACCCCATCATTAAAATGTACTTCTTTGTATAAACCCCCCCCCCCCCGAGTGACTTTATATTTGTATTCCGTATAATATGACCAAGATCCAACCACAACGGTATTTTATAATCCCATTTGAACTAGTGCTTCTTCCATACTCTCATCAAGGAGTTTCTAAATATATGGCTGTTGAATACTTTATCCACTTTATTTTCGTAAAATAAATATGCATGCCAACCAAATTCAAGGTCATGACTTTCTATATTCAATATTCCAGTCTTTGTCCCTCCAAACCAATCACTTGCTTGTGTCAATGCTGCTGCTTCATAGTACAGTCGTAGGTTTGGAAGTTTAAGGTTAAGGCCACCCCTTTCGCGAACATCTTGCATAATTTTCAGTTTAACTCTCGACTTTTTCTCATTCCAAACAAACTTATTCACTCCTTTTTGCCATCAGCTGCCATCAGCTGTTTATCACTTTTAAGCACCGGAATCATTTGAAACAAAAATAAAAATCTAGGTAGAACATTCATTTTAACTGCTGCTATTCTTCCAAGTAAGGACAGCTGCAGTTTTTTCCAAGTTTCCATATCCTTTTGTACCTTTCGCCACAACACCTCATAATTATTTTGGAACAGTTTTATATTTGAATCTGCAACTTGGACTCCTAGATATTCACCTTTGGTACTATTTCAAAGCCTGCCTTCCTTTCAAGTTCCTTCTTTTGATATTCTGTCATGTTTTTAACTATCATCTTGGTTTTTTTCTGATTCAGTCTAAATCCTGATACCATACCATATTCTTCTATAATGTCTTTCATCTGGATTATTGATTCCATCGGCCATGTTAGGGTAACAACCAGATCGTCTGCAAATGCCCTTGTTCTGTAATCCTCTTGCCTTATAACTATTCCATTCAAAGTACTCGAGTCCCATATTGTGTTCAACAAGACTTCTAGAGTTAAGATAAACAACAACGGGGATAACGGACAACCTTGTCTTGTGCCTTTTTCTATACTGAATTTGTAGTTAAGCTTCCATTAATGATAATTTGTGCTGTTTGCTCTTGATAAATTGCTGAAACTGCCTGCACAAACTGATCCCCAAAATCCATCTTTCTTAAAGTCTTTAATAGAAAGTTCCAATTCACTTGATCAAAGGCCTTCTCCGCATCCAAAAACACCAGCACTGCAGATACCTGTTTATTCTTCTCAAGATATTCCAATAAATCTATAATTTGCCTCACATTATCCTTCATGAAAACCAAAGCTTCTTGATAGACTATTCAAAATGCTTCCTTTGTACCTTCTCTCTGGAAGTAAAGCTATCATTAAGTGTTGTACCTTATGATTCTTGATGACCGTATCTTTTCTTTTATGTACACTAACAGCGTATGCACCAAGACAAATTCCTTGTGTATCCAATCACACTTGGCCAATAAAGAATTCTATTCTATTCTATTCTATTCTAATTAATAATATTTTCATTTAAGACAATGGTAATGTATTGTCTTCGGTTTTTGCTTATTTTTAATTCCTAATCCACCCAGAATTGATTTTCTTATCAAGTTATAAAGTTGTCAATCACATGTAATGACCCTAGGTCCCGATGGCACGCGTAGCCATATTAGTGGGCACGCGAGCTCAGCCAGCTGATTTTTGGGCCTTCTGGGCCCACAGAAGTAGGGAAACAGGGCTTGGGGGGGTGGGGAAGGCCCATTTTTGTCTCTCACCTGGCTTCTCTAGGAGTCGCTGGAGCAAAAAAGTCACTTCCTGTCCAACCGCTAATTGGGAAACGGGCCATTTCTGGCCTCTGGAGGGCCTCCAGCGGGGTGGGAAAGGCCATTTTCACCCTCCCCAGAATCAGAGAGAATGCTCTGGAGCCAGGTGAGAGACAAAAATGGGCCTATGGGCCATCACATGCTGGGGAGCGGGAGGGGTCACACACACATGTGCGGGGATGAGGCACATAGAATTATGGGTGTGGACATGTGTGTGTATGACTCCCCCACCCCCTCCCCCTCCTGGCGCGTGATGGCAAAAAAGTTATCCATCACTGCCCTAGGTGCTCCCCCCACAAATAACATTTTTTAAAAATCAAAAGAAAACCAGCCTTGTCATGAGTGCCAGACCAATCAACCTTTTGACCTACTTGCCATCCTAGATGAACACTTGGGGAAAAGCCACCATCCATTTTACTACAAGGCTAAAAGTACGGGTTTCCCTCAAAACTCAAATGAGAAAGTAGGGCAAAAGGTTGGGGCCACTACACAGAAAGTGTGTCTCCAAAGTCACTTATTTGATGGCAGATAACATTGGAAGGAGCTGGTCTGGAATAACAGACAGAATTACAGACAGAATTACAGACAGAATTACAGAGTTGGAAGTGATCTTGGAAGTTATCTAGTCCAACCTCCTGCTCGGGCAGGAAATCCTATGCCATTTCTGACAAATGGTTGTCCAACCTCTTCTTAAAAACTTCAGTGTCGGAGCATTCAGAACTTCTGGAGGCAAACTGTTCCAGATTAATCATTCTAACTGCCAGGAAATTTCTCCGTAGTTCTAGCTGGTTCTCTCCTTGATTAGTTTCCATCCATTGCATCTTATCCTGCCTTCAGGTGCTTTGGAAAATAGGTTGATCCTCTCTTCTTTGTGGCAGCCCCTTAGATATTGAAACACTACTATAATGTCAACCTTGTTTTTTGTTTTTTTTTAACCATTGAATTTCATTTTGTTAAATAGGACCTAGTATTCAAGTCTGTCAAGATCCTTCTTGTATCTTGAACCTATCTTCTGGGGTAGTGGCTATTCATGCCATTTTGGTATCATCTGCAAATTTGATGAGTTCCCCTTCTATCTCCTCATCCAAATCATCAATGAAAATATTGAAGAGTACTGGGCCTAAGACAGAGCCTTGGGTTCTGCCTATAACTTGGTCCAGTGAGAAGCAAGCCTTTAAAGGCAGAATCAGAAACTTGAATTGCATTGCAAAGCAACTAGAAACCCAGAATAGCTCATGGAGCAGTAGCAAAACTCAGGTGTGCCATGAAACAACCAGACCTGCATATGCGGCTGCACTGTGAACCAGTTACTGTTTTCCAATGGCATTCATGTAAAGGACATTCCAACAATCTACATGGGATGTCTCGAAAGCTAGAGAATGCTGTAAAAACCAGGGGGGGGCAATTTGAAATGCTGTAGCAAAATGGAAGAGAATATAGATGTCTCAGGTTTCAAGTGTGGAGTCCTTGCTGCTCTCTTAGTTTGGTTGTTTTGTTTGCAGATATTTCATGGCTGAATAAGTAGCTTCTTGAGCAAATGTTGGGATTTCTCCAGTGGTGGGATCCTGCTGGTTTAACAACTGGTTCAGTGATTGAGTACATGTACCGACTGGTTTTCACCCAAACCGGTCCGAACCAGTAGAATCCCACCCCTGGATTTCTCCTTGTCTGTATACTGTATTTTCCCTACTACATTTCGTGGATGTATGATTTTCTCCTTGGTACTTCCTCGATTAGCATATTTTTCTTCCTGATTATGTGTTAGTGTCGAGTGTCAGACAACTCCTCGACACAAGATCCTGGGGAATATGAACCACCTGGATATGAGCAACTGTACAGATCCAGAGCACGATGGACCAGAAGAACAAGACACGGTGAAAGGGGGTGTTGTAGCAATTAGGATGGCACGGTGATATTAGGTGGTGGACGGTATAGGGGAACCGGGGGGGGGGGGCAATAGATATCTCGCTGTTAGCATGAAGCAGTTCCCAGTGATGAAAGAAGACAGTGAAGACCCGGAAGTAAATGATGACCCGCAATTAACCAGAATGGGATAGGTACTTTAAATTGGGTTACTTTAAATCTGTAATAGAGCGAAGGTGGGATGCTTGAATAGTGTTCTATAAAGCCGGATAAATGGCAGAAATGGCTGTCTCCGACTTTATTTCTCATTGAAGAACTTCAGCGCTTACTGTATGACCACCGTGTAAGCTACGATTAAACCAGATAGCCTCACCTTCTGAGCGTGCGTGTGTGGTGTTTGTCTGGCGAAACACAGGTGGTTCCAGAGGAGGCTGACAGATAGTTTTAATCCATGCTTATCTGGGTGTTGGCTGTTTCAGAGAATGTATTCTGTCTTTTTGTTTCCCTCTTAGGTTTATCATCAATATTATTCTTGTCACTGTTGAATGAGAGGTTTATCTATATATAGCAAACAACCAAGCTCAGATTGCAGCTAGTATTCCACAGTAGCACATTGTATGTAAATTGTATCCTGAATTATTTTATGAAAAAGGAGGAAATAGAATCCTTTTCTAAGTCACAGAACCTTAGTGGATCTAGTGTGTAATTAATAATTGATTTTTTTTTTTAAAAAAAACTATACCATTTCTTTAAATGGTTTTCCTTTTTCTTTCTTTCTTTTTTTCCACAGATTTAGATGATTGTGTTCCATGTCCAGAAGATCATTATCCAAACAAAGATCAAGATAGTTGTCTTCAAAAAACAATAACTTACTTGACTTATCAAGAGCCTTTGGGGATTTCTTTGCTGGCCATAGCAGTCTCCTTATCTTTCATCTCAGCTTTAGTATTGGGGATCTTTATTAAACACCAGGATACTCCCATTGTCAAAGCCAACAACAGGAACCTCACCTACATTCTTCTCATTGCTCTCCTGCTCTCCTTCCTTTGCACTTTTCTTTTCATTGGACAACCTGATCAAGTGAAATGTCTCTTGCGACAAACTTCTTTTGGCATCATTTTCTCTGTAGCTCTTTCTTGTATTTTGGGAAAAACAACCATTGTTGTTCTTGCTTTCATGGCCACCAAGCCAGGCTCTAAAATGAGGAAATGGGTGGGGAAAAGGATGGCTATCTCTATTGTCCTACCTTGCTTCCTGGTCCAATTCACCATTTGTGTAGTGTGGTTAGCAATTTTCCCCCCATTCCCAGATTCTGACATGCACTCCATGGCTGAAGAAATTCTCCTGCAATGTAATGAAGGTTCAACCAAAATGTTTTATACTGTGCTTGGCTTTATGGGGTTCTTGAATGCTGTCAACCTCATGGTGGCCTTCCTAGCTCGGAATTTACCAGACAGGTTCAATGAAGCCAAATTTATCACCTTCAGCATGTTGGTCTTTTGCAGCATTTGGGTGTCATTTGTTCCAACCTATCTCAGCACCAAGGGAAAGTACATGGTGGCTGTAGAGATCTTCTCCATTTTGGCTTCAGCAGCTGGATTACTGGGCTGTATCTGTTCCCCCAAATGCTATATCATTATTTTGAGACCTGACCCTTCAATGAAGCAGAATTGGGTTCTCTTACCATTTAGTTTCCTGCACTTTGCAGTTGTACATACTTTAATCATATCTGTACATCAAGGTGACATACAATGGATAAGAATGTGATCTCTTCCAAATTCACATCAGAATTTAGAGAGGTGCTCCTCATCTTTTTTTTTTTGAAATGTTAGACAATTATTTTAGATCAGGGGTGTCAAACTGGTACATAGATACTGTAGATAGATAGATAGATAGATAGATAGATAGATAGATAGATAGATAGATAGATAGATAGATAGATTTCTCTTTTGGGCCCCCCAAAAAGGACTAGGGCTTATTTTCAGGGGTGTCTTTTTTTCTTCCCCATGTACAGGAGGCCCACTTTTGCTTGCTTGCAGAGAGGCAGGAGTCCGTGCAGCACGCCAATGCCACTGCCATCAAGTGAGGGAGTGGAGTTGCCCCACACACCCTATATTGGCTTACCTCATGGACCCTGAATCCAGGCCACCCACACCCTGACACCTGCCTCACCTGGTGGCCATGGAACCACCTCTGTTCAGCCTCCTGCTTTGTTGCAGCCATGAGCAAGCAGAAGTTGGCTGGCGGCCACATGGGCTCCTGCTGCTCCTGCTGCTGACAGGTGTTAGGGCATGGATGGCCTGGCTGTGGGGCCCTGAGGTAAGCCAGCCCAGGGCATGTGGGACAGCTCCACCACCAGCCTGCCTTGCTTCATGGCCATGGCACCATGAGCAACCAGACAAAATGGGCGGGCAGGTGGCTGGCTGCATAAGTTATTAAGTAGAACTTATTTGGGAGGTAGGGTTTTTATTAGGCACACATATAAAAACATGCTATGGCTTATTTTTGGGATACTTTAGGGGAACCAGGGTACATAGATAGATAATAGACCTGTTCCTTTAAGTGAGCATAAGCCCCATCAGATTCACTTTGAACTATATTTGGCAGACTCAATGAGATGAACTGACTCTGCATGGATTCCTGCCTTATGGAACATTCCAACATTATTTCCCTCTATCAAACCATTTTTGATCTCAATCACTTATGTTAAACTGCCACTTTTCATAGCAGAAACTGCTTTAAGCAGAGTATTGACAACTTGACTGTAACCCATGAACTTCAGTTCTTTTAAAATTGTGTTTTAAATCAATAAAGTTTGGAATCTGATTATAGATATGTAGCTGCCCAAAATGGCACCTTCTTTAGAAAAAAAAAGTCCCAACAATTTTTTCTTTGGTGCATATGGTGTTGCTCAGTGGTGGGTTTCAATTTTTTTTACTACTGGTTCTGTGGGTGTGACTTGGTTGGCGTGGCAGGGGAAGGATACTGTAAAATCTCCATTCCCTCCCCAATCCAGGGGAAGGTTACTGCAAAATCCCCATTGCCTCCCGATCAGCTGGGATTCAGGAGGCAGAAAATAATGGGGGCAGGGCCAGTCAGAGGTGGTATTTACCGGTTCTCTGAACTACTCAAAATTTCTGCTACCTGTTCTCCAGAACTGGTCAGAACCTGCTGGAACCCACCTCTGATGTTGCTCCCATTTTCTCAATCAATATATTTCATTTTGACATTTTGCACAGAAGCAAAAAAAAAAAAAAAAACCAACAAAAAAAAAAAACTATTGCAAGTAAGCTATTATCTTCTAAGTAATTATTAAACAAAGTACCATCATTGTTCTTTTCTCCCTATCTCAAGGGAATCCCAGTAAACATGGGGAAAAAAACGTATGAGCCCAGGTTAAAAAACTGCATTACATTAATACAGATGCAGAAGTACAGGTTTACAAATAGAGAGAACAAAAAAGAAGCATGTTTAATCTGTGTTACTTTGTTTTAGATAATATTCCTGAACGATTATGACGCAGATCATTATTTGAATAGTAACATTCAAGTTATACTTTGATATCTACAATGGCCATATTTTATACTGAGTTGCTTCTGTTCACAACACTGATTTTATTCTTTTTTCCTAAATTGATGTGCAGTTCTCCTGTTCACAACTGCAATCTCAGAGGTCCTCTTCCAATTTCTCACAAGTACTATCAGTCTGGAGACGTAATTGTTGCTGCTATTATATATCAGGTCTTCTTTCTTTCAAATGAGATCATTTTTCAAAGGGTTCCTTCTCACGATGTGCTTGATCAATACCTGTAAGTATTTTAAAAGTATATGAGTAGTATTTTACTGTCACACTCATCCCCATCACCACCTAAAAGTTGTAATTTTTTTCTTCCTCTTTACCTTTCTGCTCAAATTAAAATGCTCACCATATAGCCCACTGAAATTATCCTTAGTCATGTATAAATTCTAGGATTAAAAGACACTTAGCCACCACTAATACTGCTGTCATAAATGGGAAAAGAATGCACCATGGCTTTTTTATTCATCTATTTATTTTTTATTTTTATCCCACCTTTATTATTTATACAAATCATTCAAGGGGAAAAACACATCCAACTCACCTTCCTCCTTTATTTTCCCAATAACAACAACTCTGTGAGGTGAGTTGGGCTGAAAGAGAATGACTGGCTGAAGTCACCCAAAAGGTGAGACTTGAATTCATAGTCTCCCGTGTTTTACCCTAAAACAAACTGGCTCAAATTGACTGTCTTCTAGAAGAACATTTTTAAGAAGAAAAGAAATAAGCATACAAATGTTGTCTCAGTTCAATCTTAGCTACCCGTTCCCAATATTAGTGCTTCCCAATCAATACAACCTGGGGCTATTGTTAGCTAAAGACCACATTACATATATCAAGAGCAAATAATAACCACAACATTTTGAATGTTTATGAATGTATATAACAATTAAAATGTGATTCTGAAGCAGAAATGTATTGACATAGTTTATAACTCTCACTGAAGGTACCTCACTCATAATTACCAACACACTTTGGCTCTGGCATTTGCTGTTAATGAGATCAATGAACATGCTGGAATTTTACCCAACATTACCCTTGGTTTCCACATTGCTACTGATAATCATGAGGAAATTACAACTTATCAATTAGCAATGGAATTTCTATCTACAAAAGATCAATTTATCCCCAACTACAAATGTAATGACCAGACCCACACTGTAGCTGTCATTGGAGGACCCCGTTCTAGGACATGTCTCAACATGGCAACCAGTCTGTGTAACTACAAATTTCCACAGGTGAGACATAAATATTGAGCAAGATGTTAAGTTCCCTTGCTCTTGAATGACTTCAGGTATCAGATCTTCATGATAACTCTCTTTACAAAGATCCCAGAAGGCTGAAACATTTGAGACAAGAAGGGGTCAAATTTATGAAAAGGGAATCGTCAAAATTGCTACACTGTTTTGCTCAATGACTAGCCCTTATGTTAAGCTCTAAAACTGTGTGCTAAAACTGTAGCATTGTTTTCTTTTCTGTATTGCACTCAAGCACAGAAATTTTGATTAAACATGAGCACTGCACAATGTTCCTTAGAACAATTCCTTTTTTGCTTTTATTGCTTTCTTACTCCCGTTTAGATCACATATGGATCAGCTCCATTGATGAATGATGAAACAGCAGCACTGTTTGTCAAATGGATGTTCCCCGTTGAGGTACACCAGTTTAATGGAATACTACATTTACTGCTGCATTTTGGATGGACCTGGGTTGGGAAAGTTTGCTTTGTTGAGGAAGATAAAGAGAGATTCATTCAGGATAGCCTTTCCATGTTTACAGTGAGAGGAATCTGCTTTGACTTTATAGAAAGTATCCCCCAAATGATGTATGGCAATTTAGCTGCTGAAATGGTGGAGGAAGCAGATAAATTATACAAAGTGATCATGGGGAGTACAGTCATTGCAGTGATCTTGAATGCTGAAATTACAGGCCTGATGACTTTGAGACTTATGATCTATTTATTAGATTCTGAGGATATTCCCAAGGAGAGAAAAGCCAAAGTCTGGATCATGACAGCTGAGATGGAATTCACCTCCATTCTAATGCAAAGACCGTTGCCCATCATTTTTCTCCATGGTGCTCTTTCCTTTGCAATTCACTCAAAGGAACTGAGGGGGTTCCGAGAATTTGTGCAGAAGAGAAACCCAACATTAGAAAATGAAGATGGCTTTATTAGAGATTTTTGGAAAGATGCATTTGAATGCTCATTTTCCAGTGATATTAGAGATGGGAACATTGACAGGACCTGCACTGGGGAAGAGAAGCTGGAGTCTCTTTCTCAATCTATATTTGAAATGAGCATGAGCGGCCACAGCTACAGCATCTACAATGCAGTCTATGCTATGGCAAACGCTCTGAGGCAATTGTATTCCTCCCAGTTCAAATACAGGCAAAGAATTAATGAAAGGAGATGGAAGCTTTTTCTTCAGTCACCATGGCAGGTAAGTTTGGCTAATGAAACATTTTGAAAAGTAATCAGGTGATATGCTTAGTGCAACAAATATAAATTGGGAAAAGGTTGCCTCTTTTAAAGTTGGTTGAAATATAGTCCATCATAAGAAGTTGCTTCTGGCTTTTGTGGTGAATATGAAAGACAATTTGCAGACTGTCAGCATTCCAGAAAACCACAACTCCAATTAAAAACTCCGAAGCAAGCATTTTCTCAAAGTTCCATTTATTGAAGTAGGTATAATGGCACATCTGGGAAAACCCGAATCTGAGAGTTCCGGGTTTTATCTCAGTAAATCAAAATCCCCAAAACTATCCCCTCACTCATCAATCCATCACATGCTCCAATCAGCATCTGTCCCATCTTGAGACATCACTCCAACCACTCCTGACCTTGACTGAAAGGAAGAAAGCTATTTTGTCTAAATACATTTTCTCTACTAAATCCCCCCTCCTACTTTCCCACACATGAGAAGGTGATGGCGTGGAAGCTTCCGTGGCTAATATGGATTCCAAAGCTGACACAGACTATTTTGACTGCTATCTGGAAATATCCAAACATATTTTTTTAAAAAAACCATTACGTTTTTGTAAAGTTATTTCAACATTCAGGTCAATTATACAATAATGGATAGAATGGCATTCCTTCAAAGTAGATTGTCTGTTTGTCTGTCTGTCTGTCTATTTTTCTCTCTTTCTCTATCATCCATCTATCTGCCTGTCAACCCGTCTGTCTGTCTATCTATCTATCTATCTATCTATCTATCTATCTATCTATCTATCTATCATCTCTATCTCTAATTATCAGCCTGCCTTTCATTGAGGACCTGTATATGGCACAAGCCAGAAAGAGGGCTAAGAAAATGTCCAGTTTACCCTGTACATAAACTGTTTTATCGTCTCCCCTCAGGACACCACTATAGGGCATTGCATGCCAAAACAATCATACATGAAAACAAGTTTTTTTTCCCCATATCATCACTCTGCTTAAACATAAAATTCACATAGTACAGTCTTATGCCTAAAGACATCTAACTATGTAGTAGGACAATATTACTATCATCTTTCTATTACCTACTCCTATTATCCTTTCCTATTACCTACTCCTACTCCTTGGTATCATATGACTATCACTTCGTTGTTTCTATCTTATGAATTATAATTGTAACTTATGATTTATGATTTAGCAATTTGTTGCTTAATGTCTATGGAGATTCTCAGTCATCCAGGTCATGGTTGTCCCAAAGTTGCTTTTTCCAAGTGCAACTGGACTTTGTTTTTCCTTGGAGACATTTTGCTTCCCATCATAGTCCTTTCAGCAGATCCAAGACAGCTTCCCACTCATTTGCACTATTCATGTGACCCTGAGGGCACAGATAAACCACCTCAACATCAGTGGTGAGTTGCCTCTGGTTCACTCCGGATCTTGCAAACCGGTAGTAGCAGTGTCAGGAGGCTCCGCCCACCTGCCCGGACATCATCACGGATGCTCTGCGCATGCACAAGCAAAGTGAGTGTATGCGCATGCATGCTCCCATTGCGAACCGGTAGCGAAGGAAAGTGGAAACTCCACCCCTACTCAACATCTCTCAGAATTAGTTCTAATGACCAAATGATTACAAAACTATAAATCCTTCCATCCTCCACCATTCAGTCAGAACTGAAGAAGCTTCTTGGATGAGTAACGAAACAAGGAAAAACAAAGTCCAGATGCCTTTGGAAAAAGCATCTTTGGGACACTTTATGATACACCTTGTATGTACACTGAGAGTTTATTCACCAGAGACAAATTCCAGTCACACTTGGCCAATAAAGAATATTCTATAATGGGAACATGGGGAACTCGCCAAAGGTCTGAAATGGTTTGTGTGGATGTATGTATTTAATGCATGATATTTGTCAGGTTGACATGTAAAACTTTCAAAGGTACTTGGGTAGAAGCATTATTTCTCACTGTCTTAATTTCAGAGAGACTAAGATTCAGGGGAAACAACTTTCCCCTGTTATAAATGAACCCATGCACTTTTATTCCTAGAGAAATGTAAATTAAATGTGCAGATTCAGTTTAGGATTGTCCTGATGTTTAGTACAATCTCTTAGCTACTGTGATCTTCCTGGTGTCCATGAAAGTTTTAATACTCTTCCTACTTCCATTCTCTCATCATAATAGTCTCACCATAAGGCAAAATGAAAAGAGAGGAAAAACAAATTTTGGGGAAATGAGAATATCTTTAGTTCAATTGAACCATATGAAGCAAATGTTCTTTTTTATTATCTTTTCAAGATTTTAAAGACCTTCTTTGTTTGGAACAAATGGCCTAGAATTCTCCATGTTGAAGTTTTTAATCTTATCTACATTTTATGGGAGCAAAGTGAATTCCTAATTCCAAGATAGTTCAATTTATCAAGACAGTGGGATGTATCAGATTTCTCTTTCTCAATTTTGTTATGGAGTTCTCATCTGAAAATGTTTCAGCTGAAAATAAAGTTAGGCAATAAGGTAGAAAACGCATGTGGGAAAGAACATATTTCTCTACCCATTTTAAATGGAGTAGAATGATGAAAATGCAAATTTCCATTGACCTTAAATCAAATTGAAAGGAATAAAAACTGAGATTTGCTAATCCCTTCAAATAATTCTATTAACTCTCTCTCTCTCTCTCCCTCCCTCCCTCCCTCCCTCCTTCCTTCCTTCCTTCCTGTTTCCTTCCTTCCTTCCTTTCTTTTCAGCTCCACCATTTTTTGCAGCATGTCACCTTTAATAACACTGCTGGAGAACATATTTCTTTTGGCTCCAATGGAGAATTAGTAACTGGATTTGAGGTTTACAATTGGGTGACATTCCCAAATAAGTCATTTCTAAGAGCTAAAGTTGGAAAAATTGACCCTATGGCTCACACAGACAATCTTCTCACCATTTCCACCAAGGACATTGTTTGGCCCCACATGTTTAATCAGGTGTGACATATTTTTTCACTATTATGAAATCATTCATCTACTGGTTTGTAGGATTAAGTTAATTTTAACCAGGTGTGCTCAATTTTCACTTTTTATTAAATCTTTCAGCTACTAACCAGTGTATGTACTTTTTTTCCTTATGTGCAATGTGAACATACTGTAAATGTGGAAGTGTATACAATAATAACATATTTGAAGTAAGAATATAGCCAAAAATGCTGCATTAATGCTCACATTAACTGCTTATTATACTGTATAAATCAGAGCATAGTTCATAGCTTCTGATATTCCCAAACTGACTTTAAGTGTAGCTTGTTCCATATCAGGCATATACAAATAGGATAAGCTTAATAAAAATGGGCTCCAATTACTGTATAAAGTTGGCACCTCTGCCAACATTTTCATGGATTATATATGAACTGTACCAAGTACAGAAAGAGTTCAAAGAAGACTAGGAATCCAACACAAAATTGGAATCTTAAGGAATCTGTGCTCCAAAAGTTCCAGAATTAAAATCTCTGCTACTGATTTCCTCAGAGGACTACTATATTGGGCACAATCATACAATTAGTCTACTAGGTATGAGCTATGAGTAGTTGAGAGGTTCAGTGGGGAATTTAAACCAGAGAGAAATTTGGAATACCAAAGTTTGGATTCAAAATGAGGAGTTTGGGTATGTCTAATTCAGGGGTCTGCAACTTTAAACACTTGAAAAGCCATTTGGACGTTTCCCACAGAAAAGGAAACACCGGGAGCCACAAACCCCTTCCTGTCCCTGACTATTTCTTGACCGGCCACAAAACTAGCATATGTAGTTAAATTAAACATTCTGTTTTCTTCTGAAATTTTTATTTTCTTGGATTTATCCATGGTTGGCCTACTTGAAAAGATCAATAAATCATGTGCCAGTGGATGTCGCACATTGGCGGTTGTGATGCATATTTTGAGTGACAGGGAGCTGCAGCAGAGGGGTGAAAGAGCCACATGTGGCTCCAGAGCTGCAGGTTGCTGACCTCTGGTCTAACTGATGAAAAGAACAATCGCCCAAAATAAATTTGTCATGTAGCAGAATTCTGATTTAATTTATCCAATAGACATTGCCTCTTTCCATCTGTAACAAGAAATGTCCTCTGGGCCATAGCAAGATAAAAGTGGAAGGGAAATTATCCTGCTGCTATGACTGCAGACGGTGTCCAGAAGGGAAGATAGCTGACCAAAGAGGTAAGCAAAGGAATATATTGAGATATTAATGTTTAAATAAATATAAATGGGACTGAATTTTCAATTAATGATGCAATGCCTCAAAATGTTGCAGTGCCTGAACATCCTAAGATTGTAAAATTTAGTAATGAAAAATTTGGACTAATTACTTCCAGGGAAGAAATGGTAAACAGAAGAAAAGCAGAGCTGACTGTGACAGAATAAAGAGCTAGGCAAGTAAACCTTTTCCAAAAAAAAAATTCCTCTTCAGACAATAAGAGGACTTGAGATCTCCCACAACTGTTCCAGACTTATGGTCCTGGTGATGAGACCACAAAAGCAGTTCAGAAGGTTTAGAGCTTCTGAACCTTAGGAGAATTGCTATCTTACTCAAACCATAGGTAAAGGTAAAGGTTCCCCTCGCACATATGTGCTAGTCGTTCCAACTCTAGGGGGCGGTGCTCATCTCCATTTCAAAGCTGAAGAGCCAGTGCTGTCCAGCTTTGTCCAAGATATCTCCATGGTCATGTAGTAAATGCCAAAGACACAGGGAATGCTGTTACCTTCCCACCAAAGGTGGTCCCTATTTTTCTATTTGCATTTTTAATGTGCTTTCAAACTGCTAGGTTGGCAGAAGCTGGGACAAGTAACGGGAGCTCACCCCATTATGTGGCACTAGGGAGTCAAACTGCTGAACTGTCAACCTTTTGATCGACAAGCTCAGCGTCTTAGCCACTGAGTCACCGCATCATGGTCAAACCATTGTCAGCATTTTAAAAGGGGCAGTATATTTGCAGACTTCCTTTTAAATCACTTTTGGAAAATCCTTGTTAACTGCTTTTATGCATCTGCTTTCTTGAACCTGGGAGTTTAATTACAAGCTTTGTGGGGTGACCAATTTCCTATCAAGTGCCAGACCAATCTTCATCCTACCCAGAGGTGGGATTCACTTACCTTACCTAGCGGTTTGCAAATGTGAGTGCGCACATGCGCAGTGCTCATGCATTATGTCTGGGTGGGTGGGTGGAGCCTCCCGCAGTCACTGCTACCGGTTCACCTGATCCAGAAAAAACTGGCTGAATCCCACCACTGATCCTACCCCAATGGATGAGAGGAGAGCCAGTTCCCACAAATGCACTGGTTGATATAGGGCTTTAAACATAAACAACCAGCAGCTTGAATTGAATGTTGAAATGACTGGGATCAGTGTAGTTCACACAGAAGTAATATAACTCAGATGAACCATAGGGTGTCCAGAAATGCTTTGCTTCTGTAGTCTGGACCACTTGCAGGTTTTGGATGGTCTTCAATGGCAGCCTCAATGCAGTAATCCAGATGGGAGATGTGATGGGAAGAAGGATTGACCTTGAGGGTGCCAGGGATGAGCCACTACCAAGGCAATAGTTAGATAAAAGAAAAATGTGTCCAGGACAGAACTTCTATATTTTTGGTCTAAAGATGCATCTCTCCTCCCTCCATTTATTTTTATGAGAATTAGGAAGGCCCTGTAGCAGTGGTGGGATTCAATTTTTTTTTACTACCAGTTAAGTGGCAAGGCTTGGTGGGCATGGCAGGGGAAGGATACTGCAAAATCTCCATTCTCTCCCCACTCCAGGGGAAGGTTACTGCAAAATCCCCATTTTCTCCCGATCAGCTGGGACTCAGGAGGCAGAGAATAGATGGGGGAAGGGCCAGTCAGAGGTGGTATTTACCAGTTCTCTGAACTACTCAAAATTTCCGCTACCGGTTCTCCAGAACTGGTCAGAACCTGCTGAATACTACCTCTGCCCTGTAGGAGATGGTTGCTACACAAATAATATTGCCCCAGATGATGATGATGGTGGTGATCATCATCATCATCATCATCATCATCATCATCATCATCATCATCATTATAGTCATCAAACATGAAACTCAGTCAACCGAACATTTAAAAATGTGTCACAAATACACTTTTGTATATTAGACTGGTGCTAATAGTTGATAGGGGTTGCAGCCAGCGTCCTAGGTATCAACCAAGTATCTTCTTAAAATATACGATGTTCCGAGTAGCACAGTTTTTTGCAGTTCCATTGGTGTTATTGCAGGAAGCTGCAGTTTCTTGATGTGTTTTATAAAATTCTTGGACATGGTACCAAGTGCCCTGATGTCAATGGGTATCACTGTTACATGTTTCATCCATAGCCGTGTCGTTTCGATGGCCAGGTCGCAATATTTCGTGATTTTTTTCCAGTTCTTTTTCTTCAACTCTGGTGTCTCCTGGTACAGTGATATCAATAAATTGCATTCTCGACAACCGTAATATCTGGCGTGTTGTGCTCCAAATGATGATCTGTCTGTATTTGAAAGTCCCACAAGATCTTTACCTCATTTTCTCCATCTTCAAGATCTTCATTTTCAACAATTATTATTATCTCTTTTATTCATTAAACATGAAACTCAGTCAACTGAACATTTAAAAATGTATCACAAATATCCCTCACTGGCTCTGAAGCTTGATACAGATTGCTGCCAGTGTCCTAGGTATTAACCAAGTATCTTCTTAAAATGTATGTTGTTCTGAGTAGTAGCTGGCACTACGGCAGAAAGCTGCAATTTCTTGATGCCTTTTGCAAACTTCTTGGACATGGTACCAAGTGCCCTGATGACAATGGGTATCACTGTTACATGTTTCATCCATAATCATGTAGTTTTGACGGTTGTGATATTTTGTGACTTTTCCCAGTTATTTATTTTTTTATTTATTATTATTATTATTATTATTATTATTATTATTATTATTATTATTATTATTATTATTTAATCTTTAGTGAGATTCACAGCCTTTGAGGCTGGTTAATAGCACAGCAGCTCGAGTCCTAACCAAGGACCTAGGAACTGTTAAGGTATTGTCAGAGGATGTAAGCTGTTCCGAGTAAGGTGGTTTTTTGTACAGTCAAAATGTTCAAGTCCAGTAAATTTAGAATTTCTAAATAGCGGGATAGCCCTTTGGGTATTGCTCCAAGGGCTCCAATTACAATCGGGACAACACATGATTTCTTTTTCCATAGTCGCTCAACTTCAATTTGCAAGTCCCGGTACTTTGTGATTTCTTCTTCTTCTTCTTCTTCTTCTTCTTCTTCTTCTTCTTCTTCTTCTTCTTCTTCTTCTTCTTCTTCTTCTTCTTCTTCTTCTTCTTCTTCTTCTTCTTCTTCTCCTCCTCCTCCTCCTCCTCCTCCTCCTCT
This sequence comes from Arizona elegans, assembly GCA_022577455.1. Taxonomy (NCBI): domain Eukaryota; kingdom Metazoa; phylum Chordata; class Lepidosauria; order Squamata; family Colubridae; genus Arizona; species Arizona elegans. The sequence continues at coordinate 4,618,075 of JAKOOJ010000021.1, read as the reverse complement.
TCCTCCTCATTATTATTATTATTATTATTATTATTATTATTATTATTATTATTTCTGTTGTAGTTGTAGCGACTTCTGTCTCTCAAGGTCAATCATTCTGTCTGTTGCATGAAGTAATTAACAATAGATGTAGATGTAAAGCTCGGGGCTTACTGAAAGTTGGCACTATAGCAGATTATCTATAGATTGTATTATATCTTACATTAAGGAAAAAAACCTTAAATCCATGTAATTTAAAAATCATGCTTATCGATGCTTAAAAATCGATAATGTTTTATGACCTGTTTTGTTTTTATTTCTTTTTCCCTAGACCTAGACGATTGTTTCTCATGTCCAGAAAATCAATACCCAAATAAAGAACAGGATAGTTGCTTTCCTAAAAGGATAACTTACTTGTCTTATCAAGATCCTTTGGGTGGTTCTTTGGCAATGATTGCAGTCTTCTTTTCTGTCGTGTCAATTTTGGTACTGGGGATCTTTATTAAACACCAGGACACACCCATTGTCAAAGCCAACAACAGAAACCTCACCTATATTCTTCTCATCGCTCTCCTCCTCTCCTTCCTTTGCACTCTACTCTTCATTGGGCAACCTGACCAAGTGAAATGTCTCATGCGACAAACTGCATTTGGCATCATGTTCTCTGTAGCTCTTTCTTGTATACTGGGGAAAACAACCATTGTTGTTCTTGCTTTCCTGGCCACCAAGCCTGGATCCAAAATGAGAAAATGGGTGGGGAATAGGCTGGCTATCTCTATTGTCCTAACTTGCTCCCTGATACAATTCTGCATTTGTGTGATGTGGCTCACAATTTCTCCTCCCTTCCCAGATTCTGACATGCACTCCATGGATGAAGAAATTGTCCTGCAATGTAATGAAGGTTCAACCGCTATGTTTTATATTGTCCTTGGCTTTATGGGGTTCTTGACTGCTGTCAGCTTTACAGTGGCTTTCTTAGCTAGGAATTTACCTGACAGCTTCAATGAAGCCAAATTTATCACCTTCAGCATGTTGGTGTTTTGCAGTGTTTGGGTGTCATTTGTTCCCACCTATCTCAGCACCAAGGGGAAATACATGGTGGCTGTGGAGATCTTTTCCATCTTGGCTTCAGCAGCTGGATTACTGGGTTGTATCTTTTCCCCTAAATGCTATATCATTACTTTGAGGCCTGATCAGAACACAAAGGAACAACTAACAAAGAAATAAAATTGAACTTTACCTAATAACTTGAATGAAGCCCAGTCTGTGACCTCCATCCTTTCATATTTTGCAAGTGTTTGGGTCTCCTGTATTGCATCTTATTTTGGTTTCAAGATGTTGTTAGGAAAAAAGTTAAGGCATTAACATTGTGTTGCATTTACTGTTTAAACTCCTCCCAATATTCTCCTTAACCATTATCAAAGTGTCCAGGAAAATCCCTACTAATATCCTACTATTATTTGTAATATCTGAAAATTTGTGATCGCTATGGTGTAATGGGTTGGATGTAGGTCTGGAAGCTGGGAAACCATGAGTTCTAATTGTCTCTTAGGTATGAAAGCCTAGGTGATGTGCAGAGGTACATCACGTACTGTAGCAACTGGTTCGCCCAGCACCAGAAATGTTAGCGCACACGCACGCATCCTCGCTTTGCTCATGCATGTGCACGGATGTGTGCGGTATCACAAAACATGGCAATTTGCTCGCACACGCCATCCACACATGCATTTAGCCCAGGGGTGGAATCTAAATTTTTTTGCTACCAGTTCTGTGGGCAGGGCTTACTTAATGGGTGGGGCTTGGAGGTAAGGTGACTGGGTGGGCGTTGCCAAATCAATGTCACTTCTTTGCCCTTTTTTAATCTACCAAACACAATACAACACAACTAGCTCACCCACAATGTAAAAGCAGCTGTGCTAGACCCAAAATGGCCCCGCAATAAGCAGGAACCTCACACAGCCACAAAGAGCCCAAAAAATCAACTTTCACACTTTACACACACACAACACAACACATCTGGCTCACTCACAATGTAAAAGCAGCTGTGCTAGACCCAAAATGGCCCCTGCAACAAGCAGGAACCTCACACAGCCACAAAAAGCCCAAAGAACCAACTTTCACACTTTACACATACAAAATTCCACATACAGCTTTGTGAGATTTTCTGTGTTTGTGTAGTTAGAGTGAAACACTACAGAAACGCACTAAATCTCAGAAAGCTGCACAAATAGTATTTTATTTTATTTTTATTTTTATATAAAAGCAGATAAATTTAAAACTTCCTAAACTTTAAATGGCTAGGTCTAAAAAAGAACAATTAAAAAAAACCCCAATTAACTATTTTTTTAAAGCTCCCAAAGGGGAAAAAAACTTACCCAATAGAACAGGGGTCTCCAACCTTGGCAACTTTAAGACTTGTGGACTTCAACTCCCAGAATTCCTCAGCCAGCTTTGCTGGGAGTTGAAGTCCACAAGTCTTAAAGTTTCAGATAGAGCTGCTCACTAATGAGCTTGATTGAAGGCAGGGAGATTCAGTTGCTAGCTGATGCAATGGATTGCAGATATTACAGCAAGCGTGTTGCGACCAGCAACTAAGGTAATCAATCTGGAGGCTGGGGGCGGGGGGCGGGTGGGGGGGAGAGAAACTTTTTTCTTTTAAATGGGTCTGACAATCCAAGCTGAGTTGCCTGACTAGCAGGCAACTCAGCTGGGATCGTCAGAGCTGGGATTGTCAGAGTTTGGCTGGTCAGAGCCATTTAAAAGGAAGAAAAGGCTCTGATGATTGCGTGGCTCAGCTGGGTATGGGGTATGGGGTAACCCTAGCCCTAACCCTAACCCTAACCCTAACCCTAACCCTAACCCTAACCCTAACCCTAACCCTAACCCTAACCCTAACCCTAACCCTAACCCTAACCCTAACCCTAACCCTGAACTGGTCCAAGCTGGCTGAATCCCACCTCTAGTGATGTGGAGTCTTTCTCATATGCCTTAAAGATAGAAAAAGAGCAAACCATTAAAAAAAAAGTTGGGGAAGGAGAGCCAACCTTTTACTTCTGTTGCTGCAAGTGAGACATTTTTTTTTTCAAGTACAATATTAGAATGGCAACAGAGAAGCATCCAAAACAGAAGAAAGAAGAATAGGTTCATTAGAGCAGACTACAGAAAGAGGAATTATGCCAGAGGTGTTGCAGAAAATGATGGAAGACTTGAGCAAGAAATTGTCTGAATCAGTGAATTAATTAAGAACTCCACAGAACTCCATACTGTTAAGATTGGGTTGTAATCTGCATGAAGCATTGGGACAGTGGTGAAATTCATTTTTTTTTACTACCGGTTCTGTGGGTGCGGCTTGGTGGGCATGGTGTGGCTTGGAGGGTGTGGCTTGGTGGGCATGGCAGGGGAAGGCATGGTGGACAAAATCTTCATTCCCACCCCACTCTGGGGCGCGGCTTGGTGGGCATGGTTCTGTGGGTGCGGCTTGGTGAGCATGGTGTGGCTTGGAGGGTGTGGCTTGGTGGGCATGGCAGGGGAAGGCATGGTGGACAAAATCTTCATTCCCACCCCACTCTGGGGCCAGCCAGAGGTAGTATTTGCTGGTTCTCCAAACTACTAGAAATTTCCGCTACTGGTTCTCCAGAACCTTTCAGAATATGCTGAATTTCACTCCTGCATTGGGAGAAATTAAAACTTCTTTGTTGGATGTTGTTAGGATATTGGAAGTCTATTCTGCAGCATTACTAATGCCTTTCCAAAAATAGGCATAGACAGCTTTAAAGATGATATTTGGCTGTTTGTAATGAGTGTAATCAGTGATCATCCTAATCCATACCACTGAACCAGTGGTGGGTTTCAAAATTTTTTACTATTGGTTCTGTGGGTGTGGCTTGGTGGGCATGGCATGGCTTGGTGGGCGTGGCAGAGAAAGGATATTGTAAAATCTTCATTCCCACCCCACTCCAGGGGAAGGTTACTGCAAAATCCCCATTTCCTCCCAATCAGCTGGGACTTGGGAGGCAGAGAATAGATGGGGGTGGGGCCAGTCAGAATTTTTACTACCGGTTCTCCGAACTACTCAAAATTTCCTCTACTGGTTCTCCAGAACTGGTCAGAACCTGCTGAAACCCACCTCTGCATTGAATTCTGATCAATTCAAACCCTTTTTAAGTGGGAATTGGCTTCCTCCATGAAAAATCTTGAGGGATTTGGTGAAGGATGGAAACTTCTGTTTCCCTATGTGCCTTTGCTATTGGACAGTTCTGAATTATACTTCTAAAGTTCTAATATTCAAGTGTATGTTCTGAGAATGGTTACACATGTTTTCTTTTTGACATTTTATAAAGAAGCCTTGACTTTAAGTGTGCCATTATCGCCCCTGTAATTATCAAATGAAGTAGAACTATTCTCCTTCGTCATTCAAGGGAATTCAATAGCTAGATTAAAATATTACATTGATACTTGTTCCAAAACCACAGAGATGGAGGTAGAGCCAAAAATTGGATTCAGCTACATGAACTCATCTTTATTTTATGTTATATTAATGAGTTGCTGGTTAATTCAGGCTTTGTTGCTCAAAAACTGTTTAGGATGGGAGATACCGTCGGATGCCTTAAATGTAAAATTATTATTATTATAATTGATTTTCTCCATGGTGCTCTTTCTTTTGCAATTCACTCAGAGGAAGTGATAGGGTTCCAACAATTTATTCAAAACAGAAACCCAAACTTTGGAAAAGATGATGGGGTTTTTTTTTGTTTTTTTTTAATATTTATATTTTTTAATATTAAATATTTTAAAAATATTTAAAGGTGAAGATAGTCATTGGAGAGATTTAGAATTAAAAGACATCAAGAGATTTGGCTCAACATGGTTTTTAGATAAAGCAAAATCAAAATGTGTAATTAATAGCTATTGGTTAAAGGGACTGAGTAAAATTTGGAATAAATTTGTAAAAATTTTAGTTCCAGATATAATTTTCTTAGGGAAGACAATTGAAAATTGGCCGATTAAAACTAATATAAGTCGTGATAGGGTAATGGAAGATGAAAATATACAAACTATAATAGATTGGTTAAAAACTTCAGAAAATGAAAGGAGGAAAAAAGAAATCATTGAAAAATTGGGTTTAGGCTAGTTTGAAAAAATACAGATAGAAAAATGGACTAAGAAAGTAAGGGACAATTGTTCGATAAGTAGAAGTAAAACTGAATTTGAATATTTAGTATTCCAAATTATGAAAGATGAAATTGGGCTAAAGGGACTCGTTAGTAAGATATATAAGATTATAAATTTTGATGGAAAACCACAAAAGGTGATGAAGATGAATTGGGAAAAAGAACTTAATATTAAAATATCAGATTTAGATTGGAATGTAAATTGGAAGAGTAGAATTATGAAGACTTTATCTGTAAGGATTAAAGAGCATAATTATAAGGTTGTTTGGAAATGGTATTTGACTCCATTAAAATTGTCATTGATGGATAATAAAATTAGTGAACAATGTTGGAGATGTGATATGGAATTAGGGACTTATGAACATATGTGGTACAAATGTGATAAAGTTAAAAAGTTTTGGCAACAATTGGAGGAAATGATATTTGAAATGATGGGGAAAGTAATAATATTGAGACCAGAAACTATATTACTGTTGATAATTAAGGAAATAGAACCAACAAAATATGAGAAAGAATTGATTAGAATTATGATTATAATGGGTAGAATTATAATAGCCAGATATTGGAAATTAGATGTGAATTTTAGAATAGAAGAATGGTATTGTGAAATGTGGAAATTAGCTTTAAACGATAAAATGACATGTGATATTAAAATTAGAAATGGTGACTATAAAGAAGATATTTTCTGGAAAATTTGAAAACCATTCGTGGACTATGCGCTGGGAAAATTGGATGCTTCGGTACCTTCGGCGATCATGAGGATATATCCGAAGAACCAAATCTTCCTTTCTTATGTATAGCACAGGGTGAAGTATTGTATATGTTGTTTGTAATGTTAGTAATTAAAAAAATAAATAAATTAAAAAAAAAAGAAAAAGAAAAAGATGATGGGTTTATTCGGGATTTCTGGAAAGATGCATTTGAATGCTCATTCTCTAGCGATGTTACAGATGGGAATGCTGAAAGGATCTGCACTGGAGAAGAGAAGCTGGAGACTCTTCCTAATTCTGTCTTTGAGATCACCATGAATGGACATAGTTACAGCATCTACAATGCAGTCTATGCTGTGACACATGCTCTGAAGGCCATGCACTCCTCCAAACTCCAAGCAGGTCGAATAATTGATGACAGGAGATGGAAGCTCTTCCTTCAATCACCATGGCAGGTAGTGCTAATTCCGCTAATTTTGCTATTGCAAAATTCAAGAAAGACATAATGCCTTGCTCTCTGCAGCACAGTACAGATCAGGGAGAAAAGGCTGCAATCTTAAACTGGTTAAATCATAGTCAATCTTTAAAACGAGTTATATTTTTTGTTTATAATATGAAAAGTAATTTACATATAATTTTGAGTGCCACCTGGTAATGTTACATGAAATACACACATATATTCACATAAATCCCTGTTAATGCTGTTCCAATGGTGTTTCACATGTTCATGTTATCCCTATAATCTTGGATGGAAGTTGGATAGAAGTTGAAAAAGAATTACTTTTAAAAAATGTGCAAAGTCAAAAATAGATGGATGCATTTGAATATATGTGATAGAATTGGTATTGCATATTATATACTTAATATTGTATTTGGCCATTTAAAATTTAAAATGTTTGAAACAACCTTCTAACTCAACAGCATTACTATTTGTCAGCATCTTAACTCAAAATAATTGTTCTACAGCAAGCATTGATGGGAATATGCATTTTTTTTTCTAAAAGAAAGTCAATCAAACATCAGGATTAAGTCTAGGGCCTTCCTGAATCATTATACAAAGTTTTAGCTGCTAAACTATTTCTCATCTGAAAATTATTTTAAAAAATCATTAAAACTATTTGATATATGTATTCCCTAATTTTCAACATTAAATACAGTAAGTTGCAAATGACAAAAGAATCTTGTGAATATTTGAATAGGGTTCCTTCAAGAAATGAACAAGTTTGCTAATAAATAGATAAGATGGACATTTTTTAGGTTTTCAAATGATCTTTTCAGTGTTTCTTACAATCAGCCCCCAACTGGAAAGGAAGGAGTATTGTCAAAGGTGAAGAAATTTGTCTGAACTGCATTTCAGTTCCCAATTCTGGATCACTCTATTGAGCACAGCAATATCATCTGTAGGATTTTTCCTTTTGTGATGGAATTCTCAGCTGAAAAGTTGTCAAGTAGTGTAGATTTGACTGTTCATTGAGCATAGGCCAAACTGAGAAAAGCAGGTACACCTGTGCCATTCAAGGAATCCTGATAATTTTTTTTTTCATTCAGCTCCACCATTTTTTGAGGAAAAAAAGATTGACCCCATGGCTCCCCCAGAGAAGTTCCTCACCATTTCTGAGAAGGAGATTATTTGGCCCCACATATTTAATCATAGTTCACTTTTTGTGAAAACTTTAAACCATTGATGTTGTAAATGAGGTTTAAAAAGGAATTAGCTTAATTGTTTAACAGACTAATTTTTCTTTTGAATGAGATACAAACAGAACCAACTGTTGTTAGGTCCACTGCAAAGCTCTCCCAAACTGTGGGTTTATATATTTTAAGACATTTCTACATGAAACAATCCTTCTTATTGAAACAGAATATATCCCTTTGGATATATTGAAATATATTTGAAATTTATTTATTTTTATTTATTAATTTAATTTATATACCGCCCTTCTCCCAGAAGGACTCAGGGTGGTGTACAGCCAAAATAAAACACACAGATATAAAATTTAAAAAACAATTTAAGAAATATTAAATAATTTGGCCCATATCTAATTAAAATAAAACTACCCATTTTGGACATTTAAAAATTAAAAGCTAACAATTAAAATTTAAAAATTAGGCCAGCCCGACTTGATGGAATAAAAGCATCTTGAGGGCCCGGCGGAAGGTGCGTAAATCGGGAATCCTCCGCATCTCGGGGGGCAATTCATTCCAGAGGGCAGGAGCCACCACAGAGAAGGCTCTCCCCCTGGGGGTCACCAGCCGACATTGTTTGGCCGACGGCACATGGAGGAGCTCCTCTCTGTGGGAGCGAATTGGCTGGTGGGAGGCTATTGGTAGCAGAAGGCAGTCTTGTAAATACCCAGGTCCTAAGCCATGGAGTGCTCTGAAGGTGGTAACCAATACCTTAAATCGTACCCAGAGAACCACCGGAAGCCAGTGCAGCTCACACAGGAGAGGTGTTACATGGGAGCACCATGACGCTCCCATAATCACCCACGCGGCCACATTCTGGATCAGTTGGAGCCTCCAGGTGCTCTTCAAGGGGAGCCCCATGTAGAGAGCATTACAGTAGTCCAGGCGGGAAGTGACGAGGGCATGAGTGACCGTGCGTAGGGAGTCCTGATCCAGAAAGGGACACAACTGGCAGATCAAGCGAACCTGATAAAAAGCCCCCCTGGCCACGGCTGAAATAAAGGAAAGTATCATTAGAAAATATTTATTTTTATAATCTCTCTCTCTCGCTTAAGTAATCCAAGTGGTGTAGTTTTTTTAAAAAATAAAATTTTAAAAATATTTAAAAAATAATTTTAAAAAATTATTCTTATCATGACAACATATTTTCAATAAAAACTGTTAAAACTAGGAAGCAGATTTTTTTTTTTTTAGAAAAATAAAGAGAGACATATAAATGTGGAAAAGAATATGGCAAGATGATATGTTTTCTGAACTTTTCCTAAGGGAGAACTCTCTAATGTTTATTTATACATTTATTTCATCTTAATAATTTCACAGAATCATATCCCCCCCCCCGCCCCACAACCATTTTTTTTTCTTTTTTGGTTGAAATGTCCAAATACAGTTCAGCAGTTCAGATCTCACCAGCTCAAGGTTGACTCAGCCTTCTATCCTTCCAAAGTGTGTAAAATGAGGACCCAGATTGTTGGGAGCAATATGCTGACTCTGTAAACTGCTTAGAGAGGGCTGTAAAAGCACTATGAAGTGGTATATAAGTCTAAGTGCTATAAATGTGTGTGTGTGTGTGTGTGTGTTAATGAGGAAATCATTCAGAATGAAAGAAAAGTGTAAATTTCTTTCCAAGTCTTTTTTTAGCTACAGTTGTGTCAAGAAAAAAAAACCCTTTCTTTGTTAATATATCATGTGTCTAAACCCCTCCCCCATCTCCCTCAAAGAGAGGCTCTGGGCTCTGTACAATATAATATAATCCTGCTAATTATTAGCAGACAGTTGGGTACCTCACTGTGGAAGATCAGATGAATGCCATCATTTCATGAAACTTCAATTAAAGTATAGCATATAATTTCTCTACCATCTCTAGAAAAATTACATAGGAAATATAAAGTATTAAAAGATTCATCGTCCCAACAATTATTTATCTGTAACATCAATGTGTATATTTTATCAATAAATATATATTTTAATGAAGATATCTATCAACTTAAGCATTTTTCTTGTTACTTAATCTGTATTTAACTTGGTGATTTTCTGTTACTATGTTTGATTACTACTATTGTATAAAATTGTTTTTAAAAATAAAAATATGCAGAAAATAGCACTTCAGAGTTCTAAAATTAATATATTTCAATAGATGTATGCAGCCAGCATTTCACACAAATTGTTTTGTTTTGTTTTGTTTTTGTAAAAAGTTTTTCTTTAATTTTTACACACACACACACACACACACACACACACAATGTATTTTTGCTGATCAGAGTATTTGGCCGGTTAACAAATTTAAACAATTTTTAATTTTTACAACTAAGGTTACCATTTCTATACCTCCTTTTTGCCATAGTGTTCACTTTCATCTATTTTTTACCAATTTTACCCTTCATTCTCATCTCTAATTTTAACCAAATTCCAATTTCCCTTCTATTCTATATTAAACCCCAATCCATCATCACAATGATTAATTTATGATGTTATAATTGTTCAATTCTTACAGGAATAGTGAGTCCACTTATTTTATGGCTTACATTTTCTTAAGTAATACAATCCAACATTTTAATATAATTGGTTACTTCTGTAAGTATCTTTTCTATTTATATATTCAAAAACTTAATGAATATATATATATGTGTGTGTGTGTGTGTGTGTGTGTGTGTGTGTGTGTGTAAGTTTTCACGGGTATGTATGTGTGTATAGTTAATATTTCGGGTTTCTTCCCGTGTAATTGTGGATATATCCCTAAAAGGGTAGAAACGATGTTTCGACAGAATCCCATCTGCCATCATCAGGCTTATGTCAGCAGTCTTTTGCAGTAACTGCTGTTGCTATTTGAAATCTGGTGCTGTTATTCTGGGATGGCTCCACCTTTTCATTCTGATTGGTTGGGAGTCCCAGTATGTGTTTATTGGCTTATTAACTCCCCCCTCTCACAGGATTGGCTCTTCACTCTATCAAGGGCCTACCTCAATGACGGGTTTTGGAACCCTGAGAGGTGGCATGCAGTGAAGAGGGGGTTGAGGGGTTTTTTAAAATTGTCATTTGCCAATTTTTAAGGGGTTTTGGGATGGGGGAGAGTTGTTTGGCAAAAGATAGGGAGGGTGATTTGTTTGGGAGGGGGCCAGGCCCAGCACAGGGCCGCATTAGGGGAGGTGCGGAGCGGGGATCCGAGGGGGTGGGTGTTGGGAGGGAAGAGGGTGAGGTTATCAGTACTGTGGGTGGGAGGGGCAGGTATGGTGGGAGCAGGGGACCATATCATGTTGTGGGGACACGTACCCGCTGTCTCCGAGCAGTAACGTGCTCCGGCTCCCAATGCTCTTCTCGTTTCCTGGGTTGTCCAAAGCCTCAGAGCCTGGGTCTTAGCCTGATGTTGTGCAACGCCAGGTCCGTGATGAATAAAGCCCCAGTCGGCATCTGCGTAGCATGTGAGTGTGGGTGTTGTGGCATTCTCGGGTTCCAGTGATAGGCAAGCATCGGAGCTATGCTTTAGATATCTCAATACCCTTTTGATGGCTTCCCAGTGGTACACGGTGGGCTTACCTACATGTCGAGACAGCAAGTTAACTGGCAGGGCAATATCTGGCCTTGTCCAGTTCGCAATGTATAATAGGGAGCCTATGGTGGATCTGTATAATGTGTTGTCTTTGAACGGCTCAGCCTCATTATGCATGTCCTTCAGGAAGTCTGGTTGCATTGGTGTTTCACACCCCTTGGCATTTGTCATATTGCATTTATGTATCAGTTCCAAAATTTTGTCCTTCTGCGACAGTTGGAAACCTCTGTCTGTTTTTGTGATTTGCACCCCCAAGTATTTATCTACCTTACCCAATATCTTCAGTGAAAAATGTTTTCCCAGCTCATTGGCGAAGTCACTGCATTTGCTGGGCTGATCACCGATATACAGTATATCGTCCACGTATATTAAGACATACTCAAGGGAATTGTCTGACTTCTTGGTGAAGAAGCAGTTGTCGGCTGAGGTGGCTGAAAACCCCATGGACTTCAATGTCTTAGATAAGCACTCATACCAGCATTTCCCTGATTGCTTGAGCCCATACAAGCTTTGGTTTAGGATCCAGGTTTCCCCCTTTCTGGTGGTTTGGCTAGGTGGCGCTCTCACGTAAATCTCTTTATCGAGCTCAGCATGCAGATAAGCGGTTTGCACGTCGAATTGATGTACCTCTAACCCCAGCAGTGATGCAATTACCAGCGCACATTTTACGCTTTCAGCCCTGACTGTGGGGGAGTATGTCTCTGTGTAATCATCAGGGTATTTTTGGGCAAACCCCTGCGCCACCAGTCTAGCCTTGTAGAGGGCTTTGTTTTCCTCTAGTGTTTTAATTTTGTAGACCCACCTGGTGCCTATTGTCATTTTTCCTGCTGGGACTTTAGAGGGAGTGTATACGTTTAGTTCCCTCAGGCTGTCCATTTCCCTCTCCATGGCTTGCTCCCATTTTGCTCTTTCCTCATCTGGTAACCTTAGTACATCCTCATATGTGTTGGGAGTTAGTTGGTTAGTGTGGAGGGATAACACGTAGTCCCCTAACCTTTCTGGTACCTTGCCCCTGTTTGCCCTGATTGGCCTGTCAGGGGGTGTCTCAGCATCGTGCATGTACCTAGCTTCTTTCTCTGTGAGTGAGTCCACTTTGATACATGGGTGGTTCTCCTTCCACTCCTTCACTAGTACTCCCTTGGTTTTGATCTTTTCCTGTTCTGTACCCATTCCTGTGTTGTGTATTACCTCCCTCTGGCTATCCCCTGGTCCATCCTTGCTAAGGGACACCTCGTTGAGGTGTATCTTGGACCAGTTGGTATTTTCGTGAAAGACAGCTGTTCGTGAAATTACGAAATTGTTGTTGCTATCTATGAACCTATATCCCTTCGTTCCTGGTTCATACCCCATGAACCTCAGCCTTCTGGATACCCTGTCTCCCTTGTGTTTCAATTGTCTGGGGATGTGCACATCTGCTGTGACCCCGAATATGTGTAGGTGTGATACTTTTGGCTTCCTTTGGTACATTAACTCGTATGGAGTTTTATTTAGTACGCTGGACCATAACCTGTTCAAAGTGTAGTTCGAATAAATAAGCACTTCTGACCAGAAGTGTTGCCCCAAGCCAGCATCCTCTAATGCGCACCTCATCATAGTCTGCAGTGTTCCATTTTTTTGTTCCGCCACGCCATTTTGAAAGGCGGAAAATGGAGAAGTCGTGTAGTGGACTACCCTGCGTGTCTTTAGCCATCGCGAGAAGTCGCTTGACAAAAATTCAGACCCCCGGTCTGTCATTATTTGTCTAATTTTGGTATTGTGTTGTGTCTCTACCCTTGTGTAGAATTCCTTAAATTTTTGGAATACTTCGCTCTTTTGTTTTAGTATGTATACGAAGCCATAGCAGCTGAAATCATCCACTATGGTCAGGAAGTACCTTTTCCTGTATTTGATGGAGGGCCTTAGTGGTCCCACTAGGTCCATATGTATGAGTTGGAAGATTGAATCTGTAGTGCGCACTGACTTTTTGGGCCTTGGTTTGGTTTTTAATTTGGAGCTCTTACAAACACTCGAGATAGTTCTCACAATTCTTTATTTTTACACCTTCAGAGCATTCCATCATCTTCTGCAACACAGGGAAGCTAATGTGTCCTAGCCTTCTGTGTAACAGGTGAGCACAATTGTCATGCATGAGCTTTCCTATCGCTGGCCTCTCTTTCCTGGGTGTCCCCTGCTCACTTGGGTCATTACTGGTATGTGGGTGACTAACCCCCTCTACTTCCCCACTCGTGTTGTCTGGGTTGCCAGGACTGGCCTTCCGGTGGTTGTTTACCTTGGGCTGCTTGTCCCTGACTGGGTGGTAGAATGGCAGTTCCCCGCTGATTACTATTTTTCCTATGCTTTTGCCCCCTCTAGTTACCTGTGCCTTTCCTTCCTTGAATGTTACCTCGACATTGTTGTCCTTGCTTAGCTTTAGAGTGGCAAGGATATTGTAGGGTATATTTGGCACTAATAGTACTCCTTGTATTTCCCCTATCCCCGGCACGTATGCATTACCTTTGCCTGTTACCTGCACATTGTTCTGGTTAGCCACTTTTATTATAAAACTCTCCTCTGTAAATGAGGTTAGTAAGTTACGGTCATACGTGGTATGGTTTGTGGCCCCTGAGTCCAGCAGCCATGTGCCTTCCTTCCTGTCCTGGTCTGTGTGTCGCTCCTGGTCTCCTGTACCATACAGTGACCCTGTTTGGCTCTCCCTGGAGCTGTCCCTGTGATTTCTCCTGTCCCTGGGGCTAGGGGAATCCCTACGCCTGTGCCTGTCCTCTGGTGAGCGTCTGCTAGTGTATCTTGCCCTTTGTTTTGGTCTGTCCCTCCTGTGTGACCCGTCCCTGTCCCCTGTGTTTCTAGGGCAGTCCCTTTTGTAGTGGTTTCTTGATCCACATATGTAGCACTCTGTGTTACTGTGGTTCCTACCCTGTGGCTCAGCCTTTCTGCTGGGCCTTTGCTCCCTGCGGCTTAGCGAGCGGTCTTTTCTGATGCTGTCCTCAGCTATTAGTTTGCTTGTTAGTAATTCCAGTGAGAGTTTCCCTGACCCCAGGTTGTCTATCTGCGTGATGAAGGTGTCCCAGCTGGGGTCTAGGGAGTTTACAATGATGCTTATCATGGTCCTTTCACTTATGACCTCCCCCCTTTGTGTCAGCTGGGCCCTGGTGGCATTTAGGGACAATAGGTGTTCGTTCATTGGGGTCCCTGCTTTGAGTTTGGTGGCATAGAATTCCCTGGATAACCTGGTGGTGCTTGCTACGTTTTGGCAGTAAAATAGTTTGTGCATCCTCTGTATTACCTCTAGACCAGTTAAGTGGTGGCTAATGCTGGGGTAAATACTGGGGGTAATGCTGGCAATAACAATACAGTATGCTTTATGGTGGGTGCAATCTAACTCAAAAGTCCAGGGTTTTTCTGGGGGGTCAGTGACTAGGGACAGTAGGTCTTCCTTTAGCAGGTGACCTGGAGCTGCTGGTTCCAGTCCAGGAAATTCTCCCCATCTAGTCTTAGTTTGGGAAAGTCACTTGGCAAAGTCCCTGAATTGTAAGTTAAATTACTTACATTATGTCGCTGTCCATGGTTCCTCACGTAAGGGTACTCACAATAAGGCAGAGGAATGACTGTGGCAAGTCTGAACTGAGTTGTCTCTGTGTGCTTGCGTCGGTGTAGCTCTATGTCTTGTTCCGTTTCTCTTACAGGGGCGCATTGCGCATGCGTGAGGTTCATTTCTTCCCAGCCACCGTGGAGTGAGGAGCTCGTCCCTGCAGCTCCTGGGTGAAGGCCCCAATCTTCCGGATGGGCCTTCGGTTCCTCCTTGGTCGGCCTCGCTTGTTTGGAGTCATCGCGGATCGCCGTCTGGAGCCTCGGGAAGCGGTGAGGATCGTCAGTGAAGGTCCGGAGTCCCGTTGGGGCCGCGAATGGTCCTGGATGGCCCGGCCTCATGTGGGTGTCGCCTCCAGGTGTCGGGCCGAGTCCCCTGCCCGCCGATGGACATCCCCTGCCTGCGGATGGCCCTGCGGGCCATGGATCTGGTCCTGATCGTAGGTCCGGTGAGTAGTCCCATCGCCTTTGGTGCCCCGTTTTTATGGGAAGGCTCCTTGGGAGTTCTGGGTGACCCTGGGCCCGTGCGGTGGCGGTTGGTTCCCCGGGATGGGTGCCGGTGTCGGCCCTCTTCGTGTTAGGGTCCCCTTTGCGCTTTGGCCTGGCACCAGGGTGCATGTCCGGTAACTTCATCTTGTCCCCTAGGGCCGCGGTGATCAGTTCGATGGCTTTGTTGAGCTCAGGCTCAGTAGGCAGGCCTGTAGGTTTTGGCTTTGGCTTTTCTCGTTTGTTGTGGTAGTCTTGGGGGGTTACTTTGGAGTAGGCCCCGATTCCCGCCATGAGATTTAAATCTCGGGAATCTATTGGTGGGTGGTCGGCCATTTTTGATGATGCCGCCTCCCAAGATGGCCGCCGCAAAAAGGGCGCGAAATTCCCTTAGGCTTTTTTGGTGGGTTTTTGGTGGGGGGGTCCTCCCTTACCGCTTCTTCGTCGCTGTATTCGGATTCATCCTCATCTTCCTCACTCGCTGCTTCGCAGCCTTTGATCAGGCTTCAGAGTTCCGCAATGAGGTCGGTGTTGTTTTGCGATGAATCTATCAGCTCCAGAAGTTTTCCTTTTAGGTCGTGTGTTTCTCCTTTTGGGGTCTCGTGTTCTTTCCACCCCTCGTCGCGTCTGGCAGGGGTGCATGGGTGGTGGAGCAGGCCGCTTGTCTCAGGTGCCTCTCCTTGGATGGCTTCGGGTTGAGCAGGTCGTTCTGCCATCTTCTTGGTGAATGCTCTGGTATTCACCCTGTCTGTCGTGGTCCTTTGCATGCTTGTGGAGTATTAGGGTTGGGCTATTAAACCATCCTCTGCTACCAATTTGTTAGATATGTTCAAGGATCGTGCCCAATAACTCCACAAGCAGATCTTCATTAAATCAATTACTTTTTATTAATAGAGCATCTCATCAATACAGGTACATGTCTGGAACTGAAGCAGGACCGCATGGCTGACCCTTAAGTACCCCCTGGGCGTGGCTAAGGTAAGGAGGGGTTACTGGGTTAGGATGGACCTTGGGGGCTGGCTTGTCCAACCCCCCTGCCTCTAGCTCTGGGTTAGAGGCAAGGCATTTACTCCTGACAGTTAATCCCAATGTAATCTTTAAAAACCTCTTTTTAATTAATACTATTTACATATTCAAATACATTTTCACATTTGGTCTCATTTTCTTTATCTTCTTTATCTCCAGCCTCTGTGTCTTGCTTCTCCCTCTTTGTTTCCTTGTCAGCTTGCACAGGTTCTTTCTCGTTTCTTATGTCCTCAAATTTTGATTCCTCATAGATTTTTGTAGTTATTTCTTTTATTTCCATTTTCCATGACAAGTACTTTACTCTTACGCTTTAATCATTTCTCTAATTTCCTGTGCCATTTTATTCTTTTTAAGTTGATATTGTTCCAATTTTAAAAGTTCAGTAGTGTTCCTTCCCCACCCCCCAAAGTCAAGCCGCTTGCAAACAAAAGGATCTTCCCCAAAAATTCTCATGGCTATTATCTGTAAAGTTCATGAATTTCCAAAACACAGACCAAGTTACAATGTTCCCTTTTGCTCCTGATAGTGTCTCTCTGCAATCCATAATTTCCGGTTATCTAACAAGTATCCATTTTGTTTCAGTATGTTAACAATCTTAACTAGTTTCTCTTTTTCTTTTTGGTTTTAAGAATACCAAGTCAATTTTGTAGTTCAGTCCAAATTTAAACAGCTCTTTTCATTTCTTTTTCCCTTTTTGTTTATACAGCACTTCTGTTACAAAGCTTATTATCCATTTCTCTTTTTATTTTTCTTAATGTTCACAAGAAAGAAGAGAGAAAAAAGATCTAATTATTCCTTTCCGATCCTTTAATCAATCTTGGGGTAATTTCTTTCATTTTTAAGAATTTCCATGCTATTTTCCAAATTGTTTTGTTCAAAAATCAATTTTCTATTCAGGTTCTTTTTTTGTCTCTTTAAAAATATGCTCCAATGTCCTCTTTTCTTTCCCCCATGCTTATTAGCCACCATTTTCTCACTAGGGGTCTTCAGGTTTTTTTAAAAAAATTCCCTTATTTTGAGTTGGCTAACACTCACCTGGCTCCAAAAACTCCATTCAAATCACTGCTCCTACTCCATGCTTAGTCCGGTGGCCCCAGCTTCATGACAGCCACAATGGCTGCCTCCCCTGTCCCCAAGTCATAGAGAGCTACCTCTGACCATCGAGAAACTTGCCTGTTCCTCTTGGTCTTCTTAGGTGCCTCTCCTTCAACCCCGTCCCTACAGGATGGTTCCGATCCGAAGACCCCTTGGCAGTGGTTTGTCAGTCTGGGTTTTTGTGGAACTCATCAGAGCCTGCAAATTCCCCAACTGTCTCGCCGTGACGCTTCTGTTCGAATCATAAATTGTTATTTTTGAAGTGGCAAGAGAGTAGAATAAAATTACCTGAGGAAAATTTACTTCTCAAAACACTATGTGACCTAGGCCATTTTTGAATGTGTGAAAATCAATTCAGATGTTAGACTGGATCAAAGAACAGGCATTCTAGTATATTTGTCTTCAAGAATCCATTCGTTGCAATTATTATTATCTGATTATTAAGTAAAGCAAATGCATCTTGGAGAAAGAAAGAATTCAGCTTCCTTTACCAAATAGCAGAGAGGTGCTGTGTTCACAATCACACTAAGTGCATATGATACTGAGGAGATCCAGAGAAAGTACCTTCTAATACTTCTAGATTTGTTTTAAGTATAGCATATTGTATCCAATGGTGGGATTCAAATAATTTAACAACTGGTTCTCTGCCCTAATGACTGCCTGGGTGGGCGTGGCCTTGGTGGGCATGGCCAGGGATGTGACAGACAGTACTCGGCCTCCTGAACCCCCCTGGGAGCAAAACTGGGCTGTGGGGGGATGTGCCGCCCCCCCCCATGCCCCATTTTGGGTCTAGAAGGCCTCTCTACAGCTTCCTCAGAGCAAAAATGGGCTGTGGGGGGGCTTGCCGCACCCCCCCACACACCCCATTTTGGGCCTAATAGGCCTTCCTGCAGCCTCCTGGGAGTAAAAATGGGCCATGGAAGGTGCATTGCACACCCCCCCTGTGCCATATTTTGGGCCTAGAAGGCCTCCCTGCACTTACCTGGGAGCCAAAATGGGGCATATGGGGACTCCTGAAAGAGGTGGGGGAGGGGAAGGGACAGCCAGCAATTTAAATACCAGTTCGCCTGAACAAGCCTGAACTGGCTGAATCTCACCACTGGTTGTATCCATGCACCTTGGCATATAGTCATTCTGGCCACATGACCATGGACATGTGCTTGGCAATACTGGCTCTCTTGGCTAGGAAATGGAGATGAGCACCACTTTCTAGAATCAGACCCAACTAGAGAGGAGAAACCTTTGTCTTTTTATAGCAGGCCCCACGTAGGATATATTCACACATAATAAACCTAACCAGGATGACCTAAACGACTGCACTAAAAATTGAGTTAGCTAAGCATCACAATCACTGATTCTGCGTGAACTTCATTACAATGCACTATATCTAGAAAATGTTCTAGTAAGAGTAGAACCCAGTCATAAGTTTCTTTTAAAATATATTTCCAATTTACAGTATCAGATTAAATTCACACTTGCTTTTCCTTGTATGGAAATCAACTTAAATATGGATTGTCCCATTCATTGATGAAACATCTTAGCATAACATCTGTGAGATAACAGTTAAAGGATTCAGTGGCAAATCTTAAAAAAGAAAGAAAGAAAACTGGAAAATGTGTTTTCAGTGTTGTATTTGCATGCAAATATTTTATTTATATAGGTAAAGAAAAAAACAATCCCCAAATATCATTTATTTATGTGAAAGAATTCCCCCCCCCAATTTTTTTTTAATTTTTTTATTAACAGGCATTACCTCTTTCCATATGTAATGACAAATGTCACTTAGGCTATAACAAGATAAAAGTAGAAGGGAAATTATCTTGCTGATACAACTGTGCGCTGTGTCCAGAAGGGAAAATTGCCAACCAAATTGGTAAGAGAAGGAAAATATGGATTCTTTAATAAATATTACAGTAACTGCAATCCTGAGTTTTGCGTCATGCTATATAGTTCAGTTTTCAGTAATTGTTCCTAGTTCAGTGCTAGAGACAGTAGATGACAAAGGCAATGTGTTTACCCTAAAAAATGTTACCTTTCTTAAGGATCATTGGATTCAGATTGTTCTTTCTTATGTTTTCCTGGAAAAGAAAGTGTCGTAAGAAAGCAAGATTTGTTAGTGGAATATTCTGAATGCTTCCTTTGTACCTTCCTACAATTTTACATCAGACCCAATTCCTAGTAATTTTTTATCCATGGCATTTTTTTGCAATTACGTTAATGTTTTGCCACTGGTTTCTACTCAGATTTTGTTCTTACTTTCTATTGTATACAGTTTCTCTCTATTTGTTAAATAATTTAACATGGTGATATGTTTCAATTTAGAAATAGAAATAGAATAACAGAGTTGGAAGGGACCTTGGAGGTCTTCTAGTTCAACCCCCTGCTAGGCAGGAAACCTTACATCACTTCAGACAAATGGTTATCCAACATCTTCTTAAAAACTTCCAGTGTTGGAGCATTCACAACTTCTGGAGGCAAGTTGTTCCACTGATTAATTGTTCTAACTGGCAGGAAATTTCTCCTTAGTTCTAAGTTGCTTCTCTCCTTGATTAGTTTCCACCCATTGCTTCCATCCTCAGATGCTTTGGAGAATAGCTTGACTCCCTCTTCTTTGTGGCAGCCCCTGAGATATTGGAACACTGCTATCATGTCTCCCCTAGACCATCTTTTCATCAAACTAGATATACCCAATTCCTGCAACCATTCTTCATATGTTTTAGCCTCCAGTCCCCTAATCATCTTTAGAGACAGCTACACAAGAGCTTTTTAAAAATAAGAACAGCAGCACATTATAAATTGTAATTTGCTCTAAAATAGTCTTTAGAAAAAGTTTAGAAGGAAAATGTATGTGTGAAGAATTTAGGGCGACAGAATGAATAGCCACAGACTATGCAATGATCAGATTTAAAAAATACAAAAGCAATGGGAGCATGGCAAACATCTCAGAAATAACCTTCCCTGGTTTCTTAAATTGTGAAGGCAATGGCTTTCTCAATAATAATAAGACCTGGATAGTTGCCTTCAAAGAAGCATACAATACTTAAATTATCAAGAGCCTTTGGGGATTTCTTTGGGGATTATTGCAGTTGCCTTGTCTTTCATTTCAGCTTTAATTCTGGGGATCTTCATTAAACACCAGGGCACCCCCATTGTCAAAGCCAACAACAGGAACCACACTTATACCCTTCTCATTGCACTCTCCTTCCTTTACACTTTGCTGTTCATTGGACAACCCAACCAAGTAAAATGTCTCTTGAGACAAACTGCTTTTGGCATTATCTTCTCTGTAGCCCTTTCTTGCATATTGGGGAAAACAACCATAGTGGTTCTTGCTTTCATGGCCACCAAGCCAGGCTCCAAATTGAGGAAATGGGTTAGAAAAAGACAAGGACAATACAATTGTCCTTTCTTGCTCCCTGGCACAATTCATGATTTGTGTGGTATGGCTGGCAATTTCTCCCCCATTTCCAGATTCTGACACACATTCAGTGGTTGAAGAAATTATTCTGCAATGTAATGAAGGTTCAACTGCTATGTTTTATATTGTTCTTGGTATTATGGGGTTCTTGGCAGCTACCAGTTTCACAGTGGCTTTCCTGGCTAGAAATTTACCTGATAGCTTTAATGAAGCCAAATTTATCACCTTCAGCATGCTAGTTTTTTTGTAGTGTCTGGTTATCATTTGTTCCCACCTATTTGAGCACCAAGTGGAAGTACATGGTGGCTGTGGAGATCTTCTCCATTTTGGCTTCAGCAGCTGGATTACTGGGCTCCATCTTTTCCCCCAAATGTTACATCATTATTCTGAGGCCTGATTTTAATAAAAAGGATCGACTACTACAGAAATAAAATTAATTAAAATGTTTACTAGGCATTTTGAATGAAGTTAAATACTTTATGTTGTTTATAGCATGTTGGTCATTTAGTATTTTTTTTCCTTAAATTCTTTATCTTTCCTTGAATCCTTTCTTTGAACATTGTTTGTCTTTCCTTAAATCAATTAAAAAGCATATTTTTTTTTACTTGTGTATTTAATTGGATTCTCTTTATCTAGTTTTAGGATGTGTGGAAAAAAGATATTTAGATCATATTTATGCAGGAATATTTAAAATTCAAAGAGTTTGGCAATTTTTTTGAGTCACACTGGAAGCCATCAGCATGGTAGAAAAAGATTACATACTGCAGCATTCCTGCTTACATTTTAAAATTATTGAAGCCATTATTGTGTTTGTGTGAATGTATGTATGTGTGCGTAGCATGTATGTGGCAAGGTTTTCCAGAAGTGAATTTTCATTGCCTGTTTCTTAAAGCTGGGAAAAAAGACTGGCCAAAGTCACTCAGCTGGCTTTATACTTAAGGTGAACTAGAATGCAGGCTCCTGGTTTCTAGCCTAGTCAAATTCAAATTCAAACCTTTATTGTCAGAGTACAACATGTGTACTATGAGATTGGTTGAGCCTCCCTTTGTGCACCCCCTCCCCCAACACAATACAACTCACAGTGAAAGACAGAAAATCCTTGTGAATCCTGCTAACAAACACCCAGTCCTATTGCATCACGTGAACTTATTGCAGGTTGTGACGGCCCCACAAGTCAATCGTACTATGTTGTTGTGGTTATTTTTCATTTACGAGTCTGACAGCTCACGGATAAAAACTGTTCTTCAAGCCTGTTTGTGCAGCTGCCTATGCTTCTATATCTTCTTCCTGATGGCAGGAGAATAAAGAAGTGCTGATCAGGGTGTGAGTCATCCCTGAGGATTTTCCTCACTCTTCTAAGGCAGCGACCCCTAGCAATGTCATCTAGTGATATCATGGGACAGCTGACAATGTTTTGTGTTGTACTCACGACCCTCTTTAATGTCTTTCTATCCGTGGCTGTCAAGCCAGCATACCACACCGTAATGCACTGAGTGAGGACACATTCTATTGTAGACCAGTAAAAGGTGGCCTTGTTCTTGTTCCACTTTGTTTTTTTGCAAGACTCTAAGGAAGTGGATAGAGAAGGCAACAGAGAAGGTCCATAAATTGTTCTTTCTTGCTCTCTAGTGCAAGCCACCATTAGGTGTGTGTGGCTGGCAATTTTTCCCCCATTCCCACATTCAGACATGCAGTCTATGGCTGAAGAAATTGTTTTCAATGTAATGAAGGTTCAGGCATCATGTTTTATACTCCCCTTGGTTTTATGGGTTTCTTAACTGCTATCAGTTTCACAATAGCTTTCCTTGCACCTTCAGTATGTTGGACTTTTGCAGTATCTGGATGTCATTTTTTCCACCTATTTGAGCACCAGGGACTCTCTTCCCCCCCCCTCTTCTCCTCCTCCTCTCTTCCTCCCTCTCTTACCCTCACTCTTACTCTAATTTCCCTTCCCTTCCCTTCCTCCCTCCTCTTCCTTCCCTATCTCTCCTTCTTTCTTCCATCTCTCTTCTCCTTCCTTCCTTCCTTCCTTCCTTCCTTCCTTCCTTCCTTCCTTCCTTCATTGCTGTATCCTTTTGTGCATATGGATTACTCAGAGGGCTGAAAAAGTTATTTTTGACCAGTCCTCGCACTTACGACTGTACTCACATTTTATGTTTTGCACCCTATCTTGTCACTGCGGTGAAGACAAGTAGTGGTGAAATGACTGACACAGTTGTTAAGAATGCCGCAACGGGCATAAATGTGAGGATGGTCATAAGTGCGAGGACCAGTCAGAAATGACTTTTTTCAGCCCTCTGAGTAGTCCCTATGCACATAGCCATGCCCACCCGGTCACATGACCAGCTAGCCATGCCCACCCAGTCACATGACCACCAAGCCACACCCCCCCCAACTAAGCCATGCCCACAGAACCGGTTGTTAAAAATATTGAATCCCACCACTGCACTAGACCAACAATCAGGAATTACTAAAGCAGACAAACAAGGTAACAACCTAATCAAGGACCCACCAAGCCCCCTGAACTGAAGAAGCTTCTTGAATGAGAACTGAAATAATTTCAAGGACAGAAACAAGAAAATCCAGTTGCCTCTTGGAAAAATGCTTTTGGGTGTGCCCCAAATCAGCACATTGACTTGATAGGCATATCAAACAAAATGCATACAATACCCCTACATTGATTGTTTTATTGTAAAATATCTGAAGGGAAAGATACTCCTTAACAGTGAGATCTAAATTTCATTTAAAACAATTTAATTTTATTTGTTGTTTAATTAATCATGATTGAAATTTCCATTTCAATTCAACTGTTTTCTCACTTGGAATTGACACTGGATTTTATTATAGGTTTTAGTTGTTATTTATTGTTTTATACTAGAATTTTTAAGCATTGTGATTAACACCAGCTGTCTGCAATTACTGTAAGTTCGAATCTCACCAGGCTCAAGGTTGACTTAGCCTTCCATCCTTTCTAAGGTAGGTTAAATGAGGACCCAGTTTGTGGGGGCAATAAGCTGACTTTGTATAAATATACAAAAAGTATGAAGGGTCTTGCTTAATGCATTGTAAGCCGCCCTGAGTCTCCGAAGAAGGGCACCATATAAATCATTTTTTTAAAAAAAAGTGTATATATACTGAGTGCTTGTATTTGTTCTGGTCTCTGGTCTAAGACTGTAATAATAAATTGTTGTAATCATGATTAAAATTTCCATTTGAATTCAACTGTTTTCTCACTTGGAAAAAAAACAGATACTGGAGAAGAAAACTTTTTATTTATATCATTTAGTTCCTTTTTCCTCCTGCCACTGTTATTTTGTCCTTAATTCCATACAGTACAATTCCTTGCGTGTCACAAATTAGTTTATGCACCTGAGCCTGTCTTGATCTGTACAATTATTATCAATTATGCATTATTATTTTCAACCTTGCAGTTACAGAAAATATTAAAAGTAATGTATTTCAGTAGCAATAAAAAACATAATATTCTGCCCCCCCCACACCCCGGGTACAGCTGGAGAACAAAGACCTTTGATACTGACTTTTAAAACACACCTTCAACTTTTAAGTAGCCTCATGGAATAATGTAATTAGATTGTCCTACTGCAAATGACTAATGGAATAAACAGATGGCTGAGAGATGGATTGGTCTGCAAGATATTATTCTTTGCATCTGTATAATATTGTCCTTGTATGTAGAATCTGATACACCTCTTCATAGATGTTCTGTAGGAAACCAGCCTCTTATTAAGCACAAGCAATATCATTCAGAAGATTTGGTCATGGCAGGCATTTCCTGTCTAATTTACATGATGTCTGAAAAAATAACATTCACAAGAAATCCATCAAAGGAACTAGTGGATGATTTCATGTATGTAATTCTTAGTTTTAAGCAATGCAATACAGAAATAGTTAAAATTTGTAGCATGATTGGATTAGAATGAGGGATAAATTTTGGGTTGCCTTTGCTGATTGATTATTTTTCTCTCTCCTTAAGATAGATAGATGATAGATGATAGATGATAGATAGATAGATAGATAGATAGATAGATAGATAGATAGATAGATAGATAGAAGATAGAATTCTTTTTTGGCCAAGTGTGATTAGACACACAAGTAATTTGTCTTTGGTGCATATGCTCTCAGTGTACATAAAAAGAAAAGATACATTCGTTAAGAATTATAAGGTACCACACTTAATAATAGTCATAGGGTACAAATAAGCAATCAAATCATACTAGGAAACAATCAATATAAATCGTAAGGATATAGCAACAAGTTACAGTCATATAGTCATAAGTGGGAGGAGATGGGTGATAGGAATGATGAGAAGTTTAATAGTAATAGTAATGCAGACTTAGTGAATAGTTTCACAGTGTTGAGGAAATTATTTGTTTAGCAGAATGATGGCATTCGGGAAAAACCTGTTCTTGGGTCTAATTGTTCTGGTGTGCACTGTTCAATAGCATCATTTTGAGGGTAGGAGTTGAAACAATTTATATTATTACTAAATTATTGTCAGATTTCTATTACAAAAACTATTTTTCAATATGTTTTTATTTAGATAGCTTACAACTCCCTCCTTGATATCATTTGGGCAGATAGTAATTTAATTTCAGTACATTCCTTTTTCATGTGGCAATAACTAGGCAACGTACAAAAAAAAGTCAGCATTGGCATCTCATTAAAGAAGGAAGAGGAAGAAGAGCAGGAAATGGTGGAGTAGAATATTAGAGTAGGAGATAGAAACAACATTAGATCCCTAAATTAAAGAAACCTTCTGTAATGATTAACAATTATTCTATTTTCCAATTCAATCTTCTAAATGTATCCCAGTATTTAGGGCTATTTCAGATGGATAGAAGGAAGTGGAGTGTTATA